>JBAKBP010001835.1:103773-197507 GCA_037953745.1 Lithodes maja | reverse complement strand
GGGAAGCCCAAAGGGGAGTTAGAGTGTTATCAATGTCATAAAAAGGGGCACTTTGCAAGAGTCTGTCCTAGCAAACCACCTACAGCAGCTGTGTCTTTGGC
Source organism: Lithodes maja (assembly GCA_037953745.1). Taxonomy (NCBI): domain Eukaryota; kingdom Metazoa; phylum Arthropoda; class Malacostraca; order Decapoda; family Lithodidae; genus Lithodes; species Lithodes maja. The sequence continues at coordinate 197,406 of JBAKBP010001835.1, read as the reverse complement.
CTGCAACATTGGTGTGTCTCTGAAGCCTTCTGAGTTTGCCCGGGGCAGTTCGTCAGAGGCTGAGGCACAGCCAATGCAGAAGCACCTGGGAGGCTCGAACCCTGCTCAGGATGTTTTTTGCGACCATAGAGGACGGGGTTGCGTGATGTGGGCGGGGCGCAAGCATGGAGTAGAGGTCTTGCGTGATACAGGTGCTTCCCAGACTTTGATGAAAAACTTGACTGGCTACCCTATAAATGCGGCTCGGGTGGTGGTGGTGCAGGGTATTAATGCAACTCGGTCATACCCGCTGGTGCGGTTGGAGTTGGAGGTGGATGGTGTGGCACGTGAATTGGATGTTGGGATTGTGGAGAAACTGCCAGTGGAGGGCGTCGACCTTCTTCTCGGCAACGACTTTGCAATGCCCGCTTCTGAGGTTCTACCCTTAGTCGTTGCCGAGAGGCCGGCCGACGTGAGTAGGGAAGAGCGAGAGTGGGTCGAGCGGTGCCAGGCACAACCCATGGCGTGTGCTGTCACCCGAGCTCGGGCAGCTAAAGTGTCACAGCCTAGTCCTCCGTCTTCAGACCAGCAGAGGAACGATCAACAGGAGGAGGCTAAAGCTGGAGTTGGTTTTAAGAGTTTTGACTCGGCAGGCTCTCCTGGGTGATTCAGTATTAGTACCATTACTTAGTTCTGGAGTAGCCCCTGGGCCTGTCATCGAGAGTGACGAGGCTGGGCATGACGAGTCTCCACGACAGCAACGTTATGAACATCGAGAGAGACAGAGGGAGCAGCCCAGTATCGGGGAGGGTCATGCATTGCTCCGGGAGCAGTTAGATCGCTTGGCACCCTCAGATATACGTCGGTTGCAGCTGGAGGACCCTGAGCTCCAAACGTGTGCTAATGGAGCTGTGGAGCTCGACGAGGACGGTGATGCACAGCCGGGAGATTTTTTTTATTTAGATGGCATCCTGTATCGGCGTTTTCAAGACCCTAACCGTAGCTGGAAGATGGGGTCCGGGGTAGTGGACCAGTTGATGGTGCCGCGGGAGTGCAGGGATAGCCTACTGAGTTTGGCGCATGACACACCGCTGGCAGGACATTTGGGGGTAAGAAAAACGGTGGCGGCTTTGGGGAAGTTGTTTTGGTGGCCGGGGATGAAGTCTCATGTGCAGTCCTGGATAAACTCATGTGATATTTGTCAACGGGTCGGGAAACCAAACCAAGTTATTCCTAAAGCTCCGTTGCACCCTATTCCTGTAATTGGGCCACCTTTTAGTAAGATTGTTGTTGACATGGTTGGCCCCCTCCCTCCCACAAAGGCTGGTAATAAATTTTTGTTAACCATCATGGATGTTGCCACTAGATACCCCGATGCATACCCCATGAAAAACGGCATGGCTAAGACGGTAGTCAGTAACTTGTTGTGGTACTTTTCAAGGTACGGGTACCCGGAGGAGATTCAGTCTGATCAGGGGTCCAATTTCACCTCCAATCTCTTTAAGCAAACAATGCAACAGCATGGAATACGGGCGGTGGTATCGTCAGCGTATCACCCTGAGAGCCAAGGGGTGCTTGAGCGGTGGCATGCCACCCTTAAAAGCATGCTCAGGTGTTATTGTGCTGATAACGGAAGAGATTGGGATCTTGGATTGCCGTATGTACTGTTTGCTGCTCGGGAAGTGCCTGGTGAGAGCCTGGGATTTAGTCCAAACGAGCTGATTTTTGGACACCGAGTCAGGGGCCCCCTTAATATGCTGCGGGAAATTTGGGAAGGAACTGTGCCGCCTTGTTCCTTGTTGAAGTATGTGTTTGAAAGCCGTGAGCGCATGCTTAAGAGTCTGGAGATGGCAGGTCGGAATTTAACAGGGTCACAAGCTTTAATGAAGGACAGGTATGATCGCAAAGTGAAGCTCCGGGAGTTCATTGTGGGACAGGAGGTGTTGATTTTGTTGCCTTTGGTGGGTAACCCCTTGTCGGCGAAGTATACTGGACCCTATAAAATTGTGGAGAAAATTTCGGACCTAGATTACCTTGTTGCCACTCCAGACAGGAGGAAGAAGAATCAGTTATGTCACGTGAACCTGATAAAAGAGTATGTGAGGCGCCCCTCTGAGCCTCTCACTGTCCCTGTGTTGGCTTGTTGCGGCCGTGGTGGAGAAGGAGAGGGGGACAGTCAAGCTTCAGAGGAGGATAGCTGGGATCACCATGTTTCAGCGGATCAGTGGGCGGGGAACTCGAGCCTAAGGGCTGACGAGGCTATAGCCCATTTGCCTGAGCCGCAATTTGAAGCTATCCGTCAGTTGCTCGGTTTATACCCCACTGTATTCGCTGAACATCCAGGCCTCACTACTCAGGCTATGCATGATGTTGACGTGGGGCACCATCTACCCTTTAAGTCAATCCCATACCGTGTGCCCCCCATAAAACTACCCGCTCTGAGGGATGAGTTGGAGTATATGCTCGGTAGAGGGTTGATAGAGAAGGGTACCGTTAAATGGACTTCCCCCGTAACACTGCAGCCTAAACCAGATGGCAAGGTACGCTTCTGTATTGATTTCCGTAGGCTAAACGGTTTGACTCCAACTAACCCATATCCTCTTCCTCGGGTTGATGATAGTGTTGATAAAATTGGTAATGCTCGGTTTTTGTCTAAAGTTGATTTAGTAAAAGGTTACTGGCAAGTACCTTTGTCCGAGCGCGCTAAAGAGGTATGTGGTTTTGTGGTGGACGGGAGTACTTACCGGTGTAATGTTATGCCCTACGGACTTAAGAATGCACCAGCAACGTTTCAGAACCTGATGAATGAAATTGTCAAGGACATTCCAAATTGCACCGTATACTTGGACGATGTAATCATTTATGATGACGACTTTGAGAGCCATTGTGAGCACCTGGAGACCTTGTTCCGGAAACTTAGTGAAGCAAGTCTGGTAGTAAATTTGGCAAAGTGTGACTTCGTAAAAGCCACTGTGCAGTACCTTGGGTTTGTAGTGGGAAGGGGACAGGTGTGCCCTCCTCAGAACAAGGTACAGGCTATCAATAAATTTCCGCACCCAACCACCAAGAAGCAGATCATGAGATTCTTGGGTATGATAGGCTACTACAGACGCTTTATAAAAGGTTACTCTACGGTGTTGGCACCTCTCACAGATTTGTTATCTAAAGACAAAAAGTTTTTGTGGGCGCCTGAGTGTGAAAAGGCTTTTAATTTAGTGAAGCATTTGCTGTGTACTCACCCGATACTCAGGGCCCCAGACTTTAACAGGCCTTTTCAGCTGGCAACAGATGCTAGTGGTGTAGGGGCTGGTGCCGTCTTGCTACAGACAGACAATGAAGGTGTGGAACACCCAGTAAGTTTCTTTTCTAAGAAGTTCAATGCTGCACAAAAGAACTATTCTACAATAGAAAAGGAATTACTGGCGATTGTGCTGTCACTCAGGCACTTCGAGGTGTATGTTCCAGCCTATGGCCCAGTCGTGGTTATCTACACTGATCATCACCCTTTGAGATTCCTAAATCAATTTCACAATCGCAATATGAGACTGACCCGGTGGTCATTGATGTTGCAGGAGTATAACCTGGACATCCGGCATATTGCGGGATGTGACAATGTGATTGCGGATTGTTTATCGAGGGTAGATGATCAGTCGTAGGCTATCACAGGTGTATGATCCCGAAGAGATTGACACACGGGTAGCCTCCTGCTTTGGTTTGAGTAGTGTTTTGCGCTTGGTGCTTGTTGGCTCGCGGTTGTAGCCCAGCGTATTGGGTCGTAAAGCAGGATTGTTGAGCGTTTGGTATAGAAGAAAATAGGCTGCCCTTATAGTGCAGCCGGAAAAAACATATTAAAATATAAAAATCATATAAAAACTCTTTCTTTTTGATATAGATAATTGTATAAGTTTGTCATAGCCTATAGTGTTTGAGTAGTCCACGAACTATCAAACGGCTGAGCTGCTGTAAGCTCGCTCTGGGAGCATGATATTATGTCTTTTACTATTGTTGGGAGGAGTTATGAAATGTGAATTTTTTTTTTATATAAGATGTGTTTTAGTGATAAACTCAGCGTTGTTTTAGTGCCATGCGGTCGCTGGGTGTGAGGGGTTTGATGGGGTTCTGTATATCAGATTTTAGCTCAGGGTTGAGCAAGTAAAATCTTGGGGGAGGTGTGACGCATGTCGAGTATGAGCATGCTGTACAGAACGCCCAGTCAGGCCCCACTCTCGCTAGGATCGTCAGGGCAGGAACTTTGGCTGTAGTCTGTGTAGAGTTTCCTAACTTAGTTTATGTGAACCGTTGTACTATAAGTATTATCATTATGTATTTTGTTTTCTTCTAAGTCAACGAGTTCTATTTTATATCATTAGATATAAGTATTGTGTGTGGGACTTATATGTAATGATGAGAGGAGAGAGAGAGAGATATTACGTAACGGGGATCAGTGAGTGCGCCACGCGGGCCGGTAGGCCTAATTCCCTCCTCCCTCCTCCCTTCCTCCCTTTCAGCGCGTGGGAAGTTCTTTGTCGATCCCAGATTGAGAGAGAATATGACGTCATGATTGCCAGTGGGCGGTCCTTAGTAGTTGGCGATATGCTCACTGGGGGGCCGAGTATAGAAAGGGAGGTCTAGCCGTATTTTCCCCAGAACTCATCAGGCAAAGCGACTTCTCATATCCCTTGCAACTATCCATATTCTTCCGACTGATGTGAACTTTCTCTACTCTCTGAACAGCCTATCTTCTTCTCTTCTCGTCCCTGTTTAACCTCCATGACCCCTTTGGTGCAGATTTAGTCAGCCAAAGTATTATCGCTTGAGTTCTCACGAGATAAGTGCCTGATTAGATAGCCTATTTTTGGAAGGGTTAACTAGAATAGGATTGATTGATGTTTGTTGCACTCGTATATGCATTTCCCTGTGTGCGATTATTCATGTTCCTGTTTTCTGCTGGTTTAGGCAATGCTAGACTGGGATAGGGTTTCTGAGTTGTGATTTCCTATGAGTACTAGGTTGCGGTTGAACCAGTACAATTGCAACGGAGACGTGGAACGCCTAGGTGGTCTTTCTGACTGTGTACCGTGGGAGTTTAGCACTGTGTTGCGAGTGAGGGCTTTTGCCTGTGCCACCCAACACTGTGCTATCTCATTTGCTTGACTTTGAGAGGATCGCCAGGAGAGAACCAGATACTAGTGATCTGGATCTCTCAAGAGAGCATCCCGTCAATTACCGTAATTTGGCCGCACAGTCTTAAGGACCTCGCTAGGCTACGAGCCGCTTGCTCAGCCATTGTCTCTTAACCTTAGATATCCCAGCTAGACTTTGCTCGACCAGCAGATACAGTATAGTATTGAAGCTTCTCCTTATGTATATTATTGTTTAAGCACTATTGATTTCATGTGTGGCACGCTTAGCTGCTTCAGAGATTAGTGGCCCACGAGCACAATCTTAGTAGGCTATTGCCAGTGCATTGTCGGAGTACTTCTTCTTAATGTTTGCCATATCCTATTGCTTATTCTTATAATTCTTCTTATGTCAATTTAAAGCCTTTAATTACCAGTGAGTTATTCATTAAATTGCTGTTCAAAATCCGATACTTACTTCTTATGAGTATTCGAGAAGCATCTAACTTATCAGAAGATTCCTTGCTTGATGCTCGAGGACTATTGTTTAACGTAACGTAATAGTGCCGATCCGAAGTAGAGGGTGGAGGACTTCTTAAGTTCTTAGTTCAAGGGTGGATTACTTCGGCTTCGGCCAACACTATTCTTTAGTGTTGTAGTACTTTTTTCTTTGTTTGATTGTTGACCAGACTAGATAACTCCCGTCTTGTTATTAGTCTGTTGTGTGAAACGCTAGTACCGAGTTCTTGTATACCCCGTTATAGCAGATAGAACTCTGGAGGGTAGTGGCGTTTTTTGTTCGGCTGGCAGTACTCTGGGGTTGGGATCGTGTGTTTCCGTTGTGGCAGCGAGCCATACTCGAGTCCTGTGTAAGAGCCCTAGTGTACCCGAGTGCCCGGTCGTAACAGGAATTAGAGGGAGGGAAGGAGGGGGAGAGAGAGGAAGGGGAAATAGAGGGAGGGAAGGAGGGGGAGAGAGAGGAAGGGGAATTAGAGGGAGGGAAGGAGGGGGAGAGAGAGGAAGGGGAAATAGAGGGAGGGAAGGAGGGGGAGAGAGAGGAAGGGGAAATAGAGGGAGGGAGGGGGAGAGAGAGGAAGGGGAATTAGAGGGAGGGAAGGAGGGGGAGAGAGAGGAAGGGGAAATAGAGGGAGGGGGGGAGAGAGAGGAAGGGGAATTAGAGGGAAGAATGGATGGAGGAAGAAGGAAAGGAGAGGCAGAAAAAAGGGAGTATTTAGACGATGTTGTGCAGCTTAACAAGGATATAGTAAGAAGGGTTAATATTAAGATGGATCGAAGACAGTTAATTGATAGATCGAAGACAGTTAATTGATAGATCGAAGACAGTTAATTGATAGATCGAAGACAGTTAATTGATAGATCGAAGACAGTTAATTGATAGATCGAAGACAGTTAATTGATAGATCGAAGACAGTTAATTGATAGAGGCTCATCTTAAACTTGGGAACAAATTATATTCTCGCCAGCTAAAAAAGAAAAAAAAAAAAAAAATAGGGCAAACTTATACCACTATATGGGTATTACATCATCGTAGTAAAAGGGTTATATTGACTTGTACCTTCAGTCTATTGTGTGTTGCCGTGGTTCTGTTTTAAAGGGGAGACGGACCGTTTTTTTTTTTTTTTTTTTTTTTTTTCGGTTGAAATTTTTCCCGGCCGAAGGCCGGTTCCTCTTAAAATTTCAGGCTCGCTATCGCTCCCCAGGAAATAATCGATATCTAATTGGCACGAAAGGTCTTAAAATTGACAACAAAATTGGGCGAAAGGTGTTAAAATCGCCAAACTAATGGGCCGAACGTCTCATAATCTCAAAACAAATAGGGCTTAACACGAGGTAGACATGGGACCAGAAAAACGACCCATCTCCCCTTAACCTCAACAGTCCACCAGTCTCACCTTAACACTAGCTGGCCCGACGTCTTGGGGGTTATTAGCTCTATTGTTTGCTTAAGGGGAGGTATTTAGTTTGTTCCCTAGACCTCCATCAAGCTTAAAATTACACCCCCTTGACCCCCTTCCAAGATAAATTTGTACATTTTTCGGTAGAAAAATTTCCCGGCCAAAGGCCGGTTCCTCTTAAATTACAGGCTCGCTATCGCTCGCCAGGAAGAAATCGACACCTAAATGGAACGAAAGGTCTTAAAATTGACAGAAATGGGGCGAACGTTCTTAAAATCGCCAAACTAATGGGGCGAACATCTTAAAAACTCAAAAGCAATGGGGCTAAACATGAGGGAGAATGAGGTCAAGAAAAAAATCCCTCAAGTGGAAATCTCCCCTTAAGGGGGTAGTGCTTGGTGTTTGGTCTATATATTTATTTATTTATTTTTTAGCTTCCTCGCTAGACCTCCATCAAGCTTAAAAAAACACTCCCTAGACCCCCTACACCCCCTAGACCCCCTACACTCCCTAGACCCCCTAAACCCCCTAGACCCCCTACACTCCCTACACCCCCTAGACCCCCTACACCCCCTAGACCCCCTAGACCCCCCTTTCAAGATAAATCTGTAAATATTTTCGGTAGAAAAATGTCCCGTTTTCTAAAATTAGAGGCTCGCTATCGCTCGCCAGGAAAAAAAATCGACACCTAAAGTGCACGAAAGGTCTTACTATTGATAAATAATGAGGCGAAAGGTTTCAAAATCGCCAAACTAACGGAACGAACGCCTTAAAACCTCAAAGCTAATAGGCTAAGCATGAGGGAGAAGGGGGTCCAGAAAAAGCGAGTACTACCCCCTAAATTAGTATTGAAGATATGGCTCGCTATCGCTCGACACCTGGATGGGGATCAACGTCTTAAAACAGTTGGCTGAATGGGGCCGAATGGATACAAGCCAGATAAAGAGAAAAAAAGGAGAGAAAGAAAAAAACACAGGTGACCCCCCCTTAATGCAACTATTAAGGGGAGGTATTTAGTTTGTTCCCTACGTTTTCATCAAGCTTAAAATTACACCCCCTTGAGCCCCTTTCAAGATAAATTTGTACATTTTTCGGTAGAAAAATTTCCCGGCTGAAAGCCGGTTCCTCTTAAATTACAGGCTCGCTATCGCTCGCCAGGATAAAATCGACACTTAAATGGTACGAAAGGTCCTAATATGGGGTGAAAGTTCTTAAAATCGCTAAATTAATGGGGCAAACATTTTATAAAATCAAAAGCAATGGGGCTAAACATGAGGGAGAAAGGGGGTCAAGAAAACAATCCCTCGAGTGGAGATCTCCCCCCTTAAGGCCATCCTCATATATATATATCAAAGCCTGAAAATTCGTATATCAACAAGTTTAGCCCGGAATTAATAAATTGAGGTTATTGGGGGCAGACAGACAACGCATGAGGTTATTGGGGGCAGACAGACAACGCATGAGGGTATTGGGGGCAGACAGACAACGCATGAGGTTATTGGGGGCAGACAGACAACGCATGAGGTTATTGGGGGCAGACAGACAACGCATGAGGTTATTGGGGGCAGACAGACAACGCATGAGGTTATTGGGGGCAGACAGACAACGCATGAGGTTATTGGGGGCAGACAGACAACGCATGAGGTTATTGGGGGCAGACAGACAACGCATGAGGTTATTGGGGGCAGACAGACAACGCATGAGGTTATTGGGGGCAGACAGACAACGCATGAGGTTATTGGGGGCAGACAGACAACGCATGAGGTTATTGGGGGCAGACAGACAACGCATGAGGTTATTGGGGGCAGACAGACAACGCATGAGGTTATTGGGGGCAGACAGACAACGCATGAGGTTATTGGGGGCAGACAGACAACGCATGAGGTTATTGGGGGCAGACAGACAACGCATGAGGTTATTGGGGGCAGACAGACAACGCATGAGGTTATTGGGGGCAGACAGACAACGCATGAGGTTATTGGGGGCAGACAGACAACGCATGAGGTTATTGGGGGCAGACAGTGGGTCGTCTTTGTTAGGCAGACAACGCATCACACACTATATTGTTCTCTAAAACGTTAGAGGGGGTGGGGGAATGCTTTTTCTGGACACACCCGCTGCTTCTCCCTTCGTGTTTAGCCCCATTAGTTTTGACATTTCAAGGCGTTCTTTCCATTAGTTTAGAGATTTTAAAACCTATCGCCCCATTTCTTCGTCAATTTAAGACCTTTCATGCCATTTAGGTGTCATTTTCTTCCTGGCGAGCGATAGCAAGCTTGTAATTTTAGGTGGAATCGGCCTTCGGCCGGGAATTTTTTGTGCCGAAATGTAAAACTGTATCTTGCAGGGAGGTCTAGGGTGTGTTTTTAAGCTTGATGGAGGTCTAGGGTGTGTTTTTAAGCTTGATGGAGTTCTAGGGTGTGTTTTTAAGCTTGATGGAGGTCTACGGTGTGTTTTTAAGCTTGGTGGAGGTCTAGGGTGTGTGTTTAAGCTTGATGGAGGTCTAGGGTGTGTTTTTAAGCTTGATGGAGGTCTAGGTGTGTTTTCAAGCTTGATGGAGGTCTAGGGTGTGTTTTTAAGCTTGATGGAAGTCTAGGGTGTGTTTTTAAGCTTGATGCAGGTCTAGGGTGTGTTTTTAAGCTTGATGCAGGTCTAGGGTGTGTTTTTAAGCTTGATGGAGGTCTAGGGTGTGTTTTTAAGCTTGATGGAGGTCTAGGGTGTGTTTTTAAGCTTGATGGAGGTCTAGGGTGTGTTTTTAAGCTTGATGGAGGTCTAGGGTGTGTTTTTAAGCTTGATGGAGGTCTAGGGTGTGTTTTTAAGCTTGATGGAGGTCTAGGGTGTGTTTTTAAGCTTGATGGAGGTCTAGGATGTGTTTGTAAGCTTGATGGAGGTCTAGGGCGTGTGTTTAAGCTTGATGGAGGTCTAGGGTGTGTTTTAAGCTTGATGGAGGTCTAGGGTGTGTTTTTAAGCTTGATGGAGGTCTAGGGTGTGTTTTTAAGCTTGATGGAGGTCTAGGGTGTGTTTTTAAGCTTGATGGAGGTCTAGGGTGTGTTTTTAAGCTTGATGGAGGTCTAGGGTGTGTTTTTAAACTTGATGGAGGTCAAGGGTGTGTTTTTAAGCTTGATGGAGGTCTAGGGTGTGTTTTTAAGTTTGATGGAGGTCTAGGGTGTGTTTTAAGCTTGATGGAGGTCTAGGGTGTGTTTTTTAAGCTTGATGGAGGTCTAGGATGTGTTTTTAAGCTTGATGGAGGTCTAGGGTGTGTTTTTAAGCTTGATGGAGGTCTAGGGTGTGTTTTTAAGCTTGATGGAGGTCTAGGGTGTGTTTTTAAGCTTGATGGAGGTCTAGGGTGTGTTTTTAAGCTTGATGGAGGTCTAGGGTGTGTGTTTAAGCTTGGTGGAGGTCTAGGGTGTGTTTAAGCTTGATGGAGGTCTAGGGTGTGTTTTTAAGCTTGATGGAGGTCTAGGGTGTGTGTTTAAGCTTGATGGAGGTCTAGGGTGTGTTTTTAAGCTTGATGGAGGTCTAGGGTGTGTTTTTAAGCTTGATGGAGGTCTAGGGTGTGTTTAAGCTTGATGGAGGTCTAGGGTGTGTGTTTAAGCTTGATGGAGGTCTAGGGTGTGTTTTTAAGCTTGATGGAGGTCTAGGGTGTGTTTTTAAGCTTGATGGAGGTCTAGGGTGTGTTTTTAAGCTTGATGGAGGTCTAGGGTGTGTTTTTAAGCTTGATGGAGGTCTAGGGTGTGTTTTTAAGCTTGATGGAGGTCTAGGGTGTGTTTTTAAGCTATATGGAGGTCTAGGGTGTGTTTTTAAGCTTGATGGAGGTCTAGGGTGTGTTTTTAAGCTTGATGGAGGTCTACTGTGTGTTTTTAAGCTTGATGGAGGTCTAGGGTGTGTGTTTTAAGGGAGGTTTTAGGGTGTGTGAAAGTTCTTAAAATCGCTAAATTAATGGGGCAAACAGTTTATAATATCAAAAGCAATGGGGCTAAACATGAGGGAGAAAGGGGTCAAGAAAACAATCCCTCGAGTGGATATCTCCCCTTAAGGCAATCATCATATATCAAAGCCTAAAAATTCATATAAACAAGTTTAGCCCGGAATTAATAATTGAGGTTATTGGGGCAGACAGAAAACGCATGAGGTTATTGGGGCAGACAGAAAACGCATCCATATTAAACAGTGGGTCGTCTTTGTTAGGCAGACACAAATACCACAATATTGTTCTCTAAAACGTTAGGGGGGGGGGGGGGAAGCTTTTTCTGGACACCCTGCTCCCTTCGTGTTTAGCCCCATTAGTTTTGACATTTCAAGGCGTTCTTTCCATTAGTTTAGAGATTTTAAAACCTATCGCCCCATTTCTTCGTCAATTTAAGACCTTTCATGCCATTTAGGTGTCATTTTCTTCCTGGCGAGCGATAGCAAGCTTGTAATTTTAGGTGGAATCGGCCTTCGGCCGGGAAATTTTTGTGCCGAAATGTAAAACTGTATCTTGCAGGGAGGTCTAAGGGTGTGTTTTTAAGCTTGATGGAGGTCTAGGGTGTGTTTTTAAGCTTGATGGAGTTCTAGGGTTTGTTTTTAAGCTTGATGGAGGTCTAGGGTGTGTTTTTAAGCTTGATGGAGGTCTAGGGTGTGTGTTTAAGCTTGATGGAGGTCTAGGGTGTGTTTTTAAGCTTGATGGAGGTCTAGGTGTGTTTTTAAGCTTGATGGAGGTCTAGGGTGTGTTTTTAAGCTTGATGGAAGTCTAGGGTGTGTTTTTAAGCTTGATGCAGGTCTAGGGTGTGTTTTTAAGCTTGATGGAGGTATAGGGTGTGTTTTTAAGCTTGATGGAGGTCTAGGGTGTGTTTTTAAGGTTGATGGAGGTCTAGAGTGTTTTTAAGCTTGATGGAGGTCTAGGGTGTGTTTTTAAGCTTGATGGAGGTCTAGGGTGTGTTTTTAAGCTTGATGGAGTTCTAGGGTGTGTTTTTAAGCTTGATGGAGGTCTACGGTGTGTTTTTAAGCTTGATGGAGGTCTAGGGTGTGTTTTTAAGCTTGATGGAGGTCTAGGGTGTGTTTTTAAGCTTGATGGAGGTCTAAAGTGTGTTTTTAAGCTTGATGGAGGTCTAGGGTGTGTTTTAAGCTTGATGGAGGTCTAGGGTGTGTTTTTAAGCTTGATGGAGGTCTAGGGTGTGTTTTTAAGCTTGATGGAGGTCTAGGGTGTGTTTTTAAGCTTGATGGAGGTCTAGGGTGTGTTTTTAAGCTTGATGGAGGTCTAGGGTGTGTTTTTAAGCTTGATAGAGGTCTAGGGTGTGTTTTTAAGCTTGATGGAGGTCTAGGATGTGTTTTTAAGCTTGATGGAGGTCTAGGGTGTGTTTTTAAGCTTGATGGAGGTCTAGGGCGTGTGTTTAAGCTTGATGGAGGTCTAGGGTGTGTTTTAAGCTTGATGGAGGTCTAGGGTGTGTTTTTAAGCTTGATGGAGGTCTAGGGTGTGTTTTTAAGCTTGATGGAGGTCTAGGGTGTGTTTTTAAGCTTGATGGAGGTCTAGGGTGTGTTTTTAAGCTTGATGGAGGTCTAGGGTGTGTTTTTAAGCTTGATGGAGTTCTAGGGTGTGTTTTTAAGCTTGATGGAGGTCTAGGGTGTGTTTTTAAGCTTGATGGAGGTCTAGGGTGTGTTTTTAAGCTTGATGGAGGTCTAGGGTGTGTTTTTAAGCTTGATGGAGGTCTAGGGTGTGTTTTTAAGCTTGATGGAGGTCTAGGGTGTGTTTTTAAGCTTGATGGAGGTCTAGGGTGTGTTTTTAAGCTTGATGGAGGTCTAGGGTGTGTTTTAAGCTTGATGGAGGTCTAGGGTGTGTTTTTAAGCTTGATGGAGGTCTAGGATGTGTTTTTAAGCTTGATGGAGGTCTAGGATGTGTTTTTAAGCTTGATGGAGGTCTAGGATGTGTTTTTAAGCTTGATGAAGGTCTAGGGTGTGTTTTTAAGCTTGATGGAGGTCTAGGGTGTGTTTAAGCTTGATGGAGGTCTAGGGTGTGTTTAAGCTTGATGGAGGTCTAGGGTGTGTGTTTAAGCTTGATGGAGGTCTAGGGTGTGTGTTTAAGCTTGATGGAGGTCTAGGGTGTGTTTTTAAGCTTGATGGAGGTCTAGGATGTGTTTTTAAGCTTGATGGAGGTCTAGGGTGTGTTTTTAAGCTTGATGGAGGTCTAGGGTGTGTTTAAGCTTGATGGAGGTCTAGGGTGTGTTTTTAAGCTTGATGGAGGTCTAGGGCGTGTGTTTAAGCTTGATGGAGGTCTAGGGTGTGGTTTTAAGCTTGATGGAGGTCTTGCAAGGAAACAAACAATTTAATAATTATTTATATAAACCAAACTATAAACCCTATCCCCTTAAAAATGTGTCTATATGTAAAGTTATAAAAATATGTTTGTGTGTTTGTTTGTGAGCGCCTATAGTCCATTCAATATAGGTAGGCCAGAAATACTCACCCCTAACCTCTCTAACTCGAAAAGGGCTAGAGGAAATGGGCCGTAAATATCCATACCTATTCCCTGGTTGACCCTTCCTAAATGGTTAACATATTAGCTCGATATGAGGCTTGTTTGAGCTATAGAGGTTAGTGGTCAAGATTTATGGCCTAGTTATAATGAACAGACTATACAATAGTTCCCATACCCTTGGGACAATGGAGATGAGACTTGGCTGGGGTACTCCGGGATCCCAGAATACTGTAGGTCTTCAGCGAAAATGTGAAAACAAATTATATAAAACAATGATTTGAACGTTGCAGGTGTGTGTGTGTGTGTGTGTGTGTGTGTGTGTGTGTGTGCCGAAGGCCAATTTCTCCTAAATTACAGGTTCGCTAACGCTCGCCAGGAAAGAAACATACAACTAAATGGTACGAAAGGCCTTAAAATTGACAAAAATGGCACAAGGAGTCTAAAAATCGCCAAACTAATGGACCGAACGTCTTGAAATGTCACAACTAATAGGGCTAAACACGAGGGAGAAAGGGGTCCTAAAAAAATAAAATTAAAGTGCAAATCTCCCCTTAAAGTGTGTCCAAAATAGAAACAGCCCTCGCCTAACTGATAATACAAAGAAGCCGAACTGGAGTGTGTGTGTGTGTATACTGTACCTGCTGCGTGATATAGAAGTTGACTAAGGGGAAAATACGCTGATGTGGCGCAATGGGGGAAGAAGAAGAAGAACGAAGAAGACGGAAGACGGAAGAAGAAGAAGAAAAAGAAGAACAAGAACAAGCAGAAGAAGAAGAAGCAGAAGAAGAACAAGAAGAACAAGAACAAGCAGAAGAAGAAGAAGCAGAAGAAGAAGAAGCAACAGAAGAAGAAGAAGAACAAGAAGAACAAGAACAAACAGAAGAAGAAGAAGCAGAAGAAGAAGCAACAGAAGAAGAAGCAACAGAAGAAGAACAACAACAACAACAAGAAGAACAAGAAGAACAAGAAGAAGCAGAAGAAGAAGAACAAGAACAAGAACAAGCAGAAGAAGAAGAAGTAGAAGAAGAAGAATAAGAAGAACAAGAACAAGCAGAAGAAGAAACAGCAGAAGAAGAAGCAACAGAAGAAGAAGAAGAAGAAGAAGAACAAGAAGAACAAGAACAAGAACAAGCAGAAGAAGAACAAGCAGAAGAAGAACAAGAAGAACAAGAACAAGCAGAAGAAGAAGCAACAGAAGAAGAAGCAACAGAAGAAGAAGAAGAACAACAACAACAACAACAAGAACTGGAGTGTGTGTGTGTGTATACTGTACCTGCTGCGTGATATAGAAGTTGACTAAGGGGAAAATACGCTGATGTGGCGCAATGGGGGAAGAAGAAGAAGAACGAAGAAGACGGAAGACGGAAGAAGAAGAAGAAAAAGAAGAACAAGAACAAGCAGAAGAAGAAGAAGCAGAAGAAGAACAAGAAGAACAAGAACAAGCAGAAGAAGAAGAAGCAGAAGAAGAAGAAGCAACAGAAGAAGAAGAAGAACAAGAAGAACAAGAACAAACAGAAGAAGAAGAAGCAGAAGAAGAAGCAACAGAAGAAGAAGCAACAGAAGAAGAACAACAACAACAACAACAAGAACAAGAAGAACAAGAAGAAGCAGAAGAAGAAGAACAAGAACAAGAACAAGCAGAAGAAGAAGAAGTAGAAGAAGAAGAATAAGAAGAACAAGAACAAGCAGAAGAAGAAACAGCAGAAGAAGAAGCAACAGAAGAAGAAGAAGAAGAAGAAGAAGAACAAGAACAAGAACAAGCAGAAGAAGAACAAGCAGAAGAAGAACAAGAAGAACAAGAACAAGCAGAAGAAGAAGCAACAGAAGAAGAAGCAACAGAAGAAGAAGAAGAACAACAACAACAACAACAACAAGAACAAGAACAAGCAGAAGAAGAAGCAGAAGAAGAAGAAGAAGAAGAACAAGAACAAGAAGAACAAGAACAAGCAGAAGAAGAACAAGCAGAAGAAGAAGCAACAGAAGAAGAAGCAACAGAAGAAGAAGAAGAAGAAGAAGAACAAGAACAAGAACAAGCAGAAGAAGAAGCAGAAGAAGCAACAGAAGAAGAAGATGAAGAAGAAGAACAAGAAGAACAAGAACAAGCAGAAGAAGAAGAAGAAGAAGGAGCAACAGAAGAAGAAGAAGAACAAGAAGAACAAGAACAAGCAGAAGAAGAAGAAGAAGAAGCACCAGAAGAAGAAGCAACAGAAGAAGAAGAACAAGAAGAACAAGAACAAGAAGAACAAGAACAAGCAGAATAAGAAGAAGAAGAAGAAGAAGCAACATAAGAAGAAGAAGAAGAAGAAGAAGAAGAAGAAGAAGATAGTAGACTAAGGGGAAAGTACGTTGGAGCGGAAAGGTCAGGTGGAATCAATGTTGTATGGCGTAGGGTAGATGGAGTACAGGCAGAAGGAGGTAGATAGATAGATATATGGGTAGATTGATAGGTAGATGGGTGGATAGATAGATATATAGGTAGATTGGTAGGTAGATGGGTAGATTGATAGGTAGATGGGTAGATTGATAGATAGATGGATAGATAAATAGATGGATGAATAGATAGATATGTAGATACATAGATTGGTAGATAAATAGATAGATAAATAGGGAGATGGTCGATTGATAGATAGATAGATAGATAGATAACGATGTATACAGGTATCATGCATTTCGGGCTAGCTTTTGTTATACCTTTCAAAATCCGATTACGCATTTCATTTCTGTTCTTGCTCTGTCTTGAGTCGGCCACCTCCAAGAAAAATAATAAAATAAAATAAAATGGAATAAAATAGAAAATAAAAATAAACTTAGGAAAACAATGGGGATTGGGCCTGAACATATAGATAGATAGATAGATAGATATATTTCTGTTTTCTGGCTAATATTAGACGATTTTATTCAGATTAGGAAGGGTGTATGGAAGTCAGAGGGTTAGTTGAGATAGTCTTTACCCTTGCCATTCCCACAGATCCTTCCTAAGCTGTATAAAATCGCCTCATGATAGCCAGAAAAAAACCCTGTCAAAATGTGTCATAATCTTGAAAGGAGTTAAATTGTGGTTTGCGAAACATGGCAGCTTCGTTCCGTAGATTTATTTTTAGAATGGATAGGTATAGTTTAAGGGGAGATCTCCACTTAAGGGATTTTTTTCTTGACCCCTTTCTCCCTCATGTTTAGCCCCATTGCTTTTGATATTATAAAACGTTTGCCCCATGAGTTTAGCGATTTTAAGAACTTTCACCCCATATAAAGACCTTTCGTGCCATTCAGGTGTCAATTTTATCCTGGCGAGCGATAGCGAGCCTGTAATTTAAGAGGAACCGGCCTTCGGCCGGGACATTTTTCTACCGAAAAATGTACAAATATATATTGAAAGCGATTCAAGGGGGTGTAATTTTAAGCTTGATGGAGGACTAGGGAACAAACTAAATACCTCCCCTTAAGGGGACACTAACTGTTTGTTTGGTCTATTAATTCATTTATTTATATATTTGTTTAGTTTCCTCCCTAGACCTCCATCAAGCTTAGAAAAACACCCCCTAGACCCCCCTTCAAGATAGATTTGTACATGTTTCGGTAGAAAAATGTCCCGACCAAAGGCCGATTGCTCCTAAAATTACAGGCTCGCTATCGCTCGCCAGGATAAAATCGACACCTAAATGGCACGAAGGGTCCTAATATTGACAAAGAAATGGGGTGAAAGGTCATAAAATCTCCGAACTAATGTAACCAACGTCTTAAAATCTCACAACTAGTGGGGCTAAACATTAGGGAGGAGGGGGTCCAGAAAAACGACCGTCTCCCCTTAAGCATTATAGTCTGTTCATTATAATTAGGCCAAAAATCTTAACCACTAACCTCTATGACTCAAAACTGACTAGATTAATCGCCCTAATATAGCTACCATTTGGGAAGCGTCAGCCAGGGAATAAGTGTGGACATTTACAGCCCATTAATCTTGCTCTAGCCTAGACTATCTCAATTATCCCTCTGACTGCCAAATACCCTTTCTAATCTGAATTAAAGTCGTCTAATAATAATAATAATAATAATAATAATAATAATATTAATAATAATAATAATAATAATAATAATAATAATAATAATAATATTAATAATAATAATAATAATAATAATAATAATAATAGCCAGGAAGCATATATACGTCATTGTATGTGGAAAGGGTTAAGGGGAGGGTTTTAGTTTGTTTCCTACTCCTCCAGCAATCTAAAAATGTCACCCCCTTGACCCCCTTTCAAGATAAATTTGTACATTTTTCAATAGAAAAATGTCCCGGCCGAAGGCCGGTTCCTCTTAAATTACAGGCTCGCTATCGCTCGCCAGGATAAAATCGACACCTGAACGGCACGAAAGGTCTTAATATGGGGTGAAAGTTCTTAAAATCGCTAAACTAATGGGGCGAACGTTTTATAATATCAAAAGCAATGGGGCTAAACATGAGGGAGAAAGGGGTCAAGAAAAAAATCCCTCAAGTGGAGATTTCCCCTTAAGCCTATGTTTGCAGTACACATGTAGTTTCCATTGCATTCATATAAAATCCACATTATATTGTAGTTACTCATATATTATTTATTGTACAATAATTGAAGTCACGAACAGTACCATCTTTATTTTCATTTTCGTTTTCACTTAACATTCAAACTCACTAACAAAGTCTTGTCTCCTTGCAAGTACAAGGTCAAGCACATTATTACCAAGGGTCGGAGAGCAGAGAGAGTAAGAGAGAGTGGAAGAGTGGAGGGAGGAAGAGGAGAGAGTAAGAGAAAGTGGAGGAGTAAGAAGAGGAGAGAGTAAGAGAGAGTGGAGGAGAAAGAATAGGAGAGAGTGGAGGAGTAAGAAGAGGAGAGAGTAAGAGAAAGTGGAGGAGGAATAAGAGGAGAGAGTGGAGGAGTAAGAAGAGGAGAGAGTAAGAGTAAGTGGAGGAGGAATAAGAGGAGAGAGTGGAGGAGGAATAAGAGGAGAGAGTGGAGGAGGAATAAGAGGAGAGAGTGGAGGAGTAAGAAGAGGAGAGAGTAAGAGTGAGTGGAGGAGGAATAAGAGGAGAGAGTGGAGGAGTAAGAAGAGGAGAGAGTAAGGGAGAGTGGAGGAGGAATAAGAGGAGAGAGTAAGAGTGAGTGGAGGAGGAATAAGAGGAGAGAGTGGAGGAGTAAGAAGAGGAGAGAGTAAGAGAGAGTGGAGGAGGAATAAGAGGAGAGAGTGGAGGAGTAAGAAGAGGAGAGAGTAAGAGTGAGTGGAGGAGGAATAAGAGGAGAGAGTGGAGGAGTAAGAAGAGGAGAGAGTAAGAGAGAGTGGAGGAGGAATAAGAGGAGAGAGTGGAGGAGGAATAAGAGGAGAGAGTAAGAGTGAGTGGAGGAGGAATAAGAGGAGAGAGTGGAGGAGTAAGAAGAGGAGAGAGTAAGAGTGAGTGGAGGAGGAATAAGAGGAGAGAGTGGAGGAGTACAAAGGAGTACAAAGGAAATCAAGCAACAACAGGTCTAGTGACCCTTCTAGGCTGCTTGTCCTCCAAAACACTGAGGATCAAGTGTCCAAACAGTGGTTTAGAGTGGGTAAGGGAACATTGGAAAGGGAACTACTGCCCTAGAACTAATGTCCGTGGCAGGATTAGGAAGTTAGTAGGGGACAGATGGGTTAGTAACTGAGGGGGGTATACAATAAAGTTATTCATTTACAAACGCAGTCAGTCGCGGGTTTGATGCGAGATATTTGTCTAAGCGGAGTTTAAATGAATCAACGGTGCTGCAGTCTATAACGTCTCGGGGAAGCCCATTCCACAAGTTGACAACTCGATTGAAGAAGAAATTCTTAGATTCGTGTGAGTTAAAAGATTTACCAATAATTTTGCAACCGTTTCCCCGCGTGTAATTAGATTAGAGGAGTAAGAAGAGGAGAGAGTAAGAGAGAGTGGAGGAGGAATAAGAGGAGAGAGTGGAGGAGGAATAAGAGGAGAGAGTAAGAATGAGTGGAGGAGGAATAAGAGGAGAGAGTGGAGGAGTAAGAAGAGGAGAGAGTAAGAGTGAGTGGAGGAGGAATAAGAGGAGAGAGTGGAGGAGTAAGAAGAGGAGAGAGTAAGAGAGAGTGGAGGAGGAATAAGAGGAGAGAGTGGAGGAGGAATAAGAGGAGAGAGTAAGAGAGAGTGGAGGAGTAAGAAGAGGAGAGAGTGGAGGAGGAATAAGAGGAGAGAGTAAGAGAGAGTGGAGGAGCAAGAAGAGGAGAGTGGAGGAGGAATAAGAGGAGAGAGTGGAGGAGGAATAAGAATACAAAAGAATACAAATGACTTATACAAACTGCAACAGACCTATTGATCCTTACGGGGCAGTTTGGATATCTACATTGCTAAGCTACTATAGTCTATTCGCTGTTAGTAGGCGAGGAATCATGACCTATATTCTCTGTAACTCAAAATGGGCTAGAGCAAATTGGCTGTACATTTCCACATCTATTCCTTGACTGACTCTTCCCAAATGGTATAAATATTAGCTCGATTACTCTAATCGTTTTTGAGTTACAGAGGTTAGAGGTCATGATTTCTCGCCTACTTACAGCGAATAGACTATAGGTTGAGAAGAGGATAATAAAGCAGAAGGCTCTCCCCCACCCACCACTCCCTCCAGCTTACCTTGGCGTGCAAACAGTTGGGAAAATATGCCATGAAGTATGAAAGATTGACATGGAATTTCGGATAGGATAGGATGAAACGAGATTAATTATTAGTCTATGCTAATTCCACATGTAAGATCTTGGAGAGAGGAAAACAAATAATCGGAGTGAGAAGAGGAGGAGGAAGAGCAAGGGAAGAGAGATAAGAGAGAAAGATAGGGAGAGAGAGAGAGAGAGAGAGAGAGTGTGAGATAGTGAAGGAAGAGGAGAAGGAGAACCAGAAGAAGAAGAGAGAAAGTAAGAGAAGGTAAGAGAGAGAGAGAGAGAGAGAGTGTGAGATACTGAAGGAAGAGGAGAAGGAGAACCAGAAGAAGAAGAGAGAAAGTAAGAAAAGGTAAGAGAGAGAGAGAGAGAGAGAGAGAGAGTGTGAGATAGTGAAGGAAGAGGAGAAGGAGAACCATAAGAAGAAGAGAGAGAGTAAGAAAAGGTAAGAGAGAGAGAGAGAGAGTGTGAGATAGTGAAGGAAGAGGAGGAGAACCATAAGAAGAAGAGAGAGAGTAAGAGAAGGTAAGAGAGAGAGAGAGAGAGAGAAGAGGAGAGCGAGAGAAAGAGAGAGAGAGTAAGAGAGAGTAAGAGAAGGTAAGCGAGAGAGAGTGAGAGTGAGAGTGAGAGTAGGAGGAGGAGGTAGAGCACAATGGAGAGACAAAAAGAGCATTCTCCTCATTGTTCAGTGGCTGAGAGGACCAGGGAGGAGGAGGAGGAGGAAGAAGGAGAAGAAGAAGAAAGAGGAGGAGGAGAAGGAGGAGGAAGAGAGGAGGAGAAGAAGGAAGAAGAAGAAAGAGGAGGAGGAGAGGAGGAGCAGAAGAAAGAGGAGGAGGAGGAGAAGAAAGAGAAGGAGGAGCAGGAGGAGGAGCAGAAGAAAGAGGAGGAGGAGAAGGAGGAAGAAGAGAGGAGGAGGAGAAGCAGGGGAAGAAGAAGAAGCAAAAGGATGAGGAGAAGGAGGAGGAAGAGGAGTATACGGAGGAGGAACACAGGGGAGGGAGTAGGGAGGTAAGGGAGTGGGGGTGTCAGGGAGATAGAGAGAGGTGGGGGGGGGGAGGCAGGCATTCAGGCACGTTGAGACTGAGGGAGGGAGGGGATAAGGGAGGCAGGGAGGGAAGGACAGAAGAGGAAGGGGGGGGGGTAGGGAGGGAGGTGAGGTAGGGAGAGGAGAGGGGTTTGGTGGGTAGGGGAGGAGATGAGGGGGTAGGAAGGGGGGAGGAAGAGGGAGAGGAGATGGGGTGATAGGAAGGGAGGGAGGGAGAGAGAGAAGGGGTTAGGAAGGAAGGGATGGAGGGAGAGGAAATGGGGTGGTAGGAAAGAAGGGAGGGAGGGAGAGTAGGGAGAGGAGAGGGGATTAGGAAGGGGGGGAGGGAGGGAGAGTAGGAGGGGGTTAGGAAGGGAGGGAGGGAGAGGAGAGGGGGTTAGGAAGGGAGGGAGGGAGAGGAGAGGGGGTTAGGAAGGGAGGGAGGGAGATGAGAGGAGAGGAGGGGTGGTACGAAGAGAGGGAGGGGTAAGGGAAGGAGAGGAGGGGGTGGTAGTAAGGGAGGGAGAGAGAAGAGATGAGGGGGGCTAGGAAAGGAGGGAGGGAGAGGGAGAGGAGAGGGAGAGGAGAGGGGTTAGGAAGGAAGGGAAGGAGGGGGGTCGGAAGGGAGGGAGAGGAGATTGGGTGTAGGAAGGGAGAGAAGGGGTGGTTAGGAAGGAAGGGAGGGAGGGAGAGGAGAGGAGAGGGGTTAGGAAGGAAGGGAAGGAGGGGGGGGTCGGAAGGGAGGGAGAGGAGATTGGGTGTAGGAAGGGAGAGAAGGGGTGGTTAGGAAGGAAGGGAGGGAGGGAGAGGAGAGGAGGGGTGGTACGAAGAGAGGGAGGGAGGGAGGGAGGGAATCAAACAGGGAGAAAGGGAGTCAAAGATGCAGGGAGGCACGTAGACAAGGAGGGAGGGAGGGAGGGAGGGAGAGGGACGGATGTGTGAGAGCAAGAAATAGGTCGGGAAGGGGAGGGGAGAGAGGTCAACAATAAGGTACGAAAACAGGTAGCACGATAGATAGATTGATAGATAGATAGATAGATGGATAGCCAGATACACTACACAAACACACATACACACACACACACACACATATATATATATATATATATATATATATATATATATATATATATATATATATATATATATATATATATATATATGTATATATATTAAGCATATATCAAATCATCGACTTAGGCGTGAATCAGTCAGCCCAGGGTATTTGTTTACGCACAAAAATATTTAATGAGATCATTAGAGATGCCCAAGGTATTGATATCCCTACAAAGCGCTTCAGATCCCAAACTAACAATCCTAGATGGATGAATAATTCGATCAAACGTTCACTAGGTTTAAAGAAAGGTATTGATGGGAAAATAAAGAGAAGTGAAGAACATTTAGGACATTATCATGCAAATCTTAGAAGAAAAGTTAAAGCTGATATTAGGAAAACTAAGCGTAATTACGAAATAAAAATGGCTAGGGAATCGCAAATGAACCCCAAGTTTTTTTTCCAGTTATATAATACTAAGGTAAGAGACAAAGTAGGACCCTTATAAAACTGAGACAGAAATTCTAATAGATAACGAGGCAGATATATGTAAAACTATAAACTGTCTTGATAGATAACGAGGCAGATATATGTAAAACTATAAACTGTCTTGATAGATAACGAGGCAGATATATGTAAAACTATAAACTGTCTTGATAGATAACGAGGCAGATATATGTAAAACTATAAACTGTCTTGATAGATAACGAGGCAGATATATGTAAAACTATAAACTGTCTTGATAGATAACGAGGCAGATATATGTAAAACTATAAACTGTCTTGATAGATAACGAGGTAGATATATGTAAAACTATAAACTGTCTTGATAGCGTAATGCTTAAGTGCGCGAAATTTCGATGTGAGTATCCTAGGTTCGAGTCCTTGGAGTGTCACATGTATTTGTTGATTTCATTAATTGAGTTTAGAGGTGAAGTTGGTTGGTGGAAAACATAATAACACTTATTTTCTGTCCGTTTTTACACACAAAGACTTAGCGAATATACCGGAGGTCCGCCCGATATATGATGGAAGTATAGATAGTATTTTTAGTAAGATATACATAAGTAGAAAAGATATAATTGAGCAGTTAGACAAGCTAAAACCACAAAATTCATCTGGGCCCGACTCCATATACCCTAGAGTATTAAAAGAATGTAAAGAATAAATAAGTTACCCTTTAACAGCATTATTGAATCATTCTCTTAATTCGGGTCTAGTCCCTGATGAGTGGAAACTTGCAATTGTAGTACCGATATATACAGTATATAAGGTGATAAATCTATTACTTCAAATTATCGTCCAATTAGTTTGACATCAGTTGTAGGCAAACTATTAGTCATTTATTGCACACAAAATCAGAGAGCTCTTAGAATGTCACCAATTACTTAAAGATCCTCAGCATGGATTCACGAAGGGTAGGGCCTGCCTCACTAATGTATTGACATTCTGTTCCCAAGTATACGAAGCAGTAGACAATGACAACGAATATGATGTAATATATTTATATTTCAGTAAAGCATTCGATAAAGTCCCCCACGAAAGATTGCTGAGGAAAATAGAAGCTCATGGAATAGGGGGAGCTCTATTAACAAGGATTAGGTCATGGTTAATTGGTAGGAAGCAAAGAGTTAGCATAAATGGTATACAATCAAACTGGGGTATAGTTAAGAGTGGAGTCCAGAGAGAGAGAGAGAGTGACAGTGAGAGAGAGAGAGCGAGAGAGATAGAGAGCGAAAGAGAGAGCGAGGAGGAAGAGCAAGGGGAGAGAAAGAGAGGAAGAAGAAGAAGAAAAGAGAGAGAGAGAGAGTGTGAGAGATAGTGAAGGAAGAGGAGAAGGAGAACCAGAAGAAGAAGAGTGCGATAGTGTGAGAGAGAGAACCAGAGAGAGAGAACCAGAGAGAGAGCGAGAGAGAGAGAGAGAGAGAGAGAGAGCAAGAGAGAGCCAGCGAACAAGAGAGAGAGCCCACACGTCATTTTTCTAATCACACAGCACTCACCTGTACTCGAGAGCGGAAAAACAAGGTGGAGGTTGAGGTCAAGAGGACGGTGGGTAGAGGCGGGGAGGAGTGTGTTAGTATCTGCCTGGTGGGAGAGAGAGAGAGAGAGTGCGTGTGTGTGTGAGAGAGAGAGACAGAGAGAGTGCGTGTGTGTGTGTGTGTGTGTGTGTGTGTGTGTGTGTGAGAGAGAGTGAGAGAGAGAGAGAGAGCAACGCAAGCTTCAGCATCTTCTCAATAAACACTTTCAGCAGTATCGTCTCAAAGTTCTTCCATTTTTGCGCATATGAAAAGTAATGTTATGATAAGAGTCTTTCGCCTGCACTGAGAGAGAGAGAGAGAGAGAGAGAGAGAGAGAGAGAGAGAGAGAGAGAGAGAGAGAGAGAGAGAGAGAGAGAGTTAGAGTTAGTTTATATAAAACCAGGACGTAGACGAACAGCTATATTGTGTAACGTTTATAGTAAAACCAGGACGTAGACGAACAGCTATATTGTGTAACGTTTATAGTAAAACCAGGGTGTAGACGAACAGCTATATTGTGTAACGTTTATAGTAAAACCAGGACGTAGACGAACAGCTATATTGTGTAACGTTTATAGTAAAACCAGGGTTGTAGACGAACAGCTATATTGTGTAACGTTTATAGTAAAACTAGGACGTAGACGAACAGCTATATTGTGTAACGTTTATAGTAAAACCAGGACGTAGACGAACAGCTATATTGTGTAACGTTTATAGTAAAACCAGGACGTAGACGAACAGCTATATTGTGTAACGTTTATAGTAAAACCAGGACGTAGACGAACAGCTATATTGTGTAACGTTTATAGTAAAACCAGGACGTAGACGAACAGCTATATCGTAGACGAACAGCTATATTGTGTAACGTTTATAGTAAAACCAGGGGCGTAGACGAACAGCTATATTGTGTAACGTTTATAGTAAAACCAGGACGTAGACGAACAGCTATATTGTGTAACGTTTATAGTAAAACCAGGGTGTAGACGAACAGCTATATTGTGTAACGTTTATAGTAAAACTAGGACGTAGACGAACAGCTATATTGTGTAACGTTTATAGTAAAACCAGGGTGTAGACGAACAGCTATATTGTGTAACGTTTATAGTAAAACTAGGACGTAGGACGAACAGCTATATTGTGTAACGTTTATCGTAAAACCAGGACGTAGACGAACAGCTTATATTGTGTAACGTTTATAGTAAAACCAGGACGTAGACGAACAGCTATATTGTGTAACGTTTATAGTAAAACCAGGACGTAGACGAACAGCTATATTGTGTAACGTTTATAGTAAAACCAGGACGTAGACGAACAGCTATATTGTGTAACGTTTCGCAACCACGAATGTTGAATCAAATAGAAAGAAAAAAATATATTTAATATTAACTTATGTGTATATTATATCGAACACATTATTCTAAATCGCATTTCTGATAGTTTTTTCTCATTCTATTTGATAATGCCTTGTATTTGTTTCACTGTATACATAATTATTCACTGATACATATTGTGAGTGTGTGTATACAGTATATACAGTATGTATCACATGGCAATACAGTGAAGAAAATAAAAGGCATTTTCAAATAGAATTAAAAAAACTATCAGAAATGCCGATTCAAACCCGAAAGAAACACACCCAGCAGCAGCAGCAGCAGCAGCAGCAGCAGCAGGGGCAGGGGCAACTATTGAAAAACAATATCAGACAAAAAAAAACTCTTAGTCACATAAAATCTTTTAAACAAAATTATCCATATTGAATAAAATTGGAAGAATAGAATACCTTATACCTGACTTTAGTTAAGGGAGCCCACCTCGCTTTTTTTTCTCTTTCTCTCCCTCTCTCTTTGGCTTTTATCCATTCGGCCCCATTCAGCCTACTGTTTTAAGACGTTACCCCCATCCAGGTGTCAATATTTTCCTGGCGAGCGGTAGCGAGCCAGCATATATATATTTTTGTTTTGATAGCAAGCTAAATTTGTACATTTTTCGATAGAAAAATGTCTCCGGCGAAGCCGGATTTCTCCATACAATGCTGGCTCGCTTTCGCTCGCCAGGAAGAAATCAACACTTGGATGGGGATAAACGTTTTAAAACAGTTGGCTGAATGGGGCCGAATGGATACAAGCCAGGGAAAGAGAGAAAGGGAGAGAAAGATGAACAAAAAGCCGGTGACCCCCCCCTTCATCCACCTATATATACCCCGTTCCTTATAGGTAGGCCAAAACTACCGACCACGACCTCTCAAATCAATATCAAAACTAATAATGGGGATGAACATGGTGTGGGGGGGGGGGGGGGGGGGGGGGGGAATTAACCCTCTGAGGATCGACGACGCACTTCTATTGTTTTGTTTTCCTGGTAATTGTATTCAGATTAGGAAGGGTCTATGTGGAAGGGTCTATGTGGAAGGGTCTATGTGGAAGGGTCTATGTGGAAGGGTCTATGTGGAAGGTCTATGTGGAAGGGTCTATGTGGAAGGGTCTATGTGGAAGGGTCTATGTGGAAGGGTCTATGTGCAAGGGTCTATGTGGAAGGGTCTATGTGGAATTGTCTATGTGGAATTCAGAGGGTTGATTGATTGAGAGGGAGTCTGTACCCCCCTTTTCATACCCCCAGATCCTTCCTAAGCTGCATAAAATCGTCTAAAAATGATAGCTAAAAATAAACTGCTAAAACGCGTCAGAGCTTCAAGGGGTTAAGGGAGACATGGCGCTTTTCTAGACCACCACCTTCTCCCTCATCTTTAGACCCTTTAGCTTGGTGATTTTATGAACTTCCGCCCCATTTCTGTCAATTTTAAGACCTTTCCTGCCAATTAGGTCTCGATTTTTTCCTGGCGAGCGATAGCGAGCCTGTAATTTAAGAGGAATCGGCCTTCGGCCAGGACATTCTTCTACCGAAAAATGTACAAATTTATCTTGAAAGGGGGTCTAGGGGGCTTCATTTTAAGCTTGATGGAGGTCTAGCGAGGAAACTAAAAAAAAAAAAAAAAAATTGTTTACAAAAAGTGAAGTCCATTTTCTAGCAATGTTTTTTTTTTCTGCTAGACTTCCCTAAACTTTCTTAACCTAGACTTCCCTAGACTTCCTTAACCCCTTCTGTACCGGCGAGGGGTCTTTTTCATTATACTGTACTCTATAGCTATATTTAGACGATTGTGTGCAGTTTAAGAACGATCTGCGGTAGGAAAAAAAAAAAAAGTGTTAAGTGAGATAGTCTGTTAAGGGGAGATTTCCACCTGAAGGATTTTTTTGTGGACCCCTTTCTCCCTCATGTTTAGCCCCATTGCTTTTGAGATTTTAAGACGTTCGCCTCATTAGTTTGGCGATTTAAAGAACCCTCGCCCCATTTCTGTCAATTTTAAGACCATTCGTGCCATTTAGGTGTCGATTTTTTCCTGGCGAGCGATAGCGAGCCTGTAATTTAAGGGGAATCGGCCTTCGGCCGGGACATCTTTCTACCGAAAAATGTACAAATTTATCTTGAAAGGGGGTCAAGGGGGAGTAATTTTAAGCTTGATGGGAGTCTAGGGAATCAACTAAAAACCTCCCCTTAATTGTTCGAGGCCATTTCTAAGCTGCATAAAAAATCGTTGTTTATATTATATTCTAGCTATGTTTAGACGAGTTTATCCAGCTTAGGAAGGATCTGTGATGGTTAATAGGCTTGACGGAGATAGTTTGAACACTTAGCATTACTAGAGATCCTTCCTAAACTGAATACAATCGAGTAGAAGTAGCCAGAATGAAGTAAACAGGACATCGACGGTACAGAAGGGGTTAAGATTGAACGATGATATCACCAAGACCCCCATTGAACGATATCACCAAGACCCCCATTGAACGATATCACCAAGACCCCCATTGAACGATAATATCACCAAGACCCCCATTGAACGATATCACCAAGACCCCCATTGAACGATATCACCAAGACCCCCATTGAACGATAATATCACCAAGACCCCCATTGAACGATAATATCACCAAGACCCCCATTGAACGATAATATCACCAAGACCCCCATTGAACGATATCACCAAGACCCCCATTGAACGATAATATCACCAAGACCCCCATTGAACGATAATATCACCAAGACCCCCATTGAACGATAATATCACCAAGACCCCCATTGAACGATAATATCACCAAGACCCCCATTGAACGATAATATCACCAAGACCCCCATTGAACGATAATATCACCAAGACCCCCATTGAACGATATCACCAAGACCCCCATTGAACGATAATATCACCAAGACCCCCATTGAACGATAATATCACCAAGACCCCCATTGAACGATAATATCACCAAGACCCCCATTGAACGATATCACCAAGACCCCCATTGAACGATAATATCACCAAGACCCCCATTGAACGATAATATCACCAAGACCCCCATTGAACGATAATATCACCAAGACCCCCATTGAACGATAATATCACCAAGACCCCCATTGAACGATAATATCACCAAGACCCCCATTGAACGATAATATCACCAAGACCCCCATTCCAGATAAATTTGTGCATTTTCCGGTAGAAAAATGCGCTGGCTGAAGGCCGGTTCCTCCAAAATTGTAGGCTCGCTTTCGCTCGCCAGGAAATCGACACCTAAATGCCACGAAAAGTCTTGTAATTAGAACAGACATGGGGCGAAAGGTCTGAATATTCTAAACTAATGGGGCAAACATCTTATAAATCAACACTAATGGGGCTAAACATGAGGGAGAAGGGGTCAAGAAAAACACTCCTTCAATGAAAATATACCCGTAATGAACAGGTAAATACTCTCACTCTCACTCTCTCTTTCTCTCTCAACCTATACCTATGCATCAGCTATCCTCCCCTCCCTCTCTCTCTCTCTCTCTCTCTCTCTCTCTCATTCTTCCTTTCAATCTATATCTATGCATCAGCTATCCCCCCCCCTCTCTCTCTCTCTCTCTTTCTCTCTCTCTCTCTCTCTCTCTCTCTTATCCCCATCAGTAGTGGTCTTCCTCCAACTTCTCATTTAATGAAGAAAGTTTACCAAGGAGAGAGAGAGAGAGAAGGAGAGAGAATGAGAGAGAGTGGGAGAGAAAGAGAAAGATAGAGAGAAAGTGTGTGTGTGTGAGTGTGTGTGTGTGAGAAAAAAAAATCGATATATATATAGAGAAATCGATATACAGACAAACTGATAGAGAGAGAGAGAGAGAGAGTATTAAATAAAAGTAACCCAGGTCTAGACAGATATATTGATCCCTTCGAGGCTGCTTGTAACTAATCCAATTAAGGGGAGATGGTGGTTTTTCTGGACCCCTCTTCTCCCTCATGTTTAGCCCCATTAGTTTTGAGTTTGTAAGACGTTCGATCCATTAGTTTGACAATTTTAAGACGTTTGGTGTCGAATTTTTCCTGGCGAGCGATAGCGAGCCTGTAATTTAGGAGGAACCGACCTTCACCTGGGTGGATGGGTGGGTCGGTGGGATGGGTGGGTTCGCTATCGCTCCCCAGGTAAATATCGACAACTAAATGACAAAGAGAGGTCTTAATATTTATATAGAAATTGGGCGAAAGGTCTTAAAATCGCCTAATTAATGTCTTAAAACTTCAAAACTAATGGGGGCTAAAAACATGAGGGAGAAGGGGGTCCAGAACAAAGAACAAAAGCCTCCCCTTAACTAACTTGAGAACCATATAAGCTGGGTTTGAAATGGCCTGCTAATGTTTCTATTAAGTCAACATTTATATCGGTGTTCTTAAAGGGGAGATGGGCCGTTTTTCTGGTCCCCTTTCTCCCTCATGCTTATCCCCATTAGTTTTGAGATTTTAAGACGTTTGCCCCAATAGTTTGTCGCACCATTTCTTTGTCAATATTAAGACCTTTCGTGCCCTTTAGGTGATGAGTTTTTGTTCCTGGCGAGCGAAAGCGAGCCTGTAATTGTGGAGGCGCCGGCCTTCGGCCGTGACATTATTCTACCGAAAAATTTACAAATTAATTTAGTAGGGGGATCTAATGGATGCTTTTTTAAAGTTTAATGGAGGTCCAGGGAGGACAAAATTGACACCTAAATGGCACGAAAGGTCATGAAATTGTCAACGAAATGGGGCGAAAGGTATTAAAATCGCCAAACTAATGGAAGGAACGTCTTAAAATTTCAAAACTAATATGCTAAACACGAGGAAGAAGGAGGTCTATAAAAAGCGAGTAGTACCCCCTAAGCAAATCGTCTAATCATGTCTGTAACGTATATGGAGTACTTATTATTATTATTATTATTATTATTATTGTTATTATTATTATTATTATTATTATTTTTTTTTTTTTTTTTTTTTTACTTGGCGTATATTTTTACTCCCTTAGCAGCTCATGTCTGGATAACTAATGGAAAACTAAGAGATGACTATGTCTCTGTGTTATTGCCAAGTTTTCGTCATTAACAGCATATTTGGCTATGAGAACGTTATTATAACTGAGTAATTAACCCTTTGAGTACCGGTGCGGTCCTTTTAACTTAATTCCGGCTACATTAAGGCGATTTTATTTAGTTTCGAAAGAGCCTCCAGCAATTAACAGGCTTCGAACTATCGCACTTAACCCTTTTTACTGCCACAGATCCTTTTTAAACTGCATAAAGTACTCTAAATATAACTAGCATACAATGTAAAAAGACGTCGCCAGTACAGAAAGGGTTAAAAAGGGAACAGAGAGAGAGATAGACAGATAGAGAGACAGACAGACAGGCAGAGAGGGGTGAAAAGGGTGGTGGTGGGCAGACAGACAGACTGGAGACATACACCGAGAGAGAGTGAGAATGAGAAAGAAAGAGAGAGAGAGAGACGGACCTATACTGATGTGAGTCACAGGGAAGCAACAATGAGTCATCATTCCGGGGAACCCCTCCAACACAATATATCTATCTCTAGCAATACATGTACATCTATCAACACAAATACATAATTATCAATATATTACATCTAGCAATAAACGTACATCTATCAACACAAATACATCTTTATCAATATATTTACATCTAGCAATAAACGTACATCTATCAACACAAATACATCTTTATCAATATATTTACATCTAGCAATAAACGTACATCTATCAACACAAATACATCTTTATCAATATATTACATCTAGCAATAAACGTACATCTATCAACACAAATACATCTTTATCAATATATTACATCTAGCAATAAGTGTAGATATATTAACACAACTACATTTATTGATACATTTAGATCTATCAATATATCTCATATGCAACACTTGTATTTATAATCATTGTTACACCTACATCTATTAATACATCTTATACACTACCCTTAAATCTACATTTAACACTATGATCTATCGATACAGCCCATATATTATACTAGTATCTACATTTAACAATACATCTAGATCTACCAATTAATCATACATACTACACTTCTATATACTAACATTATTATATATATTTTATCAATTCCCGATTCCGCTAGGAGGGCTGTGTTTTGCTGAGTTGAGTTTTGTCGTTTCCGGAACCTCTGACGAACACTAAGACCAAAGCTGTTCGCAGAGCCAAGATAAACAAAGTGAACCTGCCGGGTTTCCAATACCGACAATGGTGACTCTTGCACCGCGAGATGTAGCGGAATCGGAATGTAGCAGTTTCATCCGGCATTTATCATATATTAGATACTTAATTTATATCTCCTAAGCCATCACTACAACTTCATCTGTCAACACATCTTTTAATTAAGAAAGGCAACTCTCAATAGGACACAGCCAATAACTTATTACTAAATAATTTACATAAGTTATTGCATGTTCATATGGCTAAAAAAAAATATATTTCATGTTAACTTATACTACACTTGTTGGAAATGGTCATGGGGAAGAGCCAAGACATGGAAGGGGAGAGTGGGTGGGGAGGATATGGGTGTGAGTGGGGAGTAGGGAGTGGGTGGGGGAGGGACATGGAGGGTGGAGTGAGTGGAGAGGAGAAGTGGTGGGGGAGGGACATGGAGGGGTTGAGTGGGGAGAAGAATCAGCGTTTGGGGGCTGGGGAGGAGGGAGTGGATGGGGAGAAAGGGAGAGGAGTCAGTGTTGGGGGGTGGGGAGGGTAGGAGGGGAGGGTGAGGTCAATGTTGGGGTCAACGTCTGTACTGGGGCCTGCAAGAGGGAAAAGGGTGGGTTGGTAAATACAATGTGCTTACAAGGACACACCAGGACTATTAACACACACACACACACACAATAACCACTTGGATTATCGCTATCATTCCTCTCTGGATTCCATTAACCCTCTTTGTTTGCCCCAACGTCTCCATGTTTTATCCCATTAATTTGGCGATTAAAGGAGCGATAGCGAGCCTGCAATTAAGGAGAAATCGGCCTTAGGCCGGAACAATGTACTACAGTAAATGTACATATTTTGCTTGAATTGGAATGTGAGGGGCATTCTCTCTCTCTCTCTCTCTCTCTCTCTCTCTCTCTCTCTCTCTCTCTCTCTCTCTCTCTCTCTCTCTCTATCTTTAAGCTTTAAGGGTAGTCCAGGGAGGATTGGCTAAGCATAAAAGGGGATCTAGCAACAGTCTACAAAAAACGATCAGCAAAAACAGAGTAAGCTGCCAAGAAAGTTTGGACAGTGTATAGTGATGGCTAAGGTCATGGGGAAGGCCAAAGCATACAGTAGGGAGGGGGGAGGGGGGGGGGGAGGGAAGAGAGGGGAACGATACACTGTGTTTACAAAGACACATACCACTACTATAGCCCCCGAGGTCGGTCTGCTCTCCTTAACTTATGAGTCTGTTGCAGTTTGTTCTCCTTTGTATAATAACTCTTTCGCAGTGACTGTACCATCATAACGCAGGCTAATAGTTTTGTTTTCCAGATCCCCGTTCTTCAAGCAAAAAAAAACGCTTCCTAGATTCCCATTCAAGCTAAAAAAAAAAAAAAAAAAAAAAAAAAAAAAAAAAAAAAAAAACCCAGATCTCCCCTCGAGCTAATAATAAAAAAATAAACCCCGCCTTCCAGACCCCCTTCAAGCTAAATTTGTAATTTATTATTTTTTCGGTTAAAAAATGTGCCGGCCAAAGGCCGATTTCTCTCTAATTGCAGGCTCGTTATCACCCGTTACACCTGAATAGGGTGAAACGTCTTCATATTGTCAAAATAACGGGATGAAAAAATACTGAAAGAGTTAACTTGGCAGCAAACCCTGAGCCCATTAGTGTAAATAATGAATGAGCCAGATTAGTTAGTAGAGAGTGTGGTCCTCGAACCTGAATAATGAAGGTCTGTTTGTTTGTGTGACCCTAACCGGAGACTAATGGGAACCAGTGTGTGTGTGTGTGTGTGTGTGTGTGTGTGGGGGGGGGAATACTATCTGGCTAAGCTTAATCTATACCCTGTTCACATTATATTGTTGAACTATATTTTAGACTTCTCTCAGTCCATCTTCAGGTTAAGGGGATTTAGTTTGTTCCCTACGTTTCCATCAAGCTTAAAATTATACCCACTAGACCCCCTTTCAAGATAAATTTGTACATTTTTCGGTAGAAAAATGTCCCGGCCAGAGGCCGGTTGCTCTTAAATTACAGGCTCGCTATCGCTCGCCAGGAAAAAATCGACACCTTAATGGCACGAAAGGTCTTAAAATTGACAGAAATGGGGCAAAATGTCTTAAAATGTCCAAACTACTAGGGCAAACGTCTTAAAATCTCAAAAGCAATGGGGCTAAACATGAGGGAGAAAGGGGTCCAGAAAAAAAATCCCTCAAGTGGAAATCTCCCCTTAATCATCCCTTATAATAGGACTGTATCATTCTTTTCAAGGTGGACATGGATGATTAACCTGAAGCTATATTATGATAAATGTGGTGTAGGGGATATAGGTAATGCAGGGGGTATAGGTTATAGTGAGAGATGTAGTGTAGGGCATAAAGGTGTAAAAGAACAAATAGGTATGTAGGGAAGAAGGGGTCTGCCTCGTATGGGCCAATAGGCCTTCTGCAGATTAACATTTTTCTTATTTTCTTATGACGGGACCGAGAGAAGTTCGAAATATAGTTTAGCAATGGAGACGTGTTTGGTTCTCTTCCTTCTATTTATCGTATAATTATATATATATATATATATATATATATATATATATATATATATATATATATACTGTATATATGGGGCAAAACTGGTGATAATGAAGATAGTGATGATGATGATGATGATGTTGCGTATAGTGATAGTGGCGATAGCTTGTAATAACAGTGATAGTGATAGTGGCGATAACTTGTAATAACTGTGATAGTGATGATAATAGTAATAGCTTGTAATAACTGTGATAGTGATGATAATGGTGATAGTGATGATAACGGTGATAGTGATGATAATGATGATAGTGAATATAATGGTGATAGTGATAATAACGGTGATAATGGAGGGAACTTACTAACGAGTCACACCACTTGGGTACAATCGATGGCATCGCGGGGGGACAAAGTTTTCTCATTGTAGGGGAAGTGAGAACAGGAGGAGGGGGAGAAGGACGAAGAGGAGGGGGAGGGGGGGAGGAAAATAAGCAGGAGAAGAAGAGGGGAGAGAGGAGATGGGGGAGGAAGAGGAGAGGGAGGGGAGGAGGAGGAGGAAGATAAGCAGGAGAAGAAGAGGGGGAGGAGGAAGATAAGCAGGAGAAGAAGAGGGGGAGGAGGAAGAGGAGGGGGAGGGGAGGAGGAGAAAGATATGCAGGGGAAGAAAGAGAGGAATAATTTGAGGAAGAGGAGGAGGAAGATAGACAGAATAAGAAAATGAGGGATAATTTGACGAAAGAGGGGGAGGAGGAAGGTAAGTAGGAGAAGAAAGGGAGGAAGATAAGCAGAAGAAAATGAGGAAGATAAAACGGAAGACGAAAAGGAGGAAGAGGTGGTGGAAGAAGATTATTATGATCTACTGCCTACTGTGATGATAGTGTAGAGTATGGCTAAGGAGGATCTCATGTATTTATTCTATGTTAGGGCATGAAACAACAAAACTAGATTAGGTCATGTTTTGTTATTATCTACTAACATAATGACCTACTGTACTGCAATACTCTCTTGTTTGTGGTGGAGCTGTAGAGTATTGACTTTATTGTTGAGGGGGGGACTAAGGAAAGTACCATCTATATGTTATAAGATAATGATATGCACTAAATCGCCAGTACTACACTTTCTTTGTTATTTGTGATGATGATGATGAGTGTTATGAGTGAGAGAGAGGGCTAAATAAGGTACCATATATATGTTATGTTATGTTATGATATGCACTACACGGCCCACTACAGTATCTTCCTTATTTGTGAAGCTGATGTGTGTTATGAATGAGGGAGGGGCTAGGGAAGCTGCCATCTATATGTTATGTTATGATATGATATGCACTGAATGGTCTACTACAGACTGTTATTTGTGATGATGACGATGTGTTGTGAATGAGAGAAAGGACCTGGGGAGAGAGTTATATCTATGTTATGTTGTGTTATACAGTATTATGTTGTATTAAGGGGAGGTTTTTAGTTGATTTCATAGACTTCCATCAAACTTAAAATTACTCCCCCTAGACCCCCTTTCAAGATAAATTTGTACATTTTTCGGTAGAAAAATGTCCCGGCCGAAGGCCGATTCCCCTTAAATTACAGGCTCGCTATCGCTCGCCAGGAAAAAATCGACACCTAAATGGCACGAATGGTCTTTAAATTGACAGAAATGGGGCGAGGGTTTTTAAAATCGCCAAACTAATGGGGCGAACGTCTTAAAATCTCAATAGCAATGAGGCTAAAACATGAGGGATAAAGGAGTCAAGAAAAAAATCCCTCAAGTGGATATCTCCCCTTAAACCGTCTTGGTGGTGTACTGGTTAAGGTGTCTAAAAATCTGTGTGTGATAACCCGGGTTCGAACCCTGGTGGATCACATAATATATGCTTTCATTAATTTCATTGGAGGTGTTTGGTGTTGTGGTGAAATTAATACAAAATAGATAATGGAATATTTTGTAATGTATTATGTTGTGTTATATTATGTTGTATTATGCTGTATTATGTTATGTTGTTGTTGTTGTTGTTGTTCCCCAAGCTGCCTGGCCGAACAGCCCCAAGGCCCCGAGCAAGGCCAAGGCCATAACTGAGCGCCCCCACAGAACCCTCCCCGCCGACCACAATAAAGCCTGGGTGACCGAAGCCACTCCATGGCGGGGAGCTGAGGAGGGTGCGGAAATGCCCGGGAAACCAAAGCCCCACCCAGGGCCCTGTGTCCCTCAGCAATTATGAAGAGAAAGTTGAGGGGCAAGGGAAAATTGTGACGCTTTGGCTTCCAATCTTGGTAGATTGGGAGGTCAATCCACGTTAGAGATGCCGTCACTTGAGATCTAGAAATATATAGGTAAAAGGAACAGTCAGAGTAAGCTATGGGTATGGCAGAGATTGCTCAGTTCTCACTCTGATAGACCAGCCCATCACCACATGACTAGAACCCAATCCTCTCAGCATCAGCTAGGAAAGGCCCTAGAAAGCCGCCTTTGGCGGGGGGATAGCTCCCCTATTTCAACCCTTTTCGGGGTTGGGCACCCGCCGTTTTATGTTATGTTGTATTATGTTATGTTATAAACTAAATGTCCTACTGCAGTCCCCTTTTATATAATCTTTGGTAGTGTGTGTGGTATGGGTGTAGAGAAGATGTTATGTATATATTGTGTTATGTTATGTTGTAATAATGTATTGTGTTATGTTATGTTATGCTACTATATGTTGGTTGTGTTATGTGGTTATGCTCTAATATGTCGTGCTATGTTATGCTATGTGTTTGTCATGTTATCCTATGACATGTTATATAATGTTGCACCACGCTATGTATAAGGGTGAGGAAGGGTGTCAATGCCATGTGTGTGTTATGTTATGTTGTATTATGCCGTTATACACTAAGTTACCCACTGCAGTCTCCTAATTCGTAATGGTGTCGTTCATTGTGTTAGATGATTAGTGTGATGTGATATTAAGTTATAGTATATTCTAAATGTCCTACTGCAGTGCCCTTCTTATTTGCCTTGGTGTGACTAGGGGAGGGTCTTGACTATAGAAGGGTCTGACTATGTGGGAGGGTCTGACTATGTGGGAGGGGCTGACTAGGGAAGGGTGTGACTATAGAAGGGTTTGACTATGTGAGAGGGTCTGACTAGGGGAGGGTGTGACTATACTGTAGAAGGGTCTGACTATGGGGGGGAGGGGTGTGTGACTAGGGGAGGGTCTGACTGGGGGAGGGTCTTACTAAGGGAGGTTCTGACCAGGGGAGTACAAAGGAGTACAAAGGAAATCAAGCAACAACAGATCTAGTGACCCTTCTCGGCTGCTTGTCCTCCAAAACACTGAGGATCAAGTGTCCAAACAGTGGTTTAGAGTGGGTAAGGGAACATTGGAAAGG
This sequence comes from Lithodes maja, assembly GCA_037953745.1. NCBI lineage: Eukaryota > Metazoa > Arthropoda > Malacostraca > Decapoda > Lithodidae > Lithodes > Lithodes maja. The sequence goes on along the minus strand of JBAKBP010001835.1, from coordinate 159,754 downwards.
GAACTACTGCCTTGCCACTAACGTGGCAGGACTAGGAAGTTAGTAGGGGACATATGGGTTAGTAACTGAGGGGAGGATAAAATAAAGTTATTCATTTACAAACGCAGACAGTCGCGGGTTTGATACAAGATATTTGTCTAGGCGGAATTTAAATGAATCAACGGTGCTGCAGTCTATAACGTCTCGGGGAAGCCCATTCCACAAGTTGACAACTCGATTGAAGAAGAAATTCTTAGATTCGTGTGAGTTAAAAGATTTACCAATAATTTTGCAACCGTTTCCCCGCGTGTAATTAGATTGGTCGATAGTGAAGTACTTACTACAGTTCATATTGTCGATGCCTTTGATGATTTTGAACACTTGAATTAAGTCACCTCTTAATCTGCGCTGGGTTAAAGGAAATAGATTTAATTCTCTAAGACGCTCTTCGTATGGTTTGTTCTTTAGGCTAGGTATCATTTTGGTAACTCTACGTTGAACTCGTTCTAGCTTGTTTATGTCTTTTTGGTAATAAGGGCACCAGTATTGAACGCAGTATTCCAGAAGAGGGCGGACTAAGGAATTGTAAAGGGTTAGGATTACGTCTTTGGATTTATGCTCAAATGATCTGCCTATAAAGCCAATTATTTTGTTTGCCTTCTTAACAACTTCTGAACATTGTTGACTCGGTTTTAGGTTACTCGATATTGTTACTCCCAGATCGGTTTCTCTGTTTACATTCTTAAGCTGAGTGCCATTCATCGAATAGTTTGCTTTCTCATTTAGGTATCCGATATGTAGTACTTTACATTTATCCGCATTGAAATTCATTTGCCAAATTTGGGCCCAATGTGACAATTTATCTAGATTGTGTTGCATATCGTCAACTTGATCTTTTGAGAGTACGCTATTTGCAATTTTTGTATCGTCAGCAAATTTTGAGATTGTACAGGTGAGACCCTCATCTATGTCGTTGATGTAAATTAGAAAGAGAATTGGTCCTAGTACCGATCCCTGGGGTACCCCGCTACTTACATTGGTCCATTTAGATGCCTTACCGTTTATGACTACTCTTTGCTTTCTGTCGCTGAGCCAATTTTCTATCCATTTCAATACACCGTCTTGTATTCCATGCGCTTTTAGTTTTAGCAGTAAACGTTTGTGGGGAACTTTGTCAAAGGCCTTTTGAAAATCAAGGTATATAATATCTACAGCTTTACTCTCATCGTAGAGGTTGAGGATATCGTGGAAGAAGTCTAAGAGGTTTGTTAAACAGGAACGTTTTTTACGAAATCCGTGTTGAGTATCTTTAAGCATGTTATTTTCCTCTAAGTGATTTACGAGTCTGTCTCTTATGACCGTTTCTAGCATTTTACATACAACTGAGGTTAAGCTAATTGGACGATAGTTACTGGGTAGGGATTTGCTGCCTTTTTTTAATATCGGTGTTACGTTGGCTATCTTCCACTGATCAGGCATAGTTCCAGACTGCAAGGATTTATTGAATAGTAATGTCAGTGGTTTGGAGAGCTCATCCTTAGCTTCCCCCTGGGGGTTAGGGAATAGAATATGCCCCATGTGCCTTCTGCGTGTCGTAAGAGGCGACTAAAGAGGTTGGGTCGGTGGGCTTGCGACCCCCACCCGGAAAAAATATCTAAGCAAAAAAAAACGAACGAACAGCCTCGGATGCGGACGGAACCAACGTTGACGAACCACGACCGACTAAGGACATGCCTTCGGACATTCTGAGAATGGCGACATGGAATGTTAGTGGCATGAATGATGGCACAAAAGAGAGAGAGGTTCTGGAAGTGTTAGTGAATGCCAGGCTGGATGTATGTGGAATGACAGAGACCAAATGGAAAGGTTCAGATGTGAGAGAGTGGGAGTGTGGAATAGGTGTGTGTGCTGGAGTGAGTGAAGGAATAGCGAGAGAAGGTGCATGTTTGTTTGTAAGTAGCAAATGGAAGGAATGTGTAAGATAGTATGGGTCTGTGGGTTCAAGGATTGTGTGGGTGAGAATGAAAGTAGGAATACAAACGTGGGTGATTGTATGCGTGTATGCCCCGACAGAGGATATACTTGAAAGAAAGAAAGAGGAGTTCTGGATGAATGTGGAGGCGTGCCTGGAGAAGTTTGACAAGAACGAAAGAATATTTCTGATTGGGGATATGAATGGTAAGGTGGGTGATAGGAAAGTTGAGGGAGTGGTGGGAGGGTGGGGGGTACCATCAGAGGTGAATGGGAATGGTAGTGCACTTGTGGACGTATGTGTGGGGAGGAGGCTGTGGATAGCCAACACCTTCTTCCGACACAGAATGATCCACAGGTACACGTGGAAACGGATGTTGACAATGAAGGATAAGACAGTGGTGGAACGAAAGTCATTAATTGATTATGTATGTGTGGATGAACGAATGAAGAAATCTGTGATGGATGCTAGGGTGTATAGGGGTATTGGAGGGGGTCTGTCTGATCATTATGTAGTGGTAGCTAAGGTTAGGATACAAAAGAAGTGGGTGAGGAGAGCGGGAGGGAGGCGAGAGGAGGGTGGAATGGTGAGGAGGGTGGAGAGGTTGCAGGAGGAGGAAGTCAGGGAGGAGTACAGGAGAGCAGTGGAAAGACGACTAGGTGGGTTCGACCTGGAAGTTATGGAGGAAGTGGAGGAGATGAGCAAGGTGTTTAAGGATGAGATCTGTGCAGCATGTGAGGAGGTGTGTGGAGTGAGGAGAAGAGGGAGGGGAGTGAAAGGTACAGCATGGTGGACAGAAGAGGTAAGAATAGCTGTGGAAGAAAAGAAGAAAGCATATAGAGAGTGGTTGGGTAGTAGAGGGAATGAAGATTCCGAGAGACAGAAACGAGCGAGATACGTGGAGAGTAAGAGGGTGGTGAAGAGAGTAGTGAAGGAAAGTAAGCGAAGAGTAGATGAGGAATTTGGAAGGAATCTGAGTGTAAAATGGAGGGAGAGTAAGAAACTGTTCTGGAAAGAAGTCAAGAAAGTTAGGGAAGGTAGCAAGGGAAACAGTAAGGGTGTGAAAGATAAGAATGGGAGAATGCTAGCCGAGAAGCAAGAGAGAGTCGAAAGATGGAGGGAGTACTTCAGTGAGTTGCTAAATGAAAGGAATGAAGAGCCAGCAAACATAGCTGGATATGGTATGGGAGGGAGAAGAAGAGAAGTAGTGGAGGAGGAGGTGGGGATCAGGAGGTCAGAAGTGTGGGAAGCCATGAAAAGAGTGAAGTTGGGGAAAGCACCAGGAACAGATGGAGTGTGTGGGGAAATGTTGAGGTATGGTGGTGAGATAGTGATAGAATGGGTATGGAAAATGTGCAAACTAGCATGGGAGAAGGGGAGTGCACCCGATGACTGGAAGACTGGCATAATAGTCCCCCTATACAAGGGCAAAGGGGAAAGAGGAGTGTGTGGTAACCACCGAGGAATATGTCTTCTAAGCGTAGTAGGGAAGGTATACAGTAGGGTAGTGATTGAGAGAGTGAGAGTGAGAACGGAGAAATGGATAGGCGACGAGCAGGGAGGCTTTAGGAAGGGAAGAGGATGTGTAGATCAGATTTTTACCCTGAATTGTGTTGTGGAGAAGTATCTGGAGAAGAAACAAAAGGTGTATGTTGCCTTTATGGACTTGGAGAAGGCCTATGACAGAGTGGATAGAGAAGGTTTGTGGAAAGTACTTAGAATATACGGAGTAGAGGGCAAGTTGCTGAAAGCAGTGAAGAGCATGTATGAGGGTGCAAAGGCGGCAGTACGTGTGGAGAGTGAGCAGAGCGAGTTCTTTGACCTGAATGTTGGTTTGAAACAGGGGTGTGTGATGTCCCCGTGGTTGTTTACTGTATATATGGATGGAGTTATGAAAGAAATACTATCAAGAGCAGTGGATGTTGGTGTATCGCTGAAAAGGGAGGGAATTGAGTGGAAGCTACCTATACTGCTGTTTGCGGATGATACAGTTCTGATGAGTGATAATGAATGGGAGTTGCAGGGTCTGGTAAATGAGTTTGGAACAGTGTGCGAAAAACGGAATTTGAAGGTAAATACGGGGAAGAGCAAGGTTATGGTCTTCGAAAGGGGTGAAGTCACAGAGTGTGAGGTGAAGCTGAACGGTCAGGCTATGGAGATCGTCAACTCTTTTAAGTATCTGGGCAGTGTGTTGAGTAAAGATGGGACTATGGATGAAGAGGTGCGAGAGAGGGTACAACAGGGGAAGAGGGTTGTAGGAACGCTAAAAGCAGTAACAAGAAATAGGGTGGTCAGTATGGAAGTGAAGAAGTCCTTGCATGACAGTGTGGTAATCCCGACACTGACTTACGGAAGCGAAGCATGGACGTTGGTTGAGAGACTCAGACCAAGAGTGAGAGCAGTGGAAATGAATTACTTAAGGAGTGCGTGCGGAATTACATGGAGGGATAGACAGACTAATGAGGAAGTAAGAAGGAGGTGTGGTGTGGAGGTAGATGTGCTGGAAAGTGTGAAAAGGAACAACTTGAGATGGTTCGGCCATATGGAACGTATGGAAAGCGAGAGAATGACTAAGAGGGTGTACGAGAGCGAGGTGGAGGGACAGAGGGGGAGAGGTAGACCGAATATGAGGTGGAAGGATGGAGTGAGGAACTACATGAATGAAGGCGGTGCTGGTTGGGGGGAGGGGCGTCGACTGACTGGGGACAGAGGTGCATGGGGGCGGTTCGTTCGTGGCCACCCCTTCGGGGATCACGGCGTCAGGCAATAGATAGATAGATAGATAGATCCTTAGCTTCCTTTAGAACTCTAGGCGAGATTGTATCAGGTCCAGGCGTTTTATTTACCTTGAGTTTATCTAAACAATTCAATACTTCTCTCTCTGTAACGGTGATATTGCTTAGAACATCTGAATTATCAATCTGAATCGGCGATGGTGTAGGGATATCACTGAGGTCTTCTGTTGTAAAAACTGATGCAAAGAAGGTATTGAGGGCATTACTCATTTGTACTTCGTCTTTGGTGTATTCTCCATGTTCATCGACTAACGGTCCAACAGTTGAAGTAACTACTTTTTTCTTTCTGATATAACTATAGAATTCTTTCGGGTTTGTTTTACTTTGATTCGCAATATGTAACTCTAGGGTCTTTTTACTTTGCTTAATTAACTTTTTGGCTTTGCGTCGTAGCTCTACAAATTTCACCCGTTCTTCGTCATTTTGTGAGGATTTTAATCTATCATTAGCAATTTTTTTTAGCAAGCAGGCAGTTTGAAATATCTTTATTCCACCATTTGGGCTTATTGTTATGGCCTGGACGCCGTATTTTCGATGGTATGCAGTCTTGCACTGCTTTTAGGTAAGTGGTTTTCGAATAACTTCCAAGATGTATTTATGTCGTTATTGTTAATTAAAAAGCTCCAGTCAGTTTCTTTAAACATAGCTCTAAGTTTATGGAAGTTTGCTTTCTTGAAATTAGGGACTTTTTCGATGCTACTATTTGGTTCGTTACTAGTAAAGTTTAAAGTGAAAGTTATCGTACGATGGTCGCTGTTACTGAATTCATCACCAACATTCAAATTCTCTATTAATTCTTCTTTTGTTGCAAGTACAATGTCAAGAACGTTATTACCACGGGTCGGTGTTCGAACAAATTGATATAGCGAACTCTCTTGCAAGTTCGTATACAAGTCATGTCCGGAGTGTGGAGGGTCTAACTAGAGGAGGGTCTGGGAGGGTCTAACTAGGGGAGGGTCTCAGAGGGTCTAACTAGGGTAGGGTCGGGGAGGGTCTATCTATGGAAGGGTCTAACTAGGGGAGGTCTGGGAGGGTCTAACTAGGAGAGGGTCGGATTAGGAGAGGTCTGGGAGGGTCTAACTAGGGGAGGGCCTGGGAGGGTCTAACTAGGGGAGGGCCTGGGAGGGTCTAACTAGGGGGTGGGCTTGACTAGGGGAGGGTCTGAGAGGGTCTAACTAGGGAGAGGGTTTGATTAGGGGAGGGTCTGAGAGGGTTTGACTAGGGGAGGTCTGGGATGGTCTAACTAGGGGAGGGTATAACTAGGGGAGGGTCTAACTAGGGGTGGGTCTGGGAGGGTCGAACTAGGGGTGGGTCTAAGAGGGTCTAACAGAATCTGGGGGGGGTCTAACTAGGGGTCTGGGAGGGTCTACCTAGGGGAGGGTGTGGTCGCCAGCCTGACTGCTCACTGGTGGTAGTGGTAGTGGTGGTGTCTTATAAAGATCAATAGTGTAGCAGTCATGTTGTCACCCACTAGGACCCTGGACACAACACTGGCATGGCAAAGAATGGGGAGCTTTGGTTATTGTCATCATTTGTATTGTTAACCATTTCTGCATTATGATCTCGACACAACACGGCAGAGAATGTATGGTTTTGGTTATTATTATTACTTGCATTGTTCACCCTTTTAGTAATATGCTGTTCCTGTTCACTATGTCAACCACAGATCCTATTAAGGGTGGATGGGCGTATTTATTTGATCATTTATATATCCTTTCATATTTTGTGTTTAGATTCCTCCCTAAACCTCCATCAACCTTAAAAAAAATATATAAAAAAAAGACTCTCCAAGACAAAATTGTAAATTTTTTGATAGATAAATGTCCTGGCCGAAGGCCTGTTCCTCTTAAAATACAGGCTCACTATCGCTTGCCAGGGAAAAATCGACACCTAAATTACATTAAGTCTTAATATTGACAAAGAAATGGGGTGAAAGGTCTGAAAATCGCCAAACTAATGAGCCGAACGTCATAAAATCTGAAAACAAATGGGGCTAAACATAAGAAGGGGGCTAGAAAAACAGGCCAAAACCCCTTAATACACGGCTTTTTGGAGGGTTATTTTGGATCCTTGGTTTTTGCCAGCTGTATTTCTTAACCCTTTGAGTATGGGACGCGGTTTAGCAGTGTTTTTCTGGCTATCATTAGACAATTGTATACAGCTTAGGAAGGATCTGTGGGAATTGAAAGGGTGAAGACGATCTCAATTTACCCTCTGACTTCCATTTACTCTCTCTAACCTGATTATCATCGTCCAACATAGCCAGAAATGAAATAAATCATCGTATCTCCTTGTTCTCCGATGTTCACCCTTTCAATACTATGCTGTTGTATTAGTTCACGGTGTTCCCAGCCACAGACCCTATACACACTTGAGTTGCAAGCTATATGGAAGTTGAAGCCGTAGACATCGATATTTAGGAACATAATGTGAGCTTACGGTGGATATTGCGTTTGGTGAATTTAGTACCATGTAATTATATATGCAATGCAATCCTATTTAGGCCAGTGATTCTGCTAAATATTGTTGACTACAGCTCCAACTTCCTTATAGCCCAAAACTCGCAAGTGGTCAATACGGAGTAGTCCACGTTGACAGAGAATGGGAATCTTCGTTTACTATTATCCCTTTCTTGCATTTATGACGCAGTGGTTGCCAGATTAGCAATAAGAAATAGAGTTCTCTCACTCTTATAATTACCTCTCCAAAATTAGTTTTCTGCCCACAGCTAACTCAAAGACAACTGCAGAGGTTGAAGTAACTAAACTAAAGGTTTCGAAATACCCCTGATGGTAACAAAGGCTATAAAGTATCCCCAATCGGCTCAAAATCGCGTCATATGCGTGAAAGGGTTATTAAGGGGAGGTATTTAGTTTGTTCCCTAGACCTCCATCAAGCTTAAAATTACACCCCCTAGAGTCCCTTTCAAGATAAATTTGTACATTTTTCGGTAGAAAAATGTCCCGGCTGAAGGCCGGTTCCTCTTAAATTACAGGCTCGCTATCGCTCGCCAGGATAAAATCGACACCTGAATTGCACGAAAGGTCTTAATATGGGGTGAAAGTTCTTAAAATCGCTAAACTAATGGGGCAAACGTTTTATAATATCAAAAACAATGGGGCTAAACATGAGGGAGAAAGGGGTCAAGAAAAAGAAAAAAATCCTCAAGTGGAGATCTCCCCTTAAGAGGAAGTTTTGGTCCCCCATGTTTAGCCCCAGTAGTTTGGTGATTTCAAGACCTTTTGATTTATTCCTGGCGAGCAATAGCGAGCATACCTTGGGGGGGGGGGGAAAAAAAAAAAAAAAAAAAAATATATATATACAAATTAATCTCCCCTCGAGTTGCATTATTAAGGGGAGATGGAGGTATACACACAGGTATTTGTTATTTTATATATGTTTTTTATTATTTTATTAGTTTCCTCCCAAGACCTCCATCAAGCTAAAAAAAAAAAAAAAAAAACCCGCCCAAGACAAATTTGTACATTTTTCGATAGAAAAATGTCCCGGCCGCCGAAGGCCATTCTCTCTTCAAGTACAGGCTCGCTATCGCTCGCCAGGAAAATATCGACACGTGACACGAAGTCTTAATATTGACAAAGAAATGGGGCGAAAAGTCTTAAAATCGCCAAACTAATGCATCGAACGTCTTATAATCTGAAAACTAACGTCGCTAAACATGAGGAAGAAGGGGGACCAGAAAAGCAGCCCATCTCCCCCCCTTAACCCTCCGAGTAGCGTGTTGTGCGTCACCATGTTGTCTACCCACACAGCCCACCATGTTGTCTACCCACACAGCCCACACGGACCAAGGGGGCGGGCCTTTCTTATTACCAGTTGAAGTTTTGAAGTTATTGGGCTTTATATCCTGGCTTTCATTAGACGACTTTGCTCGGTTTAGGAAGGATTTAGGATAGTCAGCGAATTAATAGCGACATAATGCACCTCTCGGATTACTAGACGTCCTTCCTAAGCTGCATAAAATTGTCTAATAAAAGCCAGAATATGAGAAATAATGATATCACCCATACTGCAGTGGTTAACCCTTTCAGTATTATCATGTTCTTATTCACTATGTTGTCAGCCACAAACCATGGACACACACTTGGAATGGTCGACACTGGCGGTTCTTCGGTAGTATTAAAGGTTGTATTTTAAACCTAGCCAATATTGAACAAATAATGAGGAAATAAACATGTGGGAAGCATGCTGTCTAACCCCTATTACAAATGTTGAATACAGTATATATATATATATATATTATATATATATATATATATATATATATACTTAAAGGAGGATAGTTACCTCCACCAACAAAATTGGACGGACGTTGTTTTCACGAAATTTGGTGGATAGGATCATATCCTGGCATCTCACATCCAGAAGAAATAATAGGCCTGTGATCAGCTTTAATAATATTGGCTTAATTTATATCTAAAGTTTTGTTTCGATATTATAGAAAGAAAAAAAACATTTATATATACTGTATACATTATAGATATATATATACTGTATATATATATATATATATATATATACACAACTAAAGTATTTCCTGAACTGAATTAATATTTTTCGTAGTAACTAAGATAACAAATACAGTACAATGATTAGATTGAAAAGAGTACCCAATATCAGGATGCTAAAAATATATATAATTAAAAATATCCATTTACTAACAACGCTATAAGACATAACATCAATTAAAAAGTATTTTATTTATACTGTAAAACATCCAATAAAATTCTTAGCCTAACTATTGGGATAATAACTTAATTTGCTTCGGAATTTATTCCTTTCTTCTTTTTTCAACTAGTTTATCCGGTTCACTAAGTTCTAGGACAGAACTCGTTAGGCTGGACCGAAGATCAGAATTAATATAAAATCACCGCTAAAATATATAAAGGGAAGTGAATGCCAATAATACACGTACACTTACTCATAATTAACAGTGGCAGATCCAGGTGATCAAAGTCTAAAATTGGGCTGCTATATAAAAACCACAAATTAAAAACATCAAATAGTCCTCTTACAGCTACATTCTCCTTTTCCATCATTATTGTTTTGATTTATAATTTATTTATTTTTACTTTGTGGGATCCGTTTCTCTCTCTAGTTACCATCTGCCTGCCACCTTGCCCTCCTCCGCCAGTACTTCTGAAGGACCATATCGGAGGGCGAGTACTGCTGTTCCACCTCCCTCAGTAGGGTCCTGAAGGAGACTTGTAGTAAGAGGAACCCCATATCCGTTTATATTATCTTGTTTAACCCTTTGGAGATTATGACGCATTTTGACAGCATATTCTGGCTATCATTAGACGATTTTTGAGTTTAGGTAGGATCTGTGGGAATTATAGAAGCAAAGACTATCTCAAAGAACCCTCCGACTTCCATATACCCTTCCTAATCTGAATACAATCGTCTAATAATAGCCAGAAAACAGAACAGCAATGCGTAATCGGATCTGGAAAGGATTAACTATCACTACTTACTTTCCTCTCTGATTCCCCTTCTCTCTGCATGCCTAGTTTCCTTCCCTGTGTAACAATATAATCGATATATTTCCTTTCCCATTAGCATCTATGTTCCCCCTTCTGGGTACAGATGCCAAGATATGAACCTGTACGAATACTGTTCTGTGGAACTGGCTGTATTTAAACACCATACCAAATTATGAATGCAGTGTGTAGGAATAAATGGTATCAACTTAATAAACCTAACTTGCAAACTCACCTTTAAATATATACCGGTATATACTGTATTGTATATACAGTATATATATATATATATATATATACATATATATATATACTGTATATATAATATATATATACATATATAATGTCTAACAAGTGATGCCATTTTGTTTTCATTCTGTCTGTCTCTCTATCCTATGCCTGCCTCTTCCAACATGGTATCGAAACTAATTCCTTTCCTGTTTATCTCTCCCTTTCCTCCTTCACCCGTCTGCCTCTTCCACATGGTATCTAACTACTGTAATTCCTTTCCTGTTTGTCTCTCCCTTTCCCTCCTCCATCCGTCTGCCTCTTCCACATGATATCTAACTAATAATTTTCCTGTGTATCTCCCCCTTTCCCTCCTCCATCCGTCGCCTCTTCCACATGGGAGGACCATATGTTTTCATTAGTTTATTCAAGTACATTGGGGTTTGTAATTGATGATTAATGTTAAGAAAGGGGTGTTACTTAACCTAACCACCCGGCGGGTGCCCAACCCCGAAAAGGGTTGAAATAGGGGAGCTATCCCCCCGCCAAAGGCGGCTTTCTAGGGCCTTTCCTAGCTGATGCTGAGAGGATTGGGTTCTAGTCATGTGGTGATGGGCTGGTCTATCAGAGTGAGAACTGAGCAATCTCTGCCATACCCATAGCTTACTCTGACTGTTCCTTTTACTTATATATTTTCTAGATCTCAAGTGACTGCGTCTCTAACGTGGATTGACTTCCCAATCTACCAAGATTGGAAGCCAAAGCGTCACATTTTTCCCTTGCCCCTCAACTTTCTCTTCATAATTGCTGAGGGACACAGGGCCCTGGGTGGGGCTTTGGTTTCCCGGGCATTTCCGCACCCTCCTCAGCTCCCCGCCATGGAGTGGCTTCGGTCACCCAGGCTTTATTGTGGTCGGCGGGGAGGGTTCTGTGGGGGCACTCGGTTATGGCCTTGGCCTTCCTTGGGGCTGTTCGGCCAGGCAGCTTGAGGAACAACAACAACTTAACCTAACTAATTCCTTTCCTGTTTGTCTCTCCCTGTCCCTCCTTCACCCGTTTGCCACTTCCACATGGTATCTAACTAATTCCTTTCCTGTATGTCTCTCCCTTTCCCTCCTCCACATATCTAACTAATTCCTTTCCTGCATGTCTCTCCCTTTCCCTCCTCCACATGGTATCTAACTAATTCCTTTCCTGTTTATCTCTCCCTTTCCCTCCTTCCTCCGTCTGCCTCCTTCCTCCCTTGCCCCAGTAACTCGGAAGGACCATATCAGTGGGCCAGATCTGTCGCTCCCCCTCCTGCAGCAGTATCCTGAAGGCCCGGTACAGGAGGTGAGCCCCCACTCTGCGGCGGAGGGACTTCTTCCACGTGCTGGCGGGCCCGTAGTAGCTGCCGGGGGTCTGGTTCGTTAAGTTTAACAAACCTAAATGATAAAGTAAAAAAACAGAGAGGAAATATATGTTTATAAATTAGGTGGAAGGGAAACACAGGAAAGAGCTTGAATTATTTATTTCTCTTACGTTTCGGGCTACGTAGAACCCATCTTCAGAGAGACTAGTTTCTATGTCGCCCGAAACGTAAGATAAATAAATAATTTAATTCCTGTGTTTCTCTTCCACCTAATGCATCCACTTGTCATAATGGATCAGCCATATATTTATAACTTTGATTTTCATATGTCCATTATATGTCAGTAATGCAACCATTACAGTGACAAATGATCACACATGTTTTTGTTCAGATTGATCCATTGTTCCTTTTTTTCCATGGTTCAGGATCAGATGATATAATTAAATACTGGTTCTTTAGACAGCTTCAAATTACATACTTTATCAATTACTATGTGTAGTCGTCAGAAAAAAATCTACTATGCAAAAGAACTAGATCACAACAACATCTAGATTCTTAGGTAGCTATAAGATAGATTTAGTGTATGGGATATACAGTAGATTGTAGCGATAATGTTTTTAGGTAGCTATAAGATAGATATGATGTAGGGGATATAGGTTGTAGTGAGAGATGTTCTTAGGTAGCTATAAGATAGATGTGGTGTAGGGGATATACGTAGTGCAGGGGATATAGTGATATATATAATGTAGGGCATAAAGGTGTAAAAGAACAAATAAGGATGTAGGGAAGAAGGGGTCTGCCTTCTATGGGCCAATAGGCTTTCTGCAGACTTCCATTTTTCTTATGTTCTTATGTTACCATACTTAACCTTCCCTAGGGTGCTTAGAGTTCCCATGTAGCCAAGTGGACAACCCCAAAGCATGATCAAACAGTAAGATTGGCTGATTTATTTGCTACATTGGCAACCAAGGCCCAGGCTGATAAATAGGAAGTCAGTCACGCAAACCACTTTACCGCAGAAACAAGTCTCTGCATTCTGTTCCTTAAGGGAGGTTGGTAGGGTTTTCAGTACCCCCTTCTTCCTCATGTTTATCCCCATTAGTTTACAGATTTTAAGATGTTTGCCCAATTAGTTTGTCGATTTTAAGACCTTTCACCCCATTTCTTTGTCCATATTATTATCATTGAAAAATCGATTTTTGTTTTCTTTTAAAAGCTTCCTATAACACTGTACAATCGTAGGAAACATAAAATGTCCACATTTGACACCCATTACTCACCCTACGAGGGCTCACCCCCTTCCCCTCCCTATTTCTAAAATATTTTAGTTGCTCAAATAACTACGTTTTCTGTAATGCAGCGCGCCAAGACATCTAGAAAAATAGAATAGGGGTAACAATTATATTCACCCAAGACTTTCACTCGTGGCAAGTGAGTTAAGAAATGAAAACTTATAAAGATGGTTATGTAAAATTATGCTTTTTCAACGTCTGAGGCTATCTATTGATCTGATTACTGTTCAATTTACTCAATTTTTATTATAGAATTAGACTAACCATACACATAACTTTTGCTGGACTTGGAATTGATTTCTTGAAATATTTTCGAACCTCAAATATTTGTGTATTGTTGTAAATAGGGCCAATACTATATAATTGATATTTGCCTGCGGTTTTCAACATGTTCTAGTATCTAATTGTGGAACACAAGTTCATAGGCTTTTAACCTAGTTGTTGTTGTTGTTGTTGTTGTTGTTCCCTAAGCTGCCTGGCCGAACAGCCCCGAGTCCCTGAGAAAGGCCATGGCCACGATCGTGCTTTCCCACAGAGCTCTCATTGAGTGTATATTGTGTTGTTGGCGTAAGTGGTTGTGTGAAATGCAGTCTTCTATGATGTGTTTAATGGTATGGGGTTATGTGTTACATCCCAGGCAGGCGTCGACAACGGAGTCATCCAGTCTCTTCTGATAACTCAGGAGAGCTGGATGGTGTCCGCATCTCAGCCTGGCCAGGTGGACTCTGTCCTCGCGAGGAAGGGAGGATTCGGAAGGATGGATTTCGGGAGGTCGTGCATGCAGCTGCGTGTTGTCTGTGAGTGAGTGGATGGATCGGTGAGAGATATGAGTATGGATGTGCTTTTGGAAGTTGGTTCGTGGTGGGCAGGGAGGGAGAGAAGACAATAATTGTGTGTGATACCGTGTGCTGGGTGTTGTTTTGATATTTCTTGGTGTCTGTGGGTGTGTTGCCATGTAGTTTAGTGGGTGGTCTTGGTTCGTGGAGGCTGCTGCCAGGAATTGAGTGCCTCTCATGTCCAGATGGTCTTTGACTTTGAGGATTTTGGTTTCTTGATTTTTTTTTTTTTTTTTTTTTCTATGTGATTGAGGGAGGCAAAAGGCATAACTGCCTATAGCGAGTGCCTCCCCCATAGTTGAAAGAGTGACAGGGCCAAAATCAAGGGACGTTCGAGCCAAAATGCCTGGACACACAGAGTTTGAAGCAATTTAAGTCATAGGAAGAGGGAAAGACTGATTCTGGGAGAGAGTTCCAGAGCTCAGATGTTGAGTAGAAGAAAGTTTGAGAGTAACGTTTCACTCTTGGGTTGGAGAGTTGCACAGAGTAGGGGTGGGATTGAGTTGCAAGACGGGTACCACGTGCCCTACGTAAAGGAGGTGGTATGCACTGGGATAGCTCTGAGGAACACTGATTATTATAGTAGCGATAGAATAGCGAGAGAGATGCAACATTGCGGCGGAGACAGAGAGATTGCAGAGAGTTGGTGAGTGGACGGGAGTTAATGATACGAAAGGCCTTCCTTTCAACTTTGTCTAGGAGAGCGGTGTGAGAGGAACCTCCCCACACATGTGAACAATACTCAATACAAGGGCGCACTATGCCCCTGTACAGAGCAAGAAGCTGTGCAGGGGAAAAGAACCCCCTAAGGCGGTTGAGCACACCCAGCTTCTGGGAGGCTGCCTTAGCAAGACTGGTAATATGGTCCTTCCAAATGAGAGCAGAAGAAAAAGAGACACCAAGAATATTGAGAGAAGGTGAAGGGTTGATTTTTGTATTGTTGAAGAATAAGGGATAGTCCGCTGGGAGATCCTGACGGGTAGATAGATGGAGAAATTGGGTTTTGGAAGCATTAAAGTTAACAAGGTTTTCTCTGCCCCAATTGGAAATAGTATTTAGATCAGAATTTAAGAGTTCTATGGCTTCATTACGTTTGTCGTTGAGGGATTGCTGGCTGGGGCGTTCTGAAAAACTAATGGAGTAGTGTAAGGTTGAGTCGTCTGCGTATGAATGGATGGGAATTAAGGTACAGTTAAGGAGATCATTTATAAAAATTAGAAAGAGAATAGGAGATAGGACAGAGCCCTGAGGAACACCGGAGTTTATAGGGTGAGGAAGTGAACAATGGCCGTCCACAACCGCAGCTATGGAACGGCCGGAAAGGAAATTAGAGACAAAGGCACAGATGGAGGGATAGAAACCGAAGGAGGGTAGTTTAGAAATTAAAGATTTATGCCAGACTCTATCGAAGGCTTTCGATATGTCTAGTGCAATAGAAAAAGTCTCACCGAAGTCCCGAAAGGAGGATGACCAAGAGTTAGTAAGATATGAAAGAAGATCACCAGTAGAGCGACCCTTAAGGAAGCCATACTGGCGATCTGAGAGCAGATTATGAGAAGAGAAATGCTTAAGAAATTTGGAAGCAAGAATAGTTTCAAAAACTTTAGAAAGACAAGAGATAAGAGCAATTGGACGATAGTTGGAGGGTTGAGAGCGGTCACCCTTCTTTGGGACAGGTTGAATGTGAGCAAACTTCCAGCATGAAGGGAAGACGTTAGAGGATAGACAGAGACGAAAGAGTTTGCCTAGGCAGGGAGTCAGCACGGAAGCACAGTTTTTGAGAACAACAGGAGGAACACCGTCCGGACCGTACGCCTTATTAGTGTTAAGCCCAGAGAGGGTAGAAAGTACATCTTTAGAAGAGATTAGGATATTAGGCATAAGTAAGAGAGAGGAGGGCGGAGAGGGAGGAATAGCACCGGAATCATCCAAGGTGGAGTTTCTAGCAAAAGTTTGAGCGAAGAGTTTAGCTTTGTCAGAGGAAGAAGTGATGGTTGTGCCATCAGAGTGGGAAAGGGGAGGGAAAGACGAGGAAGAGAAATTGTTGGAGAGGTTTTTGGCTAGATGCCAGAAAGCTTGGGAAGAGCTAGAGTTGGATAGTTCAGTGCATTTATTATTGATGAAAGAGTGTTTGGCAAGTCGAAGAACAGATTTGGCTTGATTCCGGGCAGAAACATATGAAGAATGAGAGTCTTGAGTTTTAAGGCGTCGGTACCGTTTGAATGCTTCCTCCTTATTGCGGACAGCAGTAGAACAGGCGTGAGTAAACCAAGATTTTTTAGCATTAGTCTGAGAGAAAGAGAATGGAATGTATGCTTCCATGCCCGATAGGATTACCTCGGTAATGCGTTCAGCACTCTCCGAGGGTCCCCGGCCATGGAAGCAGAAATCATTCCATGGGAAATCAAAGAAGTACTGCCGAAGAGCCTCCCAGTCGGCAGCGCCAAAGTGCCACAAGCGCCGCCGGCTAGGAGGATCGGGTGGCTGTACTGGAGAGATAGGACAGGTGACAGAGATAAGTTTATGGTCGGAGGAGCCCAAAGGAGAGAAAAGATCGACAGTATAAGAAGAAGGGTTAGAAGTTAGAAACAGGTCAAGAATGTTGGGCCGATCTCCGATGCGATCCGGGATACGGGTGGGTTGCTGAACTAACTGCTCTAGGTCATTTAGGATAGAAAAGACGTAGGCTTGTTCACCAGGTGGAGGTGATCTGTGGGTGAAGTAGCTGTGCAGCCTGTAATGATCTTCAGGGCTTTGTTTTGAATAGTCTGTAAGGTCTTATGATGTGTTTCAGCTAGGTTAGAAGCCCAGGCTGGGCTTGCGTATTCCATCACTGATCTTATGTATTGTTTATATACTGTGGAGGTAGTTTCTTTGTTGTGTCCAAATTTTGTGTGAGCAAGTGACCTGAGGGCGTTAAGTCTGGGTGTCAGTTTCTTTTTAATGTTTGTGGTGTGCTGTTTGAATGTCATATGAGTATCATATGTTACTCCTAGGATTTTGGGTGTGTGTGTATGTGTTAGGGGTGTGTTGTTTATGGTGAGTTGAGGGATGTATTCGTGTTCTCCTGTCCAACTTGTGAGCAGGGTTGCGGTGGATTTGGCTGGGGCTAGATTAAGTCTGTTTGTAGTGCACCAGCCATGTAGTGTGTTGAAATAGGGTTGAAGGAGATCTGTTGCTCTTTTTGGGTGATGGTGTGTGCATGTGAGTGTTATGTCATCTGCATAGGAGGCTAAGTTTATTTGGGGCGTATTGGGTGTAGTTATATCGTGCATGTACAGATTGAAGAGTGCGGGCGATAGGACGGATCCTTGTGGGACTCCGTTTGGAAAGTTTCTGATTTTAGATGACTGACCGGCAAAAGATACGTGTGCACATCTGCCTGCTAGGAAGTTGGCCAGCCACCTTTTTGTGTTGTTGTGCATGTTTGTGTTGTAGATTTTGTGTTAGGTTGTGGCGAGGGATGGCATCGAAGGCTTTACTAATGTCGAGGGTGGCTAATAGTGATCTGTGTGGTGGTCTAGCTGAGTTGATGCCGTCGAAAGCTCTTTGTGTAAGGTCTGTGAGAAGAGTGTTTGTGGAGTGCAGTGGCCTAAAGCCATGTTGTGTTGGAGCTAGGGGTAGGTCAGGTGTAATTAGTTGTAATACTAGGCGTTCCATGACTTTGGAGGGGGAGCAAAGGAGTGTGATGGGGCGGTGTGAGGAGGGTAGCGTGGGGTCTTTGTTGGGTTTGGGGAATGTGATGATGATACCATGCTTCCAAATGTCTGGTATTGTGTTGTGTGAATAGCTGTAGTTTGATATGTTAGTGAGTGCTTGTATGCCTTGTGGTCCCAGGTGTCTGAGGTGTATGTTGCTTATGTTGTCTAGGCCACAGGCGGGTGAGTGCTTGAGAATTGTTGATGATATGCTTTGTCTGTTGATTGGTGAAGGGGTTGTGTCAGGGTCTGTGGGGAATTGTCTCTTACGTCGGATGACACGTCGGTCGTCTTTGTGAGGTTTTAGGTGGCTGACATGTGAAAAGTGATTGATGAGAGTGTTTGCTTGTTGTTTACATGAAGGAGTAGAGTCTGTTGTTGTGATTGCAGCATGTGATTGTGTTGTGTTGCTGTTGGAAAGTGTGATGCTGTTTAGTGTTTTGTAGAGTTTTTTGGGGTTTGTTTTGTGATCAAGTGTTTGTAGGAAGTTATTCCAATTTAGTTTTTGTTGTTCTTGTATTTTGTTGTTAGTTTGGGTGTTGAGTGCTTGAATTTGTTGTGTGATGTCTTGTGTGTGGGGTGCTGGGGAGTGTTTCAGTATGTCGCGTTGTCTGATGAGGTTTTGAATTTCTGGTGTGAAGTTGGGGTTGTGTCTTTTTCTGTTACCTCTTGGAATGTGTTTCTTGTCAGCGTTTTGGATAGTTTTATTGAGTATGTGTACAGCATTGTTGATGTTAGTGATGGGTGTACTGTTTAGAGTTGTGAAGTGTTGTTCTGTCTCATTTGTGAATGCTTCCCAGTTAGCTCTTTTATAATTGGTGTATGTGTGTTTGTGGCTAGCTGGGGTGAGTCTGGTTTTGGTGGTGATAATGATCGGGAGGTGGTCAGAGCCTAAGGTTCTGACCACCCTCCAGGATGTTGTGGGGGCGAGTTATCTAACTTACCTCATACAAAAATAAAGGCTGTGAGGTGTACTGTTCCTGTAGGAATTGGTTTTTACACCATACCCGAAATAGGATTTATGGAGCTCCGATCTTACTCTCAAGCATCTGAACAATTTTACCAGCACACCTAAACTTTGTTAGATGCGGGAATAGCCTCCCGAAAATATCAAGCCCTGGTGCGGGCACGACCTCTCGACCCTTGGGTTGTGAGGAAGACACCTTACCAGTTAGACCAATAGAGATATCCCACTTGGCCTGGTCGGCTCAGGGTATTTCCGCATCCGATCTGTTTTAGGATAGCCTATTTTCACTGACTTTACATTCCCTTAATAAACTAATGAAGAAAACTGAATCACTGGAGGTGGCAGCAGATATGAGTAGATTATTATACCTTACCCATAGCATCAATAATAGCTACATACAGATATGAGTAGATTATTATACCTTACCCATAGCATCAATAATAGCTACATACAGATATGAGTAGATTATTATAACTCAACCATAGCATCAATAATAGCTACATACAGATATGAGTAGATTATTATAACTCAACCATAGCATCAATAATAGCTACAGATGATAAAAGCCTCAGGGGAGACTGGTGTCAATTTAGTCATTGGAGCTGGTGAACAAGTTTTGTTACCTAGGAGATACCATCTCTGCCGGTGGTGGGGCCGAGGCTGCCACCGTCGCTAGAATTAGATGTGGCTGGGGGAAGTTCAGAGAACTGCTGTCAATCCTGACCATGAAAAGAATGCCTCTCCCCCTGAAGGGAAAGGTGTATGCCTCATGTGTTAGAAGTGCAATGACGTATGCCTCAGAAACATGGGCCGTTAAAGTAGAGGATGTCAATAGAATGGAACGTAATGAGATGAGAATGGTGAGATGGATGTGTGGGGCCAGGCTACAGGATAGAATAACAAACGTTGAGCTGAGGAGACGTTTAGGTATAAAGAGTATTAGCGGGGTGATGCGTACAAGTAGACTGTGATCTTGTAGTCTGGACATGTGGAGAGAATGGATGAACAAAATTGGGTGAAAAAATGCAGGTCAGTGATTGTGGAGGGAGCTGCACCAAGGGGT
Source organism: Lithodes maja (assembly GCA_037953745.1). Taxonomy (NCBI): domain Eukaryota; kingdom Metazoa; phylum Arthropoda; class Malacostraca; order Decapoda; family Lithodidae; genus Lithodes; species Lithodes maja. Next base: position 140,072 of record JBAKBP010001835.1, on the reverse strand, counting down.
GGACCGAGGAAGACCTGGGATCGGACTATACGTGCCGATCTCAAATCCAAACACTTGACACGTGAAGCAGCCCTTAACAGGGTTGCCTGGAACGCCGCCATTAGGACAAGAGGCTGAAACTGCACGTATGTGTGGAGCACTCAGTCTTAAAAAGTTATGTATGTATGTATATGAGTAGATTATTATAACTCGCCCATAGCATCAATCATAGCTACAGATATGAGTAATTTTATTATAACTCACCCATAGCATCAATCATGGCTACAGATATGAGTAGATTTTATTATAACTCAACCATAGCAACAGATATGAGTAGATTATTATAACTCACCCATAGCATCAATCATAGCTACAGATATGAGTAGATTATTATAACTCACCCATAGCATCAATCATAGCTACAGATATGAGTAGATTTTATTATAACTCAACCATAGCATCAATCATAGCTACAGATATGAGTAGATTATTATAACTCACCCATAGCATCAATCATAGCTACAGATATGAGTAGATTTTATTATAACTCAACCATAGCATCAATCATAGCTACAGATATGAGTAGATTATTATAACTCACCCATAGCATCAATCATAGCTACAGATATGAGTAGATTTTATTATAACTCAACCATAGCATCAATCATAGCTACAGATATGAGTAGATTATTATAACTCACCCATAGCATCAATCATAGCCGCCTCCCTGCTATAAGCCTCAACAGGGATGGTGTTGTGGAAGAGGTGGAGAGAGACCACACCGGCACCACTCTCCCAGATCTCACGCACTCGACCCTCCTTCGCACCCACCTGTGCAATCATCCTTAACATTAATTATTAACTCATCATTTACTATAAGTCTAAGTTTGACGGAGGTCTAGGGAAGACACTAAAAAAATAAATTAATCTATAAATAAATAGACCAAAGAAAAAAACCAGTCCCCTTAATCTTGGTGAGGGCAGGTCGGTCACGGAAGAGGAGGTGGGAGGTTTTCTATCAAAAAATGTACAAATTAATCTTGAAGGAGGGGCTTGGGTTTTTACGTTTTTAAAGCTTGATGGAAGTCTAGGGAGGAAACTTTAAAAAAAAAAAAAAAAAAAAAAAAAAACTATAAAAAGATACATAAATGAGGAAATAAATACGGCATATAGAGACAATAATTACTAGACTGCATGACTCTTTAGCCAACTATGACCTTTTGCCTACCTGTCTGTCAGTGGCGGGTGGGGTAAGGGCCTGGTAGAGGTGATGGTAGGGACGCATCTGGGTACCTTTACCTATATAGAACACAGACTCCAGGAAACACCCCAGTGCTACTCCTTCTTCCAAGTTATCACACCTACATAACACAAACAATAATTAGAATACTGCATAAATGGTGAGTAACATTTTAATTGATACATGCAGTACATAATTTATACTATACTATAATGCAATAGTGTGAAGGCATAACAGAACTGTAGTGAGACATGACTGGGGAGTGATTTCACAATACATGAATAACCATTTAAACACCATACCAGACCGTGCATGTATTATAATGTATGTATGTATATGCTCAGGCAAATACTCCCGAGCCCGAACAGAAACAACATTGAAAGTTCCAATCCTTAAGGACAGAGACCACTTTCGCGTTCACTCGCTCCTTTCTCCGTCTCATATATTAAGTTAATTTTACAAGGGGACGAGGATTCCTAGGCTCCCGCCCCCAAAGTAGGAAAAGTAGTACGAGAAAAGAGACAGACAGAAGCGGCTAAGGTTGGGTAGAAGATGCCAAACCTCACGCTGGACAGAACTAGACCTCACACAACTATTATAATAGTAATTACACATAATATGTCATCGATCAACTCGTAATCGATAACTTTACATCAACCAACTCAAAATATACAGTACATAAATTTCCATCAATCATCGTAGAAGAAATATAAATGTTCATCAACCAATTCAATATATACATAAATTTCCACCATCCAGTTCAATATATACATACAGTAAATTCCCACCAATCAATTAACAATATAAATAATTTACTGTCAACCTACTCACCACATACAAATGTTCCAAGATACCAACTCTACACATAAATATCCACCAATCAACTTACAATACAATACAGTATATATTAATTCCCATCAACCAATTCACTATATACATAAACTTACATGGTCAAACTCAATATCATATACTTCCCATTAGCCAACTCATCAACCATATATTCACACCAAGCAACTCACTACAGTCCCAAGATGGAGGAAGGACCAAATGTTGCCACCTGAGAGGCAGGTCACAGGAGAGGCGCGGGTCCAGCAACAGGTAGTTAAAGCAGGTCTTAGTGGTGCCCCCCCGCCAGGTCCGGCCTGGGTCTGGATGGGTGAAGAGGGCCCCCATCTCCTGCTCCAGTAAGGGACCCTGCTCCAAAAGGGTTTCTGCTTCCTGCCCCCGAGGATGGCGCAGTAAACATTTCAGCTCCCTGGGATAATCTGAGGAGTGAAATCAACCCTTATAATAACGTTGGTTCATAAAGTTGCGCAGTACACATTTCAGTTCCCTGGGATAATCTGGCGAGTTAAATCAGTCAGTCAGTCAGTAAGTAGCCAACCCTTACTCCCACAAGGGGTAGGGAGAATCATCACGAGACACGAGAAAGGAAAAAGAGATGACACGATAAGAACACGTATAACAGTTTGCCCACATAAAGCAAGCACACAAGCATTCAGATGCACCAATCACTCATCAGCCCCCGAAATCAACCCTTGTAAAACATTGGTTCATATAGTTGATATAGATTGTATTCTATTGTTTCCATTATATTTTTCCATCCCCAGGACAATTGTACATCGAAAAAGCAATCCATACTCAATGTTGATATACTCAAAATACACTCAAAGTGTGTTTGCAAATAAAATAATGTATTCCAATTTTGTTTTTCTTTACAAAATGCATATTTATTCTATTTTGCGTAACCATGGTGCCTCTCGCGCGCGTACCTACATCACAAAAATATGTGTGCGCACTAAAGGTAGTCCATACTCGACATAACACTACTTGAAATGCCTGCATTTGTCAAAATCAGATGGTGGTAACACTTGGAAGTCGGTCGGAATAAGCGATAAAGTCAAGATAAAGTTTATGGTATTTTAACTGTGTTGGTGGTGTAATGGTTTAGGTGCTTATGTTTTGGGTGTGATGTCCCGGGTTCGAATCCCGGGAGGATCATATGCTTCCATTAGTTTATTTAAGTACATTGGGGCTTGTATTTGATGATTAATGTTAAGAACGGGGTGTTACTTACTTACATCGACACTTTCAACTCACTAAATACGACATTGTCTAGATATTTTCGGGTGAAAATGGACTAGGTGAGAGTTATTCTTACCACGGTCCTTCCTTTTCATCGAGCATGATAGATTTTGCCAATAAAAGAAATGGTACATCTGCTGGCACTGGGGGTGACACAAGGCCAATAAAATACCGGCATTCTGCGGGTTAAGTGAAATATGCGATTCTTTTTTAGCTATTGTTTGTTCACCCTAATGCACCAGATGTACCCCCAATTGCAGACATTGTGTTGACTTACGTGATTTATGGCTAGAAACACGGCACAAGGGCTCAGCAAGGACATCCCAAACCTTACATTTGGTCAACCAGATGGGAATAAATAGTAATTATTCTTAAGGGCTCTGATGGGCCCTGGGGGTAAAAATTGATGGACTGTATGACTAATTATTTACCCTAAATCACACAAATCGAGCGATATTTTGGACAGCTCGACTTAACCCTTACTGTACCAGCGACGGTATACAGTCGTCAGTAATAAAGTCACTCGTCAGTACCAGCGACAGAAGATCGCCGTCAGTACTATGCGATCCTTGTAACTGCCCATATCGAGCGGTACCAGGTACCGTGACTTGTGCGCACTGTTCTGAGACCTTGGCAACACTTCTCAGCCTGGATCCAAGACTGTGGGAGCTAGCTGGGACAGTATTCCTTCAACTTTCGGGGTGAGACTTTGAAGCCATTTTTGCCACAATGCCTGGTACTGGAGGTTACATTTATAGTAATACCCTCTGGTATAGTAGGGGTTAACGTGCTTCTTTTTTTTCCTTGAGTATTCTCAAATTATTCTTTTATTGTATCGAATCATGGTGGCTCAATTCAAAATGGCAAAATTTAAGAAGTGAAAAATAATTTAAGGTATATTAAATCAATTTCAGTTACTTGCATTATGATATAGTAAGACATAATAATAATTAATAATAATAATAGTTCTTAAAGCTAGCGCATGCTAAGCTAGCTAAGGATAGCTCAATAAGGCCGATTAGGCGTATTTCCATTGGGGTCCTGTACTACTACCCCATCCCTTTGCTCATGAGGGATGGTAACGACTCAGTGCTTGTGAAAAATCTTTAATGCGCCGAGCGTGGGCGCGAACCCGGGCCTTCTGGGTGGAAGTCCGAGACGCTAGTCACTACACCAAGCGAGCCGCTATGTGGTTGAGTTGATTTGGAGCCAACAAGGTGGTGGGTGTTAAGTCCAAAATTATTTAAGCTTAAATAAATTATTTTAACCCCTCGAGTACCAGCAACGCACGTTATGCGTCACCTATGTATGTAATGCTAAACCCCAGGGACGCATAGGGTGCGTTGGCGTTAATTACTATTGTCCTATGGCACTAAGAGGGTTCAGATTTGTATGGGAACTGCTTTAGTATCCCACGCAACAATACTGATGGTTGGAAACCCTCCAAGCTCAGCCGTGAGGGCGCGTGCGTGAGTGATTTTCCAGTATTTTGCCTATCCATCTCCCCATGTTAATTACGACTTTACGCCGCCCCACAGGACCCCTAAATGACCTAGGTGAGTGGTTTTTTGTAGTTTTTCCTTCATTACTAACCCATCCCATGTGTTTTCAGGAAAAAACAAAATTGATAATGTGACGCATGTCGAGTATGAGCATGCTGTACAGAACGCCCAGTCAGGCCCCACTCTCGCTAGGATCGTCAGGGCAGGAACTTTGGCTGTAGTCTGTGTAGAGTTTCCTAACTCAGTTTATGTGAACCGTTGTACTATAAGTATTATCATTATGTATTTTGTTTTCTTCTAAGTCAACGAGTTCTATTTTATATCATTAGATATAAGTATTGTGTGTGGGACTTGTATGTAATGATGAGAGGAGGGATATTACGTGGCGTGGGATTAGTGAGTACGCCACGCGGGCCGGTAGGCCTAATTCCCTCCTTCCTCCTCCCTTCCTCCCTTTCAGCGCGTGGGAAGTTCTTTGTCAATCCCAGATTGAGAGAGTATATGACGTCATGATTGCCAGTGGGCGGTCCTTAAGTAGTTTGAGATATGCCGCTAGAGGGCCGAGTATAAAAAGAGAGGTTTTTGCCACCATGCTTCAGAACTCATCAGGCAAAGCGACCTCTCATATCCCTTGCAACTATCCATATTCTTCCGACTGATGTGAACTTTCTCTACTCTCTGAACAGCCTACCTTCTTCTCTTCTCGTCCCTGTTTATAACCTCAATGACCCCTTTGGTGCAGATTTAGTCAGCCAAAGTATTATCGCTTGAGTTCTCACGAGATAAGTGCCTGTTAGATAGCCTATTTTTGGAAGGGTTAACTAGAATAGGATTGATTGATGTTTGTTGCACTCGTATATGCATTTCCCTGTGTGCGATTATTCATGTTCCTGTTTTCTGCTGGTTTAGGTAATGCTAGACTGGGATAGGGTTCCTCGAGTTGTGATTTCCTATGAGTGCTAGGTTGGTTGAACCAGCACAATTGCAACGGAGACGTGGGAAGCCTAGGGGGTCTTTTTGATTGTGTACCGTGGGAGTTTAGCACTGTGTTGCGAGTGAGGGCTTTTGCCTGTGCCACCCAACACTGTGCTATCTCATTTGCTTGACTTTGAGAGGATCGCCAGGAGAGAACCAGATACTAGTGATCTGGATCTCTCAAGAGAGCATCCCGTCAATTACCGTAATTTGGCCGCACAGTCTTAAGGACCTCGCTAGGCTACGAGCCGCTTGCTCAGCCATTGTCTCTTAACCTTAGATATCCCAGCTAGACTTTGCTCGACCAGCAGATACAGCATAGTATTGAAGCTTCTCCTTATGTATATTATTGTTTAAGCACTATTGATTTCATGTGTGGCACGCTTAGCTACTTCAGAGATTAGTGGCCCACGAGCACAATCTTAGTAGGCTATTGCCAGTGCATTGTCGGAGTACTTCTTCTTAATGTTTGCCATATCCTATTGCTTATTCTTATAATTCTTCTTATGTCAATTTAAAGCCTTTAATTACCAGTGAGTTATTCATTAAATTGCTGTTCAAAATCCGATACTTACTTCTTATGAGTATTCGAGAAGCATCTAACTTATCAGAAGATTCCTTGCTTGATGCTCGAGGACTATTGTTTAACGTAACGTAATAGTGCCGATCCGAAGTAGAGGGTGGAGGACTTCTTAAGTTCTTAGTTCAAGGGTGGATTACTTCGGCTTCGGCCAACACTATTCTTTAGTGTTGTAGTACTTTCTTCTTTGTTTGATTGTTGACCAGACTAGATAACTCCCGTCTTGCTATTAGTCTGTTGTGTGAAACGCTAGTACCGAGTTCTTGTATACCCCGTTATAGCAGATAGAACTCTGGAGGGTAGTGGCGTTTTTTGTTCGGCTGGCAGTACTCTGGGGTTGGGATCGTGTGTTTCCGTTGTGGCAGCGAGCCATACTCGAGTCCTGTGTAAGAGCCCTAGTGTACCCGAGTGCCCGGTCGTAACAAATGGCGACCTTGCCAGGATTCGAACCTGGAATCTTCTTCTCGGCAACGACTTTGCAATGCCCGCTTCTGAGGTTCTACCCTTAGTCGTTGCCGAGAGGCCGGCCGACGTGAGTGGGGGAGAACAAGAGTGTGTCGAGCGGTGCCAGGCACAACCCATGGCGTGTGCTGTCACCCGAGCTCGGGCAGCTAAAGTGTCACAGCCTAGTCCTCCGTCTTCAGACCAGCAGAGGAACGATCAACAGGAGGAGGCTAAAGCTGGAGTTGGTTTTAAGAGTTTTGACTCGGCGGCTCTCCTGGGTGATTCAGTATTGGCACCTATGTTAGAGTCTGGAGAGGCCCCAGGACCTGTCACAGCTAGTGAGGAGGTAGGGCCGGAAGAGACTCCGAGGCAGCAACGTTGCACACGGAGAGAAAAAAGGATTGCTCAGTTTGATATTGGGGAAGGATTTGGGTTGCTTCGGAAGCATCTAGACAGGTTGGTTCCCTCAGATATTTGTAAACTGCAGTTGGAGGATCCGGAAGTTCAGAAGTGTGGTAATGGTGCTGTCGAGATTAAACACGAGGACGGGGAAGCATGTCATGTGAACCTGTTGGAGGAGTTTGTGAGGCAACCACCTGAGCAGCCTACTGTCCCTGCGTTGGTCTGCCGCGGCCAAGGTGGAGAAGGAGAGGGGGGCAGTAGGGCACAGGTGGAGGAGAGTAGGGATTGTCATGTCTCGGCGAAGCAGTGGGCGGGGGACACGAGTCTGGTGGCTGTGGAAGTGCTAGAGCACCTGCCTGAGCAGCAGTGTGCAGCACTCCAGCACCAGCTCGGTTCATACCCCACTGGTCGTGCCGAGCCCCTGAGTCTCACAACTCGGGCGGTGCGAGATGTTCCGCAGGCAGGTCATGTGACTGTTAAAAGACCGTTAGCCTCGTTGTTTCGGTGGTTTAAGGTGGGCGACGAGGCCTTGGCATGGTTGCCAGGTCAGGGTCGACCCATGGCTGCCAAGGGTGGTGGTCAAAAGGAGGACATTGAGCAGATTGGTAGGGTCGGCTGTGGTATCGCAGTGCCCGGTCGTCACATAGCCTCCCAATGCTGCTCTAGTCTAATGCAACAGCCCTACCACAGACCGACTGTATCTGGCCATGTCGCTAAAAGCGGTGATGCTGCGCAGGCAGATGTCGTCACAAGGAATGTGGGGGTGCGCATGTACGGTATCGGCGGGGAAGCCTTAGCTATAATGAACTGTGGGAGTGACTGCACGGGTGGTACTGATTGTCCCTCTCATGACCTGGCTGTTCTAGGGACGAAGGTGGAGAAGGAGGGAGACTACAGGTTAGAAGCTGCGGTCTCGGCTGGGTTGTGGGAGGGCACAAGGCATGTTGTTCGTGGAGACAGTGCAAGGCAGTTATTTACTAGGCTATGGCAGTACTTTCGCATGTTTGTTGCTTCTCCAGGCCTGAGGTACGGGGTAGAATCCGACATGCAGGCTGGAGATAGTGCAAGGCTCAGTTTAATTCCCTGCCGTATAAATCCTGCTCGACAGCCTATGGTGCAAGCAGAGCTGGATTACGTGTGGACGAAGGATCTGAGGGATAAGGAATGTCGTGAGTGGTCGTTGCGTGTAACTTTGTCCGAGCGCGCTAAAGAGGTATGTGGTTTTGTTGTGGACGGGAGTACCTACCAGTGCAATGTTGTGCCTGACGGACTTAAGAATGCACCAGCAACGTGTCAGAGCCTGATGAATGAAAGTGAAAAGGACAATGATGCGCTGGGGCATTTCGAGATCTATGTTCCAGCCTATGATCCGGTCGGTGTAGTTTACCCAGATCATTACCCTCTCAAGATCTTGGACCCGTTTCACAATCGGAATATGAGGCTGACCAGGTGGTCACTAAGGTTATTGGTATATAACCTGGACATAAGCCATATTGCCGGTTGTGACAACGAGGTTGCATGTGGTCGTTCAGGGGTATATGATCCTGGGTAAATTGACACACGGGTAGCCTCCTGCTTTGGTTTGAGTAGTATTTTGCGCTTGGTGCTTGTTGGCTCGCGGTTGTAGCCCAGCGTATTGGGTCGTAAAGCAGGATTGTTGAGCGTTTGGTATAGAAGAAAATAGGCTGCCCTTATAGTGCAGCCGGGAAAAAACATATTAAAATATAAAAATCATATAAAAACTCTTTCTTTTTGATGAAGATAATTGTATAAGTTTGTCATAGCCTATAAGGTTTGAGTAGTCCACGAACTATCAAACGGCTGAGCTGCTGTAAGCTCGCTCTGGGAGCATGATATTGTGTCTTTTACTATTGTTGGGAGGAGTTATGAAATGTGAATTTTTTTTTTATAAGATGTGTTTTAGTGATAAACTCAGCGTTGTTTTAGTGCCATGCGGTCGCTGGGTGTGAGGGGTTTGATGGGGTTCTGTATATCAGATTTTAGCTCAGGGTTGAGCAAGTAAAATCTTGGGGGAGGTGTGACGCATGTCGAGTATGAGCATGCTGTACAGAACGCCCAGTCAGGCCCCACTCTCGCTAGGATCGTCAGGGCAGGAACTTTGGCTGTAGTCTGTGTAGAGTTTCCTAACTCAGTTTATGTGAACCGTTGTACTATAAGTATTATCATTATGTATTTTGTTTTCTTCTAAGTCAACGAGTTCTATTTTATATCATTAGATATAAGTATTGTGTGTGGGACTTGTATGTAATGATGAGAGGAGGGATATTACGTGGCGTGGGATTAGTGAGTACGCCACGCGGGCCGGTAGGCCTAATTCCCTCCTTCCTCCTCCCTTCCTCCCTTTCAGCGCGTGGGAAGTTCTTTGTCAATCCCAGATTGAGAGAGTATATGACGTCATGATTGCCAGTGGGCGGTCCTTAGGTAGTTTGAGATATGCCGCTAGAGGGCCGAGTATAAAAAGAGAGGTTTTTGCCACCATGCTTCAGAACTCATCAGGCAAAGCGACCTCTCATATCCCTTGCAACTATCCATATTCTTCCGACTGATGTGAACTTTCTCTACTCTCTGAACAGCCTACCTTCTTCTCTTCTCGTCCCTGTTTATAACCTCAATGACCCCTTTGGTGCAGATTTAGTCAGCCAAAGTATTATCGCTTGAGTTCTCACGAGATAAGTGCCTGTTAGATAGCCTATTTTTGGAAGGGTTAACTAGAATAGGATTGATTGATGTTTGTTGCACTCGTATATGCATTTCCCTGTGTGCGATTATTCATGTTCCTGTTTTCTGCTGGTTTAGGTAATGCTAGACTGGGATAGGGTTCCTCGAGTTGTGATTTCCTATGAGTGCTAGGTTGGTTGAACCAGCACAATTGCAACGGAGACGTGGGAAGCCTAGGGGGTCTTTTTGATTGTGTACCGTGGGAGTTTAGCACTGTGTTGCGAGTGAGGGCTTTTGCCTGTGCCACCCAACACTGTGCTATCTCATTTGCTTGACTTTGAGAGGATCGCCAGGAGAGAACCAGATACTAGTGATCTGGATCTCTCAAGAGAGCATCCCGTCAATTACCGTAATTTGGCCGCACAGTCTTAAGGACCTCGCTAGGCTACGAGCCGCTTGCTCAGCCATTGTCTCTTAACCTTAGATATCCCAGCTAGACTTTGCTCGACCAGCAGATACAGCATAGTATTGAAGCTTCTCCTTATGTATATTATTGTTTAAGCACTATTGATTTCATGTGTGGCACGCTTAGCTACTTCAGAGATTAGTGGCCCACGAGCACAATCTTAGTAGGCTATTGCCAGTGCATTGTCGGAGTACTTCTTCTTAATGTTTGCCATATCCTATTGCTTATTCTTATAATTCTTCTTATGTCAATTTAAAGCCTTTAATTACCAGTGAGTTATTCATTAAATTGCTGTTCAAAATCCGATACTTACTTCTTATGAGTATTCGAGAAGCATCTAACTTATCAGAAGATTCCTTGCTTGATGCTCGAGGACTATTGTTTAACGTAACGTAATAGTGCCGATCCGAAGTAGAGGGTGGAGGACTTCTTAAGTTCTTAGTTCAAGGGTGGATTACTTCGGCTTCGGCCAACACTATTCTTTAGTGTTGTAGTACTTTCTTCTTTGTTTGATTGTTGACCAGACTAGATAACTCCCGTCTTGCTATTAGTCTGTTGTGTGAAACGCTAGTACCGAGTTCTTGTATACCCCGTTATAGCAGATAGAACTCTGGAGGGTAGTGGCGTTTTTTGTTCGGCTGGCAGTACTCTGGGGTTGGGATCGTGTGTTTCCGTTGTGGCAGCGAGCCATACTCGAGTCCTGTGTAAGAGCCCTAGTGTACCCGAGTGCCCGGTCGTAACAATAACCTGCTGGGCCTGGAGTGTACATTTATTATAAATCAGCCGGTGCTCAGGGGGTTAATATAGTTGCATTATATGTTGGGAAATTGAGTTAAGGACAGGTATTTAGTGTTCTCCTTAAACCTCCATCAAGCTATAAGTAATACACCCCAAACCCCTATACAATATATAATTGTACAGTACATTATTCAGTAGAATAATGTCCCGGCGAAAGGTCGATCGTGCAAAATTGCACAAAAGCTCGAAAGCTCTTGAAACTGACAAAGAAATGGGGCGAAAGGTCTCAAAATTGCCAAACTAATGGAGCGAATGTCTTAAAATCTCAAAACTAATGGGGCTAAACATGATGGAGAAGGGGGTCCAGAAAATCAAGCAAACCTCCCCTTATAATACTGATGAACCATACCAGGGCTTGGGTCGGAAAGTGTCGGATGTATGTGTGGTGGTGGTGCAGGAGGGCCGTGGCGTCTGAGGCGGACCAGCTGTTTCTGTAGGGCGGCTAGGGTGGAGGGCAACACTGGGGCTGGCTGGGACACACCTGGGGGGGCGGCACAGTCATATATATAGAAGTTGAAGTTATATAACCATTGATCAACAGCACCAACGATGTTGCCTACCCTTACACTATTAGCTATTACCATATATACTGTATTTTAATCAGTGCATCATAGGAAATATAAGTACTACAGTCTGATCATGAATAAAAATACCCGACAAGTGAGGCAGCTCTTAACACGGCTGAAGTGTCGCCATTAGGACGTGAGACCCGAACCACACTTCGTGTGGAACATTCAATCTGAATATTTATGTGTGTGTATGTATGTATACAATTGTGACTGGATTTAATCGTGGGTTTTGGTTCATTTTGGAGATTGAAGTTCGCATGTATTTTATACAACTAGAATATGGATGAATATAGCTAAATGTATGACCTTTATAGGCCTTAAAACAAAGCTCTTTCTGAGTGTACCCCCCCCATGACAATTCTCCAGGAGGCAGAGTTACTTCTCTGAAGAACAGTAAGCACACTGACAGTGTAAAACTTCCGTTGAGGCATCAGCAACTTGGCATTATTTCTTTCTATTATTCATGTCCTGTTACTATCCCACATGTACCAAACCTCTTGCAAGTAAATGGCAAGGTGGCTAAGGTGAAGCTAGATGTTTAACACAGTATTGTCAAACAGTTACTTGGGGTACTGGATACTGTTTATACATGTTGCTTAATACAGACCTGTATTGGTTTACAGGACACCACTGTAATACAGCAAGTGGGTAATGGGCACCTGCACCTATTTTACCCAGGTAAGGAGCTTCTTGCTCATGGTGGGATATATTCTACCTTAGCTACACAATAAGAGCACATAAGCTTTTGGTGGTTCTGACATCCCGAAAGAACTTCTAGGAGAGAAGTATTATCTGGAATGGTTTCCAAAATGTGTCAAGTACTCCCAGCATCTGTTTGAGAGTATTGAGTGGTTAACTATGAAGACAGGCCAGAGAGGTGTTTCAGAAGTATGGCACTCAGTGAAAGTAATGTTATAACACCTCTTCGAAAAGTAGATACAAGGTGCCATTGTAAAGGTTTATCCCTCAATACCTGCACCTGACACCATTAACCACGCCAATTCCTGTCTCCTGTCATGGGAACGTCAGTCTTTCACCACGCCGACGCTTTCCTCCAGAAGAGTAAAACTGTGATACACATGAGCTGAGCTATGCTATCATGGATGTAGTGTTCCCTTGAAACGGGATTTAGAGCCTCTACAACTAGGACTACCTACCACTATCAAGGGACTACTGCAGGTCATTTTAACTTAAACCAAACTAAATCATCATTAATCATTATTATCATTATTTCTCAGGGGATTATTGCACAAGTATCTCACTATGTGTCTTCTTGTATTCAAAATGACAACCATAGATCAAAATATGACAAAATTGTTCCTCTATAAGGATGGTAGCTTACCCAGGTCCCTGAGTCTGGCCCGCAGTTCCTTGGGACACAGAGCCCTCACACTGCTGGTCACGGTCACATGCTGGGGCTCCGGATGAGATACTTGTAGGTCCTGGGGCTCCGGGTGGGATACTTGTAGGTCCTGGCAGGCAATAACTGGCTTGTATGTACGCTCTGCATGTTGAGTAGAAAAACGGTAATAATTAATATTTACCTTATTTCCTGTCATAGCGCCCTTCATGGAAAACACGAAATCTAATGTGTTTATGAAAACTCGATAAAAAAGAGAATTATTGCTACAGTTAAAATTTCAGAGTGATTCGGGGAGTATTATTAATGGAAAAAATAAGTATCTCCTATACAAGCAAAAATGGTAAGAGTTCTGGAAGAAAATAAGTATCAGAACCCTGAGGAACACCAGAGTTGATTGGTTGAGGAAGTGAACGATGGCCATCCACAACCGCAGCTGTGGAATGGCCAGAAAGGAAATTAGAGATAAAAGCACAGATGGAGGGATAGAAACCGAAGGAGGGTATTTTAGAAACTAGATATTTGTGACAGACTTGTGCTCCATACTTTTTTGTTAAAGTCTGAGCAAAATAAACTTAATTCAATTCAATTAAAAAATCAAAGGCATTCGATATGTCTAGCGCAATAGAAAAGGTCTCACCAAAGTCCCAAAAGGAGGATGCACAAGAGTTTGTAAGATATGAAAGAAGATCGCCACTATTACAACCCCTAAGGAAACCATACTGGCGAACTGAGAGTAGATTATAGGAAGAGAAATGCTTAAAAAATTTGAAGTAAGAAGAGTTTCAAAAACTTTAGAGATACAAGAAATGAGAGCAATTGGATGATAGTTGGAGAGTTGAGAGCGATCACCCTTCTTTGGGACAGGTTGAATGAGATCAAACTTCCAGCAAAAAGGGAAGACGTTAGAGCAGATACGTCAACACCGGTCTGGTATCTTAAGAGGCAAACATTGTATATATTTCTGCTACCTACGTTCATGCATCTACAGTCCAGTTTTCGATATCAATGCAAAAGATCACAAAAATATTCCCGGAAAAATGCTGAGCACCGAAGCTTAACTCCTGTATCGGCGACGTCCTTTTAACTTTATTCTAGCTACTATTAGACGCTTTTATTCAGTTTATATAGGGCCTCCAGGAATTAACAGGCTTCGAACTCTACTTAACTCTTTCTAATATCACATGTCCTTAAACTGCACAAAATCGACTAAATATAGGTAGAATAAGATTAAATAGACATCACCGGTACAGAAGGGGTTAACGATAAAAGCACTCGTATGATACTGGTAAAATACTGGCTTCACTAACCATGGTGTTCTCCTGCTTCAGTATCGTCATATGCTGGTTTCATGTAGCCATTCTGTCTTTGTACTTCTCTCCGCATGGACACTGCTTCCGGAATAATACTTGGTGTAATTCTCTGGCTAGCTTCCGGAAAAATACATGGTGAACTTCTCTGATTGTACATTGCTTTGTTGGGGCCATGCGTATCTTCATGCTGGCTGTATTCTTCTTTACTTTGGCCGTGTATTACTTTACTTCTACCTTGTGTGATTTCATTATGGTTGTATCCTGCTTTACTTCTGCCTTGTGTTGCTTCATTCTGGTTGTATCCTGCTTTACTTCTGCCTTGTGTTGCTTCATTCTGGCTGTATCCTGCTTTACTTCTGCCTTGTGTTGCTTCATTATGGCGATATTCTGCTTTACTTCTGCCTTGTGTTGCTTCATTATGGCTGTATCCTGCTTTACTTCTGCCTTGTGTTGCTTCATTATGGCGATATTCTGCTTTACTTCTGCCTTGTGTTGCTTCATTATGGCTGTATCCTGCTTTACTTCTGCCTTGTGTTGCTTCATTATGGCGATATTCTGCTTTACTTCTGCCTTGTGTTGCTTCATTATGGTTGTATCCTGCTTTACTTCTGCTTTGTGTTGCTTCATTATGGCTGTATCCTGCTTTACTTCTGCCTTGTGTTGCTTCATTCTGGCTATATCCTGATTTACTTCTGCCTGGTGTTGCGTCATTCTGGCCGTATTCTGCTTTACTTCTGCCTTGTGTTGCGTCATTCTGGCCATATTCTGCTTTACTTCTGCCTTGTGTTGCTTCATTATGGCTGTATCCTGCTTTACTTCTGCCTTGTGTTGCTTCATTATGGCTGTATCCTGCTTTATTTCTGCCTTGTGTTTCTTCATTCTGGTCATATTCTGCTTTACTTTGGCCATGTGTTGCGTCATTCTGGCCGTATTCTGCTTTACTTCTGCCTTGTGTTGCGTTATTCTGGCCATATTCTGCTTTACTTTGGCCATGTGTTGCGTCATTCTGACCGTATTCTGCTTTACTTCTGCCTTGTGTTGCGTCATTCTGGCCGTATTCTGCTTTACTTGTGCTATATGTTCTCTTACTTTGGCCATGTATTGCTCCATTCTGCTTCAACACTGCCTCACTAAGTACATGTGGATTTTCAGTTTGCTCACATGTTCCTATAATCCTGTCGTCCATTGCTTCACTACCTTTGAGATATTTTCTTCTGGGTGTTGAAGTTATTGGTGAGAGTAGGCAATTGTTCATCTGGGTATAGGAGCCTGAAATGGTACTGAGGTGGGGGAGGTATGACTGAGGCAAGATGAGGCATGAGTTAAGCAAGGTGAGGCATGAGTTAGGCAATGTGAGGCATGAGTTAGGCAAGGTGAGGCATGAGTTAGGCAAGGTGAGGCATGAGTTAGGCAAGGTGAGGCATGAGTTAGGTAAGGTGAGGGAAGACGAGGCAGGGACATGGTGCTGTTCGATTAACTTGACGTCTCTCTCCAAGTCTTCGTACAAGAACTCGGTAACACTTACAAAGGATCCAGCACCTCCATCCCAGACCTAAGAAGAGATAGAAGTCAAGATGATGACTAAAATCTTAGTTAGTCTTACACTGACAATTTAGTAAATATACTGTAATAGTAAATGACAGCCTTATACAATTTATTTTCACATCCTAAGTTAAATAAGATGCACATAATAGCTTCCTGTAACTGAGGCACACTAATCAGATGAAAAACTTATCTCAATTTTACAATCACATATAAAGTAGGACAACTGTGAATTCTCCTTTAAATAGCCAACCATGTTGTTGGTGGTTGAGGCGCAGGTGTAGAAGGTGTCGAGTGAATCCGTGCCAGTGGAGGAGGAGGAGGACTTGGTTGGGGGTGGGTCTGGTGCTGGGGTCAGACTGGAGGCCCCCATCATCATCACACTGCTCACCTCCACCACCTCTTGTCGCACTGCCAGCGGAAGAAAAGGAGAGGGCTGGTTCACTAGTTAACCCTTTCAAAATGGGTGATAGTTTGTGGGTATATTTCGACAATTTATGCAGCTTAGGAAGATTATGTGAAGTTAAAAGGGTTCATTGAGATGGCTTGTGGCATTATATTTGCTAGAGTCCTTCTTAAACTGAATAAAATAGTCTCATAGTAGCCAAAATGAAATGAAAAGGACGTCACCCGAACTAAAGAGTTACTATACTGCGAGTTTCAGACCCACAAGGCTGAACATTTTGATACTGTATTTAGTCATGAACTGCAATGGATACTCAACATGATAGCTTTGGCTATTTATAATTATTCTGTTCAAGTATTCTTAGCATAAAATACTGTACATTCAAAGTTGAATAATTTGGGCAATTTAAATAAACTAGAAGCAATAATTTAATTCATCTTCATCATAACTTTAATAAGAAGTGGGATATGCTTGCATGTTTACCTATTTGGGGAATTCCTTGTGTCATGATTGAATGCATCTCTATTCAGTCCCATTCAAAGAATTCCTACATACTGTACATACAAATACAATAGTAAATTTAACGTACGAAATGAGAGGACGAATTTGGGTTGGTGTACAGGTGGGGGTGGTTGAAGATAGTGGTAGGAGGCCAGGAGTGTGTGGAGGTAAGTGAGCACTCCCCTGTGTCCGGCCCGGTGAGCCAGGTCAGAGGATAGCGTGCCCTTCAGGTCCCCTTGCAGTGGGTCGCCCCCGTTGTGTACCAGCAGCTTCAGGAGTCGTAAGTGGCCCAAGCTGGCGGCCTTGTGTACACTGGTCCGACCGCCACGCTTCCTGTAATGGTAGTACAGTTGGCCAAATAAGTTATGTCGCTCTGCACCAAGTATATTTCGATCAATAACTGGTACCAGCACTTGCCACTATCTAAGCTTTATTTTATTGTTTCGAGTGAGATATACAAGATATACATATCTTTACACATCCTTTTCAACATCTGACAGACATTAATACAGTACACAGCGAGCTAATAATAATAATAATAATAATAATAATAATAGTTCTTAAAGCTAGCGCATGCTAAGCTAGCTAAGGATAGCTCAATAAGGCCGATTAGGCGTATTTCCATTGGGGTCCTGTACTACTACCCCATCCCTTTGCTCATGAGGGACGGTAACGACTCAGTGCTTGTGAAAAATCTTTAATGCGCCGAGCGTGGGCGCGAACCCGGGCCTTCTGGGTGGAAGTCCGAGACGCTAGTCACTACACCAAGCGAGCCGTAATGACAGCGGAGACAACTTATTTGGCCAACCGTAGCAATAGAGTTGTCACTGCTATAATGTCGCCACTACATTAGTGGGACCCGTGGAGGGCCGGAGAAACGCTCCCGGGCAGCATAGTGCGCTGGGGATGTGCAGGGAATTTACGGGTTGGTAATAGGAATGGGAGGAATTAGGGAGATTATTACTGGTGATCTTAGTTTTAAAAGAATCAGGAGTGGAACTATTAACCCTTTCTGTACCGGCGACGCCGTTTTTATTGTATTTTAACTATATTTGGACGATTGTTTACAGATTAAGAAGTATTTCTGGCAGTAAAAAGGGTTATGCGAGATAGTTCAAAGCCCGTTCATTGCTGGAGGCTCATTTTAAACTACACAAAATCGTCTAAATATAGCTAGAATAAAATTTAAATGCCGTTGCCAGTACAAAAGGGGTTAACTACATGAAATGGGAGGTGATTCCACTCTTGGAGGATATTATATGTTTAGGTACTGGGACTCACAGAATATCAAATATACTGGGCCTGAAATGTTAAAGGGGTGTGTAGACGGTGGATATTTATTTTATTTTGTTTTATATATATACAGTATACTTTTTTTCTGTTTTGGCCTTCCTCTCAGAAAAATAACTCAGGTGACGGTGACTCATAAACAGTACTCAGATCAGATCAGATCAGATGAAGTATTGAGGGATAAGCCTTTTCAATGGCACCTCTTATTTACATTCTACTTTTCCTATTTTTCTGAAGCGTGTAGAGAGGGGAGAAGGGGTGTTGGAGAGAGAGGAAGATGTTGGAGTGGCTTTGTTATGTGTGTTTAGTATGTATACGTCGTCACTCGTCAGGATGTTCCCTGGCTGGGTGCGAGCATGTGAAACATGCTAGGACGTACTACCACACCCACTAAATGTCCGCCGTGGCACGGATTAGATCCCGGGTCTTGCAGATTCACACGTGAGCGTGCTCATCACTCTACCACCACAGCTCTGCTAATTTTACAGATTCAGCTACAAAAACCTCTATCTGACCTGTTATGAATAATCATAGTTATCTCAATTCTTAAATACTTATCATCTACAGTACCCAAATAAATACAATACACATTTAGAATATTTTATTTTTGATGGGTAGGCCTATTTCAATTACTAAAACGAAAATATTTGACAAAAATGGCCCTGTATGTTCTTCTAAAGTTTACCATAAAAATAGATGTACCACTAGTTTTCTGTGGAACGCTCAACTTTCTTCGAAATTGCATACTTTTGTTGATATACTAATATATATATATATATATATATATATATCAAATTCAATATAGAAATACATTCCTCTCTCTCCAACACCCCTTCTCCCCTCTCAACACTCTTCTCTGAGCTAGTGCCGATACAATTGGTCAGTCCTGTATAGAATCGTGAGGTTCAGAGTCGTAAAGATTCCAGGACGAGCTCCATAGAAACTGAACTTACTGTATTGACAGGGAGTTAGGCTACTTTGCCAATTGTTTAATGACATTTGGTAAATCTACATAAAACTTGCCAACATTGATGGCTTTGTTTTAACAGTAACATAAACTTGATAGATTATTCATCATATTATCTGCTCCACTTATTTTCAAAGGTTTTGAGGGCCTTATGACCTCCAACAGACAGCAGGGGAGTGAGGATTATATTCTCCATTTAGGATACTAGGTTAGGTTATAGTAACCTAACCAACCATATCCTAGTGTTCTAAGTGGGGATTGTTTCCCCTTCACCACCGCTGAATAAGGGAGTGGGAAAGGGGATCGAAATGGTAAAAATTTAGTATTCTGGCGTATCGCCTGCCTTGTTTACACTACTCACACACTCGCGATCACATTCCCTTCTATTTTGACTGCCGTGCTGGGATACTATAATAAGTTGAGAGGTGGCTTTGTCCCCCCTCAACCTATCTATCTATCTATCTATTGCCCTGACGCCGTGATCCCCGAAGGGGTGGCCACGAACGAACCGCCCCCATGCACCTCTGTCCCCAGTCAGTCGACGCCCCTCCCCCCAACCAGCACCGCCTTCATTCATGTAGTTCCTCACTCCATCCTTCCACCTCATATTCGGTCTACCTCTCCCCCTCTGTCCCTCCACCTCGCTCTCGTACACCCTCTTAGTCATTCTCTCGCTTTCCATACGTTCCATATGGCCGAACCATCTCAAGTTGTTCCTTTTCACACTTTCCAGCACATCTACCTCCACACCACACCACACCTCCTTCTTACTTCCTCATTAGTCTGTCTATCCCTCCATGTAATTCCGCACGCACTCCTTAAGTAATTCATTTCCACTGCTCTCACTCTTGGTCTGAGTCTCTCAACCAACATCCATGCTTCGCTTCCGTAAGTCAGTGTCGGGATTACCACACTGTCATGCAAGGACTTCTTCACTTCCATACTGACCACCCTATTTCTTGTTACTGCTTTTAGCGTTCCTACAACCCTCTTCCCCTGTTGTACCCTCTCCCGCACCTCTTCATCCATAGTCCCATCTTTACTCAACACACTGCCCAGATACTTAAAAGAGTTGACGATCTCCATAGCCTGACCGTTCAGCTTCACCTCACACTCTGTGACTTCACCCCTTTCGAAGACCATAACCTTGCTCTTCCCCGTATTTACCTTCAAATTCCGTTTTTCGCACACTGTTCCAAACTCATTTACCAGACCCTGCAACTCCCATTCATTATCACTCATCAGAACTGTATCATCCGCAAACAGCAGTATAGGTAGCTTCCACTCAATTCCCTCCCTTTTCAGCGATACACCAACATCCACTGCTCTTGATAGTATTTCTTTCATAACTCCATCCATATATACAGTAAACAACCACGGGGACATCACACACCCCTGTTTCAAACCAACATTCAGGTCAAAGAACTCGCTCTGCTCACTCTCCACACGTACTGCCGCCTTTGCACCCTCATACATGCTCTTCACTGCTTTCAGCAACTTGCCCTCTACTCCGTATATTCTAAGTACTTTCCACAAACCTTCTCTATCCACTCTGTCATAGGCCTTCTCCAAGTCCATAAAGGCAACATACACCTTTTGTTTCTTCTCCAGATACTTCTCCACAACACAATTCAGGGTAAAAATCTGATCTACACATCCTCTTCCCTTCCTAAAGCCTCCCTGCTCGTCGCCTATCCATTTCTCCGTTCTCACTCTCACTCTCTCAATCACTACCCTACTGTATACCTTCCCTACTACGCTTAGAAGACATATTCCTCGGTGGTTACCACACACTCCTCTTTCCCCTTTGCCCTTATATAGGGGGACTATTATGCCAGTCTTCCACTATTTTGACTGCCGTGCTGGGATACTATAATAAGTTGAGAGGTGGCTTTGTCCCCCCTCAACCTCCCATGACTTAATGTCATCATCATATACTGTATATTGCCAGCAGGAGGAAAATAACAGAAATAGAAGCAAAGTAGATGGGAATGCATGACTTAAATAAACATGACCACCAAAATGCCCTCCGATCTTCAAAATAAAGTAAAGTGGACTAACTTATCCAGTGATACATAATTTGTCAATATTGGCAACGCGAATATTTTAAGTACTGTATATTTCCGGGATATGTGACGCAATAGAAGCCTTCGTTCCACTTCAAAATGAAATGCTATATTATGCCAGTGCTCCAGATTCAGTTAATTCAGAACCCTTTAAATAGAAATATGTCGTCTCAATTCATGGTTTGTACGACTAAGCCTAATACAACTGACTAAAGAAATGTCTTTACACCTTACCCAAAGACTCACGGCATATTAGGGTTGGCACCCCAGGCCAGCAGGGGTTCGGCAGCAGCGACGGCACTTTCCTCCGAGGACAGGGAAGAGGCAAACCGCAGCGCCGTGGACCCATCCTCGCTGACAAAGCAGTCCACATTTCCATTGTATAACAAAGACAGTCTCAGCTTTCTGAACAAATGGATGATAAGGATCATTACAAATGGTGGGAAACTATTATGGGAAGGATATAGTAACCGGGTGTACAGTCAGACGGTCATTATGTTTACATTTTTTTTTTTTTTTTTTTTTTTTAGAGACAATGAACGGAGGAAGGAAAAACACAGATAAAACAAAAAGGTCCATGTGCCTAAAGGCATCCTCCATTCATAAAATGTTTGTAACAACTGGATTTAAACATTTGTAGATTGTAAGTTTGTGGAAAGCAATTCGAGGGAAGTGAATTCCAAAGAGTAGTAGCTCTGGGGATAAATGAATTCTGATAAGCAGAAGTTCTGCATTGTGGAGGAGAAAGTGTAAATTCATGGGCGCTCTCAGCTGCCCTAGTTCTACGGGGAAAGATGTGGAGAGGCGGCACAATTGAAGCAAGTTCCTCGGAACAATTGCTGTGAAAATATCTGTAGAATAATGCAAGGGATGCAACGTTTCTTCGTATAGATAATGTAGGAAGGTCCTGTGTGATTGCAGGGTTATTGATTAATCTAATAGCTTTATTTTGAATTTTGTCCAACTGCCTCAATGCAACCACTCCACTTCCACCCCACAGAGGTGAACAGTAATCCATCTGAGAACGCACATGACTTTTATATATCACGGCCAACTGCTCGTCAGTGATCGTCAGTGAAGAATTCTCGAACTCTGTATAGGAGTCCCAGTTTTTTAGAGGCATTCTTAGCAATGCTTCTAACATAATGTGTCCAGCTCAAGTTAGTAGTTAATGTTACACTGAGAATGTCAATACTAGGGGAAGTGGGAATATTTACATCATTAAAAAATATATGGGAGTCAGTGAGATTCTGTCGGTTAGAAAATTGAATGCATTTGGTTTTCTGTGCATTAAAGGAAACTAGATTCTTTTGTCCCCATCCATTAATTCTAGAAAGGTCCTGGTTCAGAGAAATTGCAGTGTTTATTTTTGAATTTATAAGATCGGGTTGGGTGAAAGAATTGGTAAATGTGAAGGAACTGTGATGTGTTGAGTCATCTGCGTAGGAATGTATTGGATTATGAGTGGTAGATATGAGATCATTGATAAGAATGAGGAACAGAATTGGGGCCAAAACTGATCCCTGGGGAACACCAGCAATTATTGAGTGAAATTGAGAATAAAGGCCATCTACCATTACACGTATTTTTCTGTTATGAAGATAAGAAGAAATTAGTGGAACTAATGATGCAAGGCCGTAGTGTGACATCTTCGACAATAAGGATTGATGCCAGACTCTATCAAATGCCTTTGATATATCCAGTGCTATTGTATGTGTTTCACCATGTTGGTCTGTAGCTTGGTTGATTTGATGCGTAAGAAGGCAAAGCATGTCTGCAGTTGATCGACATCGTCTAAAACCATATTGCCTATCACTGATTAATTTATTATTCTCAAGATGCTTAATTATGTGATTATTTAATATAATTTCAAAGACTTTACCAAGAGTGGAAGTTATAGCTATTGGTCTGTAGTTTGATGGATCTGAAGAGGCACCTTTTTTAGGAACTGGATGGATGTTTGCTTCTTTCCAGGGTACTGGGAAGCATGAGGTATGAGTACACAGACGGAAAAATGTTGCCAATACAGGAGCGAGCACCAAGGAGCAATTCTTAAGTACTATTGGAGGAATTTCATCTGGACCAGGAGCCTTATCTACCGAGAGATTCTGCAAAATAGTTTTGACATGTCTGGTGTGGATCTTAAGTGAGGGAATTTCAGTCGAATTAAAATTAAGTACAGGGACATCTTGATTTATTTCATCTAAGGTTGAGTTGGTGGAGAAAATATCCGCAAGAAGGTTAGCTTTACCTCGTGGGTCACTTACAAGATTGCCAGTCGGAGATTTTAATGGTGGAATGGATGAAGCAGTCGATCACTAGCGGTTAAGTTCCCGTCTATTTGTTCTGTTATTTGCCCCCTGCTGGCAATATACAGTATATATGATGACAATAAGTCATGACTGGGTGAGGGGGGGCTTATTATTGTATCCAACGGCAGTCAAAATAGACGGGAACCTGATCGCGAGCTTCTGCATAGTGTAAACAAGGTGGGCGGTACTCCCGCATACTACATCCTTGCCAATTTTACCAAAACTACCACTAATTTTCCCATTGATTTCTTTGTTGGTTTTAGGTAGATTTTATTATTATACAGTAGTTGAAAATTTAGTTACATTCTCTGGATTTTTGGGGGGATAATTTAAAACAGCAGGACCACAGCTAGCTCCGGAATCTTAATGGGTAATTGCAAAGTAACAAAGTTTAAGATTTTTTCGCATATGCTTTAACTTCCGGAAATTAATTGGTAATAAATACGAGCATCGATGAATTTAACTTACATCCGGCAGCACGACTGTTTTGTTGTGGTTGTACCCACTCGCTGCCGTCTGAGAAGTTAGGGGAAAGTGTTGTACCCTCTTGTTGCCGGAGCTACCGACATTCGGGTTTCGCATGTTTTAAAAAATAGAACCATCCCTCTTGGCCCTTTTCAAAGAAAAGCAGCCAATGAGAGCTCATTATTGTATCACGCCACCTCTTTCAGCCAATCAGATGTCCGGTGATAATCATTATTAGTAAACATTAACCCCCCCCCCCCCCAAAGAAATAAAAATAGCTGTGATCCGGCTCCTATATATTGACCAATGTTATTCCCCGTTATCCAAAGATCTTAAAAGGTTGGTGATATTACGAACACTCATATGTACGTCATAAGTAGGCTACCCAAAATGGTGTTCTATATCAAATAACACTATATTAATATAGTAGCAGAGACAAGAGCAACTATTATCAAACTATTCTATTAAATACTTGAATTACTAAAATGAAAAAATATCAACGATATTAAGCAGAATTAAAATAATATATATTTTGTAAAGGTGCCCAGTGCCAAGGATGAAACGGTGAGAATAAATAGCATATTAAAGCACACTTCAGTCTTTAGTTGACTAAATTTGCCTGGCTCCTCTCTTAAGGAAATTTATACTGTAAGTGTATGCTAGGGTATTCTATAAACTCGAGAAGTGCGAAGCTATGGCAGTTCAAAGTGCTCGCCAGGCGAAGGTATTGGCTTAAATTCTGACTAAAATCGTCATATTTATCATATATACAATTATTACTTCTCCATATACACCTATTTTACTTTTAATATGAACATATGAACATTGAAGAGCAATAAAAGAAGTGGTAGCAGCAATTGCCTGGTGAAAAACGTATATTTCAGCACCGCGGTCATAATCTGAGGCAGACTGGCTTGAGACTTACATCCATCCTCTCCACCATCGTCTCGTATGTTACTGAGAGACTAGGGGATGTCTGAGAGTGGCTCAAAGGTCGGAGAAAGACTCCCTCATACTCCCCCTTCTCTCCCAGCCATCCTCGCATGAAAATACTCGATAAATATCAGGAATAATAGGTAAAATTTGGGGAATATTAGGGAAAATACCCAATAATTGATGATGGGGGAAGTAGGGGGAGGACATGTGAAGGAGTGATAGGAGGCACTGGAGGGGAATTATCTCACTTAATCACATATTGCTTTGTTTTGAGTGCCAGTGGAGTGTTTTCAAAGGGTTTTATTATGCGTTGGCTCTGTAGAGGACGCTCGCCGTCCACCAGTAAAACCTCTCGAGAGGATGCTCGCCTTTCTTGGGTTAATCGATTGTAAATTATGTTATCTTAATTTCATCAGCATGTGATACAGTTTCAAATTAGCATCCATGGAAACTTTGGGCAACTGTACATTCAGATACATAAATTATTCCCATTCATTGCAATATTAGAATATTAATCTAGATACTTACTTTATATTTCCACTTATTATATACTCTTGTCTTAGCACACTGTAGGGTGGTATCACAACTGGTGGCCAGACATCCATGTGTGGTCGTTGTCAGGCATATGTGATGGTATAGACAAACCAGGAGGTGTTACAACTACACACATAATACCATACTGGAAACAGAAAATGTAAATTAGACTTTCGAAAAACATCGAGTTGCATGAATTATGCAACATGTGTTCTGGATCTCGGAGTAAATTATTCCACATTACAAAAATTATAACATTTGAGGTGAAGTCAATTATTATGGGGGCTGGTGAATGAATGGCGTTCCGAATACTACAGTGCTTAAGCCTGTGTCACACGAGCGCATTTTCCGGCAATTTTCGATGAGCAAGTTTGTTCTCGTACTATTTCAGGTGTCTTTCGCATTGGAATCGGAAACTATACTCTGTTTTTTTTTCCCAGCTGATGGTAAATTGAATCCCTTACTAGCTGATTTATCTATACTTAACCCTTGTCTATCGGGGCCCGACTTAAGGCAGTCAAGAGAACCAAGGACTAAATGGCGGGGCCCGACTTAAGTCCAATGCGATGTTGAGCACATAATTGGCTCTGAGAGAGAGTCCGAGCGGTGGGAGGAGCGCGGGTGGGCTCTGACCGTTCGGCACGGCTCCCGTACCGCGACTGGTCCCTCCTCCACACTCATCCACATCCACTGCCTCCCTAGATAGGGAAATATGCAAGGAAATTACCATATTTTAGGGTTTTTGTACTCGCGTTGCAACATAGTTGCAAGACAACCCGTGGTCGTGCAAGGATGGTTCAGGTGTCAATGGAAAGCTCAATTATCGCCCTTTCACGGATACATAATTGTATTACGCTCTGGCTCTTGTTTATGCATGAAAAAGAGCATGGAATGAAGCTCGTTTAGGGTAAATCTGACCACTTGGCAGGTAGTAGATGTTACAAATGGCCCCGTCCGACGGGTGTTAATGGAAACATATTAAACTGCTATGGCTGCATGTTGTATTAATGCAAAGTTTTCGTAATTAACAACATATTTCGCTACAAAATCTACCTAATAGCTGAGTAACAAAGATAGTAACATGGAAATTTACCCTCAGCTGGAAAAAATAGAGTGTAGTAAAAATAATGTTAACATACATCCTCGTAGCCACCTCACTTGTCTTCACGGTCTTGGTTATCGGGGAAACGAACGCAAAATCGGCCAGAAAATAATGTTGGGATATTATAGAAAGGAAGCTCACTTTTACTAGAATGAGAACTTCCTGTAAGCGCCATCTATCAATTGGTTGCACTACTACTGATGCAATCAGATCTTGGGTAGACCCGTGTGAATCCTTGTCTCGAATCTACAGTAGGCCTATATGGCTTGATTTTCTGAATGGGCTATAGTCTGTTCGCTGTAAGTAGGCGAGAAATCATGACCTCTAACCTCTGTAACTCAAAACCGACTAGAGTAATCGTGCTAATATTTCTACCATTTGTGAAGAGTCAGTCAAGGAATAGATGTGGACATTTACAGCCAATTTGCTCTAGCCCTTTTTTAGTTACAGAGGTTACAGGTCATGATTTTTCGCCTACTTACAGCGAATAGACTATAGTTCTCACAGGCGGATCTTGTGTTCGAGTCATGTGCCAAGTGGCTGAAAATGTTGCACATATACTTGCTGACCTCATACAAATGCTTACATTTGCTCAGTGACATCATCCAAGATCAACAGGTAGAAACAGCAAGGATTTTATATAACACTAGCAGGGGTACCCGGCGTTGCCCGGGTACTACCACCACTACTACTACCATAATCACCATCATCAATCACTACTACCACAATCATCACAATACTACTACAGTACTACCATAATCACCGGCCTCGACCTCCCTGTGCCTCATTAAACGGCGACCTCGATTTCGGCCGCTAAATGACCTCCGATTTTGGATCTGACCTCATCCGTACCCCCATTTTGGGGGGCTGCGAACAACTTTCGTTCCATACACCTTTTCGATCGGAGGCCTCCTTCTTCCCCAAACGGCAATTTTGTTCATGTTTTTTTTCAATTTCGGCCTCGAAACGACCTCCGATCGTGGCCTCGCTCCCTCGATGACCTGACCCACGTCAATTAACACCCACATGCAATGTTTCAGCTCCCCAGGTCCAAAACTGCGGCCGCCTATTAAGAACACACAGACACACGAACTGATTTCATAATATAGATTGATGGGCCCTGGCGAGGTTATTAGTGTTCACTGTGTGAGTTCGCATTAAAAATCAATGTTTACGCCGGGGACCATTGAGTAGTCATTTACCCCTTCACCACCATTACGTAATTTTCATCATATTCTGGTTACCATTAGACGATTTACTTAAAGGGGTAAATACGATCTCTGTAAACCCTCTCAATAACATACGTCCTTCTTAAACTGTATATAATCGTCTAACATTACCTAGAATCAAAGGTAAAATGACGTCATGGTGCTGAAGGGGTTAATCAGTCATTACTTCTGATACACATATTTTCGAAGCTGTCTCGGGCTGAATTGAATCTTCTTACTATTGTGTATTCACCAAATACTTGAATTTTAGAGGTTCGTTCAAGCAGTTCGAGGCTTCAAAATGTACCATCAGTAACCCTTCGAGTACCAGCGACGTGTGTTATATTATATTCTAGCTCTATTTAGACGATATTATGCAGCTTAGGCAAGATCTGTAGTAGTTTAAGAGGGTTGGTTGAGAGTCTGAAGCCATATTATTGCTAGAGGTCCTTCCTAAGCTAAATATAATCGTCTAATATTTGCCAGAATATGATAAAAAGGACGTCCCTGGTACTGAACGGGTTAATGACCGTGACTGTACCGAGGAATCGATTGCAAAGACCTTAAGGGGAGATGGGCCGTTTTTCTGGTCCCCTTTCTTCCTCATGCTTACCCCCATTAGTTTTGAGATTTTGAGATGTTTGCCCCATTAGTTTGTCGATTTTAAGACCTTTCACCCCATTTCGTTGTCACTTTTAAGACCTTTCGTGCCCTTTAGGTGTCGATTTTTTCCAGGCGAGCGATAGCGAGCCTGTAATTGTGGAGGAGCCGGCCTTCGGCCGTGCCATTTTTCTACCGAAAAATGTACAAATTAAACTCGAAGGGGGATCTAATTGATGTTTTTTTAAGTTTGATGGAGGTCTATGGAGGAAACTAAAAATATAAGTGAATACGTAAATAAATAGACCCAAAAAAATTAAACCACTATGATGGAGGTCTATGGAGGAAACTAAAAAAATAAACCACTGTCCCCTTAACCACAACGCCCAGACTGCGAGAAAACGAAGGCACAGAAGCAGAAGGTAGAAGACTTCTTTTCTCCACTCCCCTTTTAGAGACGAGACAAATCAATTACCTGTCATTCCCGGAAAGTAATTTGGGGTATTTAAATTAGGAATTACCTTAATATTTGTTGTTCCCTTTGTTGGAATCCCCAATCAACGTAAAACTCATAATCCACACACTATCCTTGCCATTCAAGGCATACTTATTCTCAGTTAACGTAGCTACGTATTGACAACTCTCGTGCGTTAAACAATACACACACCAAACTCCTCTTTCCCCAAATATTCCCTATCTCCGCAGGTTCTATGTAATAATTGTATCCTGATTTGTATCGTTTGTCTTTATCATTAGGCCTACTTGTTTTGTTGTATGTTATTTACCTCCAGTACTGCTTGTCCTATTAATTAACTTATATAAACTGTACGTTCCTGTTCTATAATCTAAATATGTACCTCCAGTAGAATTGAAACCTACTCCCTATAATGCTCATTGTGAGATTAAGTACAGTCGGATACCATAGTCTCTAGCTCACTCATGAATATTTGTGGGCTTCACCCATTTCTAATTAAGGAAATATATCTCTGGAAACGAATTTAAGAAAACAGTTTTCTTTACATCATCTACAAAACTATATAGCCTACAGTATACTGTTTATTGAAAAGCAAGTTCTATCCAAAAATGTATACAGATAGTTATAATTGCATAATGAAAAATAGTAGGCTACCGCATAGGGGGGTTCACGAATTATCCTGGGTGGACTAGAGACTATAGTATCCGAGTGTACAAGACATTATAATGTGTGATTCATTTATTTGTTTACAGTGGTTGTGTATTTTGACCGTATTTATCTGATTAACTTAAACTGCCAGTTCTTAACCTAACTGAGCTAACCTACGAAAATGCAGAAATCTCTCTCTCTCTCTCTATATATATATATATATATATATATATATATATATATATATATATATATATATATATGGAATATTTGGGGAAAGAGGAGTTTGGTGTGTGTATTGTCTACTCTAGGTCACACCAGCCATTTGTCCGTCAATTTACAATGAGTAAGGTGTTTTTGTTTCCATGCTATTTTTTGGTATTATCTTATTGGAATCTACACTTGACTGAATGTAAACTGTTCAGTATATGGTTTTAGAGACTGAAGTAATATACCGGTACTACATTACTTAGCTGAAGATACCAAACTACTGTCACTATTGTCTTCGGTCTAAAATGGTTCGGCCGAGGGAGGAACCATATGGCGGGAGTGGAATCAAAGGTAAGAACGGGTGGGGAGAGAGGTATCCTGACCAGGATTCGAACCCACTCACTCCAGGTATGTTTGGGAGTGCTGGGCACCGTAGCCACTCGCCCTTCCGCTCATGGCCGAGTGGTTACGGTGCCCAACTCTCCCAAATATACCTAGAGTGAGTGTGTTCGAATCCTGATCAGGATACCTCTCTCCCAAACTGTTCAACATTATCATTAGACATAACGGGTAAAGAGGTTCAGTACCGGTGACATCTTTTTTGTTATTTTCTGGCACCTAATAGAGGATTTTAATTAGCTTAGCAAAGACGTCTACACATTAAAATACTGCAGATTATCTATTAATCCTTTTAGCTACCATATATCTTTCACAAGCTTCATAAAATCGTCTAAATGTAGCTAGAATAAAATGTAAAAGACGTCACCGGCACAGAAGGGGTTAAAGAGGTCAAATGAACGTCAACCCCTTCTGTACCGGTGACGTCTTTTTCATTTTATTCTGGCCACATTTAGACGATTTTATGAAGCTTAGAAAGGATACGTGGTAGCAAAAAGGAAATAATTGAGCTAGTCTGTTGCTCTTTAATTGATCGATATCCTTGCTAAGTTGAATAATATCGGCACTAATAGTTGCCAGAACATGATGAAAAGGGTGTCACCGGTAGGCTACAGAAAGAGAGGGGGGGGGGGGGGGGCGGGTATACAGAAGAACTTTCATCAATTTGTTTTAACAATATAGAAATATAGCTTATCTAAGTTATTTTATGTGGCGCGAACTGGCGTGTTTACCATGACGTAACTGTAGCCAATGGCGGGAACTCTCGACATGGGAAATGGGTGAATCTGTTTTTTTTTTATTTGAGAAACTTATAATTTGTATGCATGCTTACAGCTCAACATTTGGCTTCACCACTGTCTGCTCAAGGGACCGCGATATATAAATTGTACAGAAAACGATATTATCATTACGAAATAGGCCTTAGAACCGAGTTCCCTCAATTCTGGACCAGGCTAAACATGCATAAACACTGCATGTATGTTAATTGCTGGCGAGCTGGGATTATTTCTTGATGTGCACCACATCATCAGGACGTTGGTCGATCTTTTGCAGAGCTTGAGTATTGAATTGAAAGTTATTAATTACGAAAAACAGACCTCACTGTTCCGCATATGTTGTTTACAAACAGCATCTTCTTCTTCTTTTGAACCCGCCCGCAGACCGTGCAGATCCACAGGGCTGACCTTTGAATCGGTACTGGCTTAGAAACGTTAGTACAGTAGGAGGGAAAGTTTAGAGTAGAAGGATAGTTTAAGGGACAGTTTTGTTTTTGTTAAAGCCCCCCCCCCCCCCCCTACCCATTTCTCTTCCTCCACATTTTTTCCAGTATCTTCTCATCATCTCCATGTCTTGTGTTTCCATCTCTTTTGTTAACCCCAACAGCGTCCCCACCCCTCTATCGTCCCTCTGCTTTACCTCCTCCCACCCCCTCTCCCCAACTCTATTCCTCATGTATCCCTCCAACTCGTCTCTCTCCTCATCATATCTTGTACATTCCGTTATTATATGTTCTACTTCCTCTACTATTGGGTCTACCTATTGGGTCTATCTCTACAGTCTACACAATGGAGGCACTCCAGCTGGCTGAAAATGCCAATTAGTCACCAACGACTATATATATATATATATTAGTATTTTGATCTGGAGTTTAATGGAATTATATCGATATTGCCCATATAGGCCTACATAAATTACAGTATATTCATGCCTAGTTAATGACCCTGCATTAATCTTCGTTTTTTCGTTCATCCCTGTAGTTCACCTTTAAGTTCAAATTCTGTCTTTGGAAGTGATAAAATGGCCAAAACATGCAAACAAAATTGCTTCGAATTGACACCCCAAGAGGATGGATGAACTGCCGAGCAATTGGTGATGTCGGTATAACTTATAGGCAACCGTCAAGAGGGACAAGAAATCCAGCTTACACCGTAGCCTATAGGCTAAGCTGGATTTTTTGTCCCTCTTGCTGGTAGATGATCTGGGAGGAAGTAGGTCACCTTGTGCCATTTGGGCGGGGTCACCAGTGCCAGGTGAAAGATGGGCGGTGCCGCTGGTAGACAGGGTGACAAATGGCTCTGGCGGGGTTTGATTCTCCCGCGCTGTTTGAGAAAACTGGATACCCGTCGAAGAAAACTTGTCATGGATAACTTGCTTAGTTTTCTCCGGGTTCACCACAGATGATTCTAACCTAGGCAGTGAAGTGCTCTCGAGATGTGGGAGGTTGTTCTTGAGCTGCGGGCATCACACGCATAGGCTATCTCTAAAGAGCATGAATGAGAAAGTGGATAGAAGCAAAAATAGATTGTTTCCATGTTATTTTACCATTTGTTCTTTACTGTTTTTGTATATTACCGATTATATACACGAACATAAATAATGGCATGAGCATTTTTGAGGAAAGAGATTTTGAGCGTATTTAGTGTATATCGTGCAAATTAGAATGTTCAAGTTTGTATACATAACACAGCTGTTTACAACAACAAAGGAAGTATTGGAACAAATTGAACCAACCCAACAAAGACATGCTCAATCTAACAAACCCCTTTAGTGAATATCGGATATAATAACATTTGTGTCTGCATGCTGTAATATACGCTGAATAATTTTTAATAAGAGTTAAATAGTAAAACAACACATCAGTCTTCAGAAACGTACCAGCTGATTTTCGTCATCCTCGCCGGAGGTCTTAGGTGATATGTCATTTCACCGCTTGTTTCTTGCTTATACAACCAATTAATCCGATAAAACCAATGATTTCACGGTTTTGTTATGGCTGGTGATGTACTAAAGGCTTTCTAAGTAGACAGTTTACCCATATATGACGGGAACGGTGATGGTGGCTTGGCTGTGTTGAGTGTACAAAACTATTTTGGCAGGTATGAAAAATATTAACCTATTGCTTTGCTTTAACTTGTGTATTGCTTATTATCCTAATACTATTAACTGGCAACAGTTACTTGCTATTTTGGGTCAATATAAAGTTTATGTAGCCTAATTAGCCTAGGCCTAGCCTAGGGAAAAACAAGAACATAAGAAAATGGGAGTCTGCAGAAAGCCGATTGGCCTAAGCAAGGCAGATCCCTGTCCCACACAACCCCAATTACAAAGTCTAATTATAGGCTCAACACTCTAATACCCTGAGGATCATCTTACCAAAACGGTTACAGATTAACGGCACGCAGGAAATAAAATCAGAGCGGCAGGATTACGGGGGTCTGCAGAGCGCTGATTGGCCCAACCCGGCTGATCCCCCTTCACACCCAAGTGACCCAACCCTTCTCGTCCATTAACCTGAAAAGCGCGATATAGACCTAGGGGCTAGGCCGCTAGTTATTTGTGTATTTCTAGCCTTGGATTCTGACAGAATTCGTTATATTTACAATATAGAGCATTATTTGTTTTCGGTATGCTTTTATTTTACATATATAATGTATATATGAACCTTCAAGAGTGCTAAAATAAGTGGGAAAAGCATTTGGGTGGTGAAAAACGAAGATATTGGCCACCCGGTCATAATCTCAGGCGAGAGAGAGCCACAGGCAACCCTCCTCTCTCGCTGTCTGTGAGGTAACTGAGACGAGCGGGGCGGTGTGGGCCAGTGTCTGGGTGTTACATAACGATCTTTTCTGCAACCCACTTGTGCTACATTATCGCGGGAGGGAAAAATAACCGATAAATAATGATAATAAGAGGAAAAATAGGTGATAATTGAGGAGGGGAGGGAGGGGGGAATAAGGTGGGGAAGGAGGGGAGGGGGGTGGGTGAGATTTATATGGATGAGTACTGGAGGGGAATTATCTCACCTAGAGACAAATTCCTTTGTTTTGATAGGCCCTTTTTTTTTTGGAAGGCTTTTTTTATGGTCTTGCTTCCGTGAGGCCTATCGCGTTCCCTATAGGAAACCTTCCGTGAGGCCTATCGCGCTTGCCGGGTTAAGCAAATTAAACAAATAAAATAATCTATTTTAGGTAGGCTACGATTTTAGGGTAAATCTACAGTTATACCAACTACAAAAGTGGACAGCAAGAAATTACCGCCAAGGACACAGTGAAGGACTTAGGAGTAAATATGAGCAGTGACACCACTTTTTCCCAGCATATTACCAAAGCCACAACAACAGCAAAACAAATAGCAGGCTGGATCCTGAGAACCTTCCACACAAGAAATGAGAGGTGTATGCTAACACTGTGGAAGTCACTGGTCCTACCACGACTGGAGTACTGCTCTCAGCTCTGGTCTCCCCAAAAAGTAGGAGAAATAACAGAAATTGAAGCCACCCAGAGGACATTCACCAGTAAAATCCATGGGTTTCAACACTTTAACTACTGGGAGAGACTTAAGGAGCTGCAGCTGTACTCACTTCAAAGACGTAGGGAGAGATACATCATCATCTACATCTGGAAGATTTTGGAAAAAAAGGTACCAAATCCAAACATCCAAGAGACTCCGCACCAAAGGCGAGGGAGGCTGTGCAATGTGAGGACTACGCCGGGATCAACACAAAAAATCAAATCCCTGATCCACCACAGCTTTACATACAATGGAACCAGACTGTTCAACTGTATACCAGCCCCTCTCAGGAACATGACCGGGGTGTCTCCAGACACCTTCAAGAAACACTTGGACATGTGGCTGGCCAAAATACCGGACCGGCCACCAACACCAGGATACCCCAGCACCAACTCCAACCGACTTCTGGAATGGAGAGTGGAAGAAAGGGAGCTGCCTGGTCGCAGTGGAGCCCCAGCTCAACTGTGTCACTAACGGACGGAATACAACTAAGTGTAATTAAGTGTAAGTGTACTACCCCTCCCCCACTACCCCCCACCTCCTCCCCCCCTTCAAAACACCCCTTTTAGCGTGTTTTTGGATGGTTCAGCAGACGCGGAAACTGGAAAAAAACTTATTTTGATACAAATTTATCACCGGTAGCATTCAAGGAGACTACTGCAGGACTCTTCTTCTTCTTCTTACCTCTGACCGGGTATAGGCTATCCTAGTGTTTACTAGCCTAGGCTATACCACTTTGAAAGGACATTAGCCTAACCTAACAACCTTACCTAACCTATCCTAGTATTATAGGTGGGGGCTGCCGCCCCCACACCCCCGCTTGACTTAGATTTTTGGTGTATTTGTCTGTGAAGTGGGTATTTTTCAATTTCGATAACGAAAATCCTCCATGCGGACTAGGCCTATATATAGAGAAAAATATGGCGAATCTATTGGTGCCTATTTTCCCTAATAAATTGTTTCTCATAACGTCGCACTAGTGTCCTTGAATATTATCTTATCACCAACCAGATAAGAGTTTTTCAGGTAATTTGTTATTGTTTTTGGTAGCATTCAAGGAGACTACTGCAGGACTATCTATACCGACTCTTCTTCTTCTTACCTCTGACTGGGTATAAGCTATCCTAGTGTTTACTACCCTATACCCCTTTGAAAGGACATTAGCCTAACCAAACAACCTTACCTAACCTAAC
The DNA here is from genome assembly GCA_037953745.1 of Lithodes maja. NCBI lineage: Eukaryota > Metazoa > Arthropoda > Malacostraca > Decapoda > Lithodidae > Lithodes > Lithodes maja. The sequence continues at coordinate 104,536 of JBAKBP010001835.1, read as the reverse complement.
CTAGTATTATAGGTGGGGGCTGCCGCCCCCACACCCCCGCTTTGACTTAGATTTTTGGTGTATTTGTCTGTGAAGTGGGTATTTTTCAATTTGTTGACAACGAAAATCCTCCATGCGGACTATAGGCTATGGAGAAAAATATGGCGAATCTATTTGTGCCTATTTTCCCTAATAAATTGTTTCTCATAACGTCGCACTAGTGTCCTTGAATATTACCTTGTTTTTTATATTTTATTTGATAAACTGTGTTGTTTAATACCGAGGACCGTCGCATTTTAGTATTTTTAACATTACCCTAACCTAACCTAACCTAACCGAAAACTAACCTGTCTCTGCGACGGTCTAAACCCATCTCACGTTCCCTGTTTATGGGTGCGCGACGGTCTAAACCCAGCTCACGTTCCCTGTTTATGGGTTCGCGAAGGTTTGTAATACTTCAGTGTATCTATTTCAAGTCAAATATACATTTCCGCACATCATCAAACCATACTAAGTCTACTACTAATAATATTAACCCATTACTAGCCTACCAACAGAATAGCGACAAAATAGGGGTAGTATAACTGTAGATTTATCGATTTTAGTTACTGGACACCTATTTGACAGGTACCACCAAGGATTTAATACATATTTTTTTTCGGTTTCCACGCATCCAACACCAAGCTACACCTTATTCTGGTCCGGTAATAGCCTAATAGGGCTAACTGTTTAAATGTGGTTTTCGACGAGAATAAAACGGCGCGTTTGTGCAGAAAATTGGCGG
>JBAKBP010001835.1:0-103573 GCA_037953745.1 Lithodes maja | reverse complement strand
CTGGGCAAGCTGAGGGTAATCATGAGTAAGCTTAACCATGTCAGCTACCAGTTAGATGTCACATAGAACTACACATCATATAACATATAATATATCTGACTTCAATCAAATACATCAGATCTCACATAGAACTACACATCATATAACATATAATATATCTGACTTCAATCAAATACATCAGATCTCACATAGAACTACACATCATATAACATATAATATATCTGACTTCAATCAAATACATCAGATCTCACATAGAACTACACATCATATAACATATAATATATCTCACTTCAATCAAATACATCAGATCTCACATCGAACTACACATCATATAACATATAATATATCTGACTTCAATCAAATACATCAGATCTCACATAGAACTACACATCATATAATATATCTGACTTCAATCAAATACAGGAGATCTCACATGGAACTACACATCATAATAACATATAATATATCTGACTTCAATCAAATACATCAGATTTCGCATAGAACTACACATCATATAACATATAATATATCTGACTTCAATAAAATACATCAGATGTCACATAGAACTACACATCATATCATAATATTATAATATATCTGACTTCAATAAAATACATCAGATGTCACATAGAACTACACATCATATAACATATAATATATCTGACTTCAATCAAATACATCAGATCTCACATAGAACTACACACCATATAACATATAATATATCTGACTTCAATCAAATACATCAGATTTAAATTATATCCATCCACATGTATTTAACATAAAATAACTGGACAACCCCGGAATGTTGTTAATGTGGTATGTTTTGATGATTCAAGTACCGATAATAAGGGGCCGTAATATTAGTGCCGGCAAAACTATACTGTATATATATATATATAATTATGTTCTCCCTCCAGACGTGTCGACACAGATGGCAGTACGATGTGTTCTACAACAACAACGACAGAAGTCGCTACATGAACGGTGCCTGTTACTGGGCCTTCCTTGCTGACCTTACAACCACAGATGTGAACCCGGAGATGTGGCACAGGGTCACTCCACTCACCAAGTGGGGTCAGTGTCTCTCTCTCTCTCTCTCTCTCTCTCTCTCTCTCTCTCTCTCTCTCTCTCTCTCTCTCTCTCTCTCTCTCTCCTCTCTCTCTCAGTTACTAATTACTAATGCAAGTGTTATGTTATAATTATGACCATTTACTTTAATATGTGAATGTGTTTTATCCTCCATCATCAGGATGATGACTTTTAAATTGATTTTGGCTATCATTGGATTATATAATTTAATTTAGGAAGTATCTACGGAAATCAGAGGGTACAATTAAAATATGTTCGATCCTTATCATTCCAAAATAGAAAGTTTAATGACTCTTCAATAGAGTGGCTTAGTAAGTGTTGGGGGGGGGGGGTGACAGCTGGAGGGTGGTGTCATACAGGCTCAGGTAATCATAAGTCCCATTCCTCCGTCGCATGTTATTATATATTATACAAACTACATTTGAATGCACATCGTTTTCGTAACGTCTCCCGTCTCAGTATGTGCTGAGGTCTGGAAAGGGACGTACGTGCGCCGCTGATGCTGCTTGTTTATACCTTGCCTTCAGTACTATCAATGATTTATAACTGGTCTTTTTATTTATGGTATCACTTAATTATTAGGCTATTCATAGTGGAGTTGGGTGTAGTACATGATTAGATACATATCCAATATTCGATACATGGATATTAATCTTATACATGTGCTGTACTTATTACGGTCATGTTGGTGTAATGGTTAGAGTTTTTAAGATCTGTGTGTGGTAACCCAGGTGTGAATCTCGGTGGATCACATGTTTTCATTAATTTCATTGGGAAGTGTTTGGTGTGGGGAGTGAAATTAATATATTAGATCATCAAGAATGCCAAGTACTATAGGAAGGAATTCTAGTAATCAAATAGGGAAAATCTATTTCCATAATTCCTTTCTTTAACTCTCACAGATCCTTGCTAATCTTAATATAATCGTCTCATGGTAGCCAGAATAAAGGGAGCTTTGTCATTGAGTACTTAAGGGGAGTATTGTTGATATGTTTCTTCAAGGGGAGATTTCCACTTGAGGGATCATATTTTGGATCTCTTTCTCCTTCATGTTTAGCCCCATTGATTTTGAGAGTTTAAGACGTTCGCCCCATTAGTTTGGCGATTTTAAGAACTTTCGTCCCATTTGTATCAACTTCAAGACCTTTCGTGTCAATTTGTTCCTGGCGAGCGACAGCAAGCCTGTAATTTAAGAGGAATCTGCCTTTGGCCGGGACATTTTTCTACCGAAAAATGTACACATATATCTTGAAAGGAGGTCTAGGGGGTGTAATTTCAAGCTTGATGGAGGTCTAGGGAACAAACTAAAAACCTCCCCTTAAAGTATTGATTTAATATTTGTTTTTAATATCCTCCATGGACCTCCTTCAAGCTTATACAATACCCCCCATGGACCTCCTTCAAGCTTATACAATACCCCCCATGGACCTCCTTCAAGCTTATACAATACCCCCCATGGACCTCCTTCAAGCTTATACAATACCCCCCATGGACCTCCTTCAAGCTTATACAATACCCCCATTTATCCTTCTAGATAAATGTGTACATTTCGGGCGAAAGGTCTTGAAATCGCCCAAGTAATGGGGCGACATCTTATCATTTCAAAAATTGAAAGAATTAACCCTTTCAGGACTGGTGATGGGTCTTATATCATATTCTATACCCTGTTTCAAATAGTAGGCCAACACTCTAGAACATTAAGGGGAGACTGACTGTTTGTTTGGTCTATTAATAGTAGGCCAACACTCTAGAACATTAAGGGGAGACTGACTGTTTGTTTGGTCTATTAATAGTAGGCCAACACTCTAGAACATTAAGGGGAGACTGACTGTTTGTTTGGTCTATTAATAGTAGGCCAACACTCTAGAACATTAAGGGGAGACTGACTGTTTGTTTGGTCTATTAATAGTAGGCCAACACTCTAGAACATTAAGGGGAGACTGACTGTTTGTTTGGTCTATTAATAGTAGGCCAACACTCTAGAACATTAAGGGGAGACTGACTGTTTGTTTGGTCTATTAATAGTAGGCCAACACTCTAGAACATTAAGGGGAGACTGACTGTTTGTTTGGTCTATTAATAGTAGGCCAACACTCTAGAACATTAAGGGGAGACTGACTGTTTGTTTGGTCTATTAATAGTAGGCCAACACTCTAGAACATTAAGGGGAGACTGACTGTTTGTTTGGTCTATTAATAGTAGGCCAACACTCTAGAACATTAAGGGGAGACTGACTGTTTGTTTGGTCTATTAATAGTAGGCCAACACTCTAGAACATTAAGGGGAGACTGACTGTTTGTTTGGTCTATTAATAGTAGGCCAACACTCTAGAACATTAAGGGGAGACTGACTGTTTGTTTGGTCTATTAATAGTAGGCCAACACTCTAGAACATTAAGGGGAGACTGACTGTTTGTTTGGTCTATTAATAGTAGGCCAACACTCTAGAACATTAAGGGGAGACTGACTGTTTGTTTGGTCTATTAATAGTAGGCCAACACTCTAGACCATTAAGGGGAGACTGACTGTTTGTTTGGTCTATTAATAGTAGGCCAACACTCTAGAACATTAAGGGGAGACTAACTGTTTGTTTGGTCTATTAACTAATTTATTCATATATTTCTTTGGTTTCCTCCCTAGACCTCGATCAAGCTTAGAAAACACCCCCTAGACACCCCTTTAAGATAAATGTGTACATTTTTTGGTAGAAAAATTTCCCTCTTAAAATTGCAGGCTCGCTGCCGCTCGCCAGGAAATAATTGACACCAAAATGGCACGAATGGTCTTAAAATTGATAACGAAATGGGGCGAAAGGTGATAAAATATCCAAACTAATGGGCCGAACGTCTTATAATCTCAAAACTTGTGGGGCGAAACATTAGGGAAAAGGGGGTCCAGAAAAATGGTCTTCCTCCCCCCCCCCCCCCCCCCCTTAACCTCTATAGCTCACAAACGACTAGAGTAATCAAGCTAATAAGTCTAGCATTTGGGAACAGTCAGCCAGGGAATAGGTGTGGAAGTTTACAACTCATTTGCTCTGGCCCTTTTTTAGTTATAGAGGTAAGGGTTCATAATTTCTGGACTTTCTATTTGGAACAGGTTATAGCTATATTTAGATGCTGGTTCATTGGTTGCTTAAGGGGGGATGGTTCACCTTTCTATTTGGAACAGGCTATAGCTATATTTAGATGCTGGTTCATTGGTAGCTTAAGGGGCGATGGTTCACCTTTCTATTTGGAACAGGCTATAGCTATATTTAGATGCTGGTTCATTGGTTGCTTAAGGGGCGATGGTTCACCTTTCTATTTGGAACAGGTTATAGCTATATTTAGATGCTGGTTCATTGGTTGTTTAAGGGGGGATGGTTCACCTTTCTATTTGGAACAGGCTATAGCTATATTTAGATGCTGGTTCATTGGTTGCTTAAGGGGCGATGGTTCACCTTTCTATTTGGAACAGGCTATAGCTATATTTAGATGCTGGTTCATTGGTTGCTTAAGGGGGGATGGTTCACCTTTCTATTTGGAACAGGCTATAGCTATATTTAGATGCTGGTTCATTGGTTGCTTAAGGGGCGATGGTTCACCTTTCTATTTGGAACAGGCTATAGCTATATTTAGATGCTGGTTCATTGGTTGCTTAAGGGGGGATGGTTCACCTTTCTATTTGGAACAGGTTATAGCTATATTTAGATGCTGGTTCATTGGTAGCTTAAGGGGCGATGGTTCACCTTTCTATTTGGAACAGGCTATAGCTATATTTAGATCCTGGTTCATTGGTTGCTTAAGGGGGGATGGTTCACCTTTCTATTTGGAACAGGCTATAGCTATATTTAGATGCTGGTTCATTGGTTGCTTAAGGGGGGATGGTTCACCTTTCTATTTGGAACAGGCTATAGCTATATTTAGATGCTGGTTCATTGGTTGCTTAAGGGGGGATGGTTCACCTTTCTATTTGGAACAGGCTATAGCTATATTTAGATGCTGGTTCATTGGTTGCTTAAGGGGGGATGGTTCACCTTTCTATTTGGAACAGGCTATAGCTATATTTAGATGCTGGTTCATTGGTTGCTTAAGGGGGGATGGTTCACCTTTCTATTTGGAACAGGCTATAGCTATATTTAGATGCTGGTTCATTGGTTGCTTAAGGGGGGATGGTTCACCTTTCTATTTGGAACAGTATATAGCTATATTTAGATGCTGGTTCATTGGTTGCTTAAGGGGGGATGGTTCACCTGTCTATTTGGAACAGGCTATAGCTATATTTAGATGCTGGTTCATTGGTTGCTTAAGGGGGGATGGTTCACCTTTCTATTTGGAACAGGCTATAGCTATATTTAGATGCTGGTTCATTGGTTGTTTAAGGGGGGATGGTTCACCTTTCTATTTGGAACAGGCTATAGCTATATTTAGATGCTGGTTCATTGGTTGCTTAAGGGGGGATGGTTCACCTTTCTATTTGGAACAGGTTATAGCTATATTTAGATGCTGGTTCATTGGTTGCTTAAGGGGGGATGGTTCACCTTTCTATTTGGAACAGGCTATAGCTATATTTAGATGCTGGTTCATTGGTTGCTTAAGGGGGAATGGTTCACCTTTCTATTTGGAACAGGCTATAGCTATATTTAGATGCTGGTTCATTGGTTGTTTAAGGGGGGATGGTTCACCTTTCTATTTGGAACAGGCTATAGCTATATTTAGATGCTGGTTCATTGGTTGCTTAAGGGGGGATGGTTCACCTTTCTATTTGGAACAGGTTATAGCTATATTTAGATGCTGGTTCATTGGTTGCTTAAGGGGGGATGGTTCACCTTTCTATTTGGAACAGGCTATAGCTATATTTAGATGCTGGTTCATTGGTTGCTTAAGGGGGGATGGTTCACCTTTCTATTTGAAACAGGCTATAGCTATATTTAGATGCTGATTCATTGGTTGCTTAAGGGGGGATGATTCACCTTTCTATTTGGAACAGGCTATAGCTATATTTAGATGCTGGTTCATTGGTTGCTTAAGGGGGGATGGTTCACCTTTCTATTTGGAACAGGTTATAGCTATATTTAGATGCTGGTTCATTGGTTGCTTAAGGGGGGATGGTTCACCTTTCTATTTGGAACAGGTTATAGCTATATTTAGATGCTGGTTCATTGGTTGCTTAAGGGGGGATGGTTCACCTTTGGGCGATTTTTGCATGTATTCATTATTTTTCTAGTTTCCTCCCTACTGTAGACCTCCATCACATTAAAAAAAACATCCATTAGATCCCCCTTCTAGGTTAATTTGTACATTTTTCGGTTGTTGTTGTTGTTCCCCAAGCTGCCTGGCCGAACTGTCCCAAGGCCCCGAGCAAGACCAAGGCCACAACCGAGCGCCCCCACAGAACCCTCCCTGCCGACCACAATTCGGTAGAAAAATTTCCCGGCCTAAGGCCGTTTCTTCCAACATTACAGGCTCACTATCGTTCGCCAGGGAAAAAATCGACACCTAAATAACACGAAAGGTCTAAATATTGACAAAGAAATGGGGCGAAAGGTCTTAAAATTGACAAACTAATAGGGCAAAAATCTTAAAATCTGAAAAGTAATGGGGCTAAACATGAAGGAGAAAGTGGTCCAGAAAACCGGCCCATCCCCCCTTAATGGGAATTGAAATATTTTATCTTTTTATTCCCACTGACCTGAAACTTGATATAATCGTCTAATAGGAACCAGAGTAAAACGAAACTGTATCATAATACTGAAGGTGTTAAGGTGGGATTATTGTATTAATGTTTATATATGTAAGAATGCATGTATTGTGCCTTTGTACAAGGGGAAGGAAGACCGGCAGTGGTTGGAAAGCTGTATGGCAGGGTGTTGATAGAGAGGATATTTAAGGGTACAGAAGGTGCAATATGAGAAGAGCAGTGCGGTTTTAGGAGAGGAAGAGGGTGTGTGGAGGAGTGTTTTGCAGTAAGACAGCTATGCGAGAAGTATTTAGAGAAAAATAAGGAGATACTTTGGGCCTTTATGAATTTGGAATATTAGTATTATCGTGTGGATCGAGAAGCAATGTGGAAAGTGCTAAGGTTTTATGAAATTGGAAGACATTTGTTAAGAGCAGACAAGAGTTTTGTATGAAGAGAGCAGAGCTATGTTATAGTAGGACATGAGTTGAGTGAATGGTTTGAGATAAATGTAGGTCTGTGACAGGGTTATGTAATGTCACCGTGGATGTTTAATGTTTATATGGATAATGTGGTGAGGGAGGTGAAGATGAAAACTATTAGTCCATGAGCCAAGACCCGAATTTTGGGATATCGGTACCACCCGGGGTGACTAATTCTCTTAGGTGTTTTTAGCTTGCTACATGTCTCTAGTTTATGTTTTGATATGATAGCCCTTGCACATTGGTAGCTTAATGGTCGTTATCACTTCTTGAATAGACATACCCTACCGAAAATTCCGAATTTTTTTAAAATGTCAAATTTGGGGACAGGAATGCCTAAATGTCAACAAAATGCATATAGTAATTGTCACATTTAATACAAGTCCTGTAAATACACACTAAGCATGCCATGGGCTTGTACATACTATTATGGCAAATTACTATTCCTAAATATCATCTACATCACACTCGGAATCTGACTGTTGTGCCACCGGCTCTTCTTCAATAGCCTTGTTCTGACATGTCTGTAACCTGCACATGTCCGTGACCATTGCTGAGGCAAGTACACTTAGGGAGTTCGCATGACCGCACACACTTGCAAGACAGTAGCTGCAAAACAGCATCTGGTGCTGGTGAGCCTCGCATCCAGTTGACGGCAAGCTTACCGTCCTCATCTGTCATCCAACCGCAGTCTGTTGGGTTCGCAACAAATGGCTGGCTCTGAAGACTTCTCCTCCAGATCGCAGCCTGGTAGTTTGCACGCAGTGCATGCATGAAGAGGCAGTCCTCACAAGGAGGGAGTTGACTTGACTCTACCTCTCCACGTCTTGCACAGAACAGCTCATACCGAAGCTTGTTTACCTTAGTTGTGTGGGTAGATGGTAGGTACATGTGGCAGGTGATTTCCTGTAGCTTCTCAAAGAGTTCAGGAGACACTTCCCATGAGCGTCCAAGTTCGTGAAAAGCATCCTGGTATGTCTTGTCCATCTTCACCTGCTTGAGTGTCGTCATCTTCCCTCGGCCAGCGAATGCACTGACGGTATCACAGCCTGTAAAGGCATGCATACCAATCAATGAATCACACACGCTGCCTCCCAGTGTGCGGCTCAGTGTGGTGATATCCAGGAATCTTGTCCGGTTCTTCGTCCCGCACTTCTGGAACAGATGGGATGGGATCTTGTGGCACATGCCAAGACACAACACCATGACGTCTGTATCTTCTGCAGTGATGATGACAGACTTGTTCCCAGATTCTGCTGCATGAAGTGCATGGAGAAGAAGGCGTGTGTCTGCTTCTTCTTGAGTTGACTTAAGCTCAGGAGCCTCTTCCCACTGCTCTTTGGTGATCTTGAAGCAGCGCTGCTCACATGTGACATACAGCTCCTTGTCCTTGAGCTTCTCCCTGTGCTGTGGTGCCTTCCATTCTTCTACCAAGAACTTGATAAGACTTGCCTTGTTGGAGGAACTACCGAGTAACTTTCTCCACTGCTGGATGTTGGACAGCAATGCCATTGACTCTATGAGAAGTACCTGCTCCACTTAGGGTCTCTTCAAGTCGGTCAATGTTATCCCAGGCCAGGGTTGTGAACACACCAGGGTAGATGTTTGCTGGCAGTGGAATGTCATCCTTTGAGCATTCCAGCTTCTGGATACAAAGGGCTGTATCGATCTCCTCAAACATTGAGTAAGACACACAGTGACCAAGACGATTCAGAGTTCGGATCAGTTCTGTGTTTCCTGTCAAAGACTTTACAGCATTGGTCAGCAGTACGTGCTTGGGTGGTTTTGTCTTGCCACTGGTAACAGCAAAGACCAAGTCACTGCCAAAGGAAGTGGCAAGACGTTGAGCTCTTTCAGAGGGACTTTCACACTCACACTCTCCTGTCAGCAGGGTGTGCAGGAATTGAGTGACTGCTGCAGGAATGACATTCTGATCTGTATCGGGAGGCCATGGCTGACTCACATCTTGTTTATTGATCTCATTCCTCAGCTGCATTCCTGCTTTGGTTAAGACATCGTCAGAGTTAGCTGCTCTTGCTTCTTGCAGGTCTTTTGCCATTTTGTGTGCTTGCCGGGCAAGGTCGTCCATTGAGAGGCTGCGTGGATAGATTAGAAGCTTTCCTTTCTCATCTGGGACAAAGCGTAGTGATTCTCCAAACTCGGTTTCAATCTTTCGGCGAACATGTTTCTTTGTCGCTGGTTTCAGTTGGATAATACCACGGGACATCATGGATCTCTCAAGCCTAGATGTGAGGTTTGTCATAGGCAGTACCTCTGGGTTGGGGAATAATTTGGTCCTTATATACAAGCAGAGTTCCTCGAGGGCTTCTGTCTCAACCTCTTCGTAGCGTGCTTCCTCGCTTTCTTCCTGATTTTCACCTGCATCCGACCTGGCGGCCGCTGGGAAATCATCTTTTGTGAAGAGTTTGTAGCACGACTTGTGGTAGTGACCCTCTGCAGCAACAAGGTCTCTGCTAACTAAACCAAGGATTCTCTGGTTGAGTTTCCTTATTGCTGCTCTGCGAATCTTCTCATCTGCTCGTAGCTCAACACACTGTATGAGTGGCTCCCTTGTCTTTGTTGTTTTTATGTACTTGCTTGACTTCTCGCAGAAGATACATCCTTTGGCATACACCCTGCTAGTACTAGGGGCATCCCTTGATGCCCTCCTCCTGGGGTCGACGCTTGCTGATTCTATCTTGACACCCTTGGCAAGGATAGAATCCAGTGACTTCTTCATTGTAAAGAGACTACGACATTTACGGTGATAATGTATGTGTGGTATTCCTCCTTCTTCAAGGCCCTTGGCTGCTTCCAGGACTGGATCATGCTGCCTGATTTCTGCAGCCCTGAGCAATGTGTTCCAGGAGTCCAAATCCTGTGGTGACACCAGAGCATCGCTGTCATCATCAGAGCAGTGGATGATACAGTCGATCCGTGCTCTCTTCCTCGCAGATGGTTCCATCCTGCCGTCAAACAGTCGACACACACCTGCAAAAAATATCACCATTAAACCATGAACAAACAAACACATTACATGGAAACCACTCTACATATGTTTGCTCCTTCCAATAATAAATTATCCCCAAAATATAACCAAAAATCCCCAAATATGAAATAAACCCCTAAATATGGAGAAACTTGAAATACACATCGGAATAATTCTTGTAGAGAATCAAATAAGCTACAAGAGCTGTTAGAATATATTTTTCAATGTTCCCCATATTTAAGGATTTATTCTAGATTTAGAGGAAAATACCCAAAATATAGAGTATATTCCGAAATATGAGGAAATTTGAAAAATACCTAGGAACAACTCTGGTAGAGAATATAATTCTACATAGGTGTTCAAAGTTTCGCGATGATTGTGTGATGGATTTTAAAGAAAATGAGGAAAACGCCGAGCGTCACGCTAAAAATCTTTATTTTTGGGTAGCGCCCCTATTGCATCAAAAAAATTAGACTAAGCTACCAGTGCGAGAAGGCTATCATATCTTAATGTACTTACAGTCACTCTATAAACATTTTAGTACCATTCGTGTTTAGTCACCCCAGGTGGTACCGATATCTGGCCTGGCTCATGGACTATATGGGTAGAGGAGTGGATTTAGTAGGAAATAATGGTGGAGATTGGAAGTTGAAGCAGTTTCTGTTTGCTGATCACAGCGTTGGTGGTGGATTCTGAGGAGAAGCTATAGTGTGTTGTTGTTGTTGTTGCTGTTCCCTAGGCTATCTAGCCGAGCAGCCCCAAGGTCCCAAGCAAGGCCAAGGCCATAACCGAGCGCCCCCACAGAACCCTCCCTGCTTACCACTAATAAAGCCCGGGTGACCGAAGCCACTCAAAGGCAGGGAGCTGAGGAGGGTGCGGAAACGCCTGGGAAACCAAAGCCCCACCCAAGGCCCTGTGCCCCTCAGCAATTATGAAGGGAAAGTTGAGGGGCAAAGGAAAAATGTGACGCTTTGGCACCCAATCTGCCAGGGTTGGCAGTAGGGAGGTCAATCCATGGAAAAGACGCCGTCACTTGAGATCTAGAAGATATATAGTGTGTTGTAGAAGAGTTTGGTGTGTTATGTGGGAGGAGGAAGCTGAGGGTGAATGTCAATAAAAGTAAAGTGATGATGTGTAATGGAGATGCTCTTAGGGTACCGTAAATCTAAATGTACGACTGGATGGGGAAATACTAGAACAAGTGGAGTGTTTTAAATATGTAGGAGTGATAAGCAGGGAGGCAGGTGTGGAAATGGAGGTAAGGCAGAGAGTATGTGAAGGAAGGAAAGTTTTTGGAGCAATGGGAAGTATGTGGAAAGTGAACAATTTTGGGAATGAAAGCTAAAAGTACAATGTATCAAGGGATAGTTGTACCAACAGTGTGTGGGGCTGAGGCATGGGCATTGAAGGCACAAGAGAAAAGGAAGTTGGATGTGATGGAGATTGGCTGCTTGAGGAGTATGTGTGGAGTAACACATAGAGACAGATTGAGTAATGAAGAGATACAGAGGAGAGTGGGACAACAGGAACCCTTATCGGCCAGAGTAGACAGAAGGGTGCTATACTGGTAATGCCTGGTATGGACATGTTGAACGAATGGGAAATGAAAGGCTTACAAAGAGAATGTATGAGTCTGAAATAAAGGGAGAGGAAGACCTCAGTTGAGATGGAGGGACGGTGTAATACAAGCGTTGGAAGGTAGAGAGATGACTGAAGAACAGGCAAGAGCAGTGGTAATGAATAGAAAAAATGGAGATTACTTGTGAATAGATGAGTGGCCATAGGAAGAGGGGGTTGGACTAGAAAATAGTTAGTCAGGCAACTGGCCTGGGGAGCTGGTCTATGTTGTGAAGGGTCTTGCCTGGAAGTAAGGTGGTCGGGCATCGTGGTGGTAAGCTTTGCTGCGTGTGTGTCTAGGGAGACTGGAATCTCTACAGGAAGTCTGAGTCATAGGTCTCTGGGTCATCTCCTGAGCGGCCTAGATGTATGTGATTTTATTTATGTTGTTTCTATGTTGTGTTGTTCCTGTTCGGGCTGTCTCGAGTTGGCCACCCCCAGCTATCGGGTATGTGCCTTAGTATTATACATACATACTGTACATTTTTTAAATATTATATATATATTTTTTTGTTTGCTCCCAAGATATCTATCAAGCTTTAATTCTATCTATCTATCTATATGCTCAGGCCCAATCCCCATTTTGGGGGTAGCCGACTCAAGACAGAGCAAGAACAAGGAAAACACAAAAACAACATAAAACAACAAATAAACTCAGATAAAAAGCACAAACTCACACACATCCAGGTCACCCAGGAGAAGACCCAGAGACCAGGGTCACCAAGGTCGCTCCAGCACTCCCCCGGCCCCCGACCACCCGGAGAGGTTCCGATCTCGGCAGGCAGACATGCAGCGGAGCCAAAGCCACAAGCCCTCCCACCACACTTCCAGGTGCACCCTTCATATTAATCGTCTCCCCGGGCCAGGCACCTGATGGACTATTATCTAGTCCAACTTGCGCCCGACCCCTTACTCCAAAACTGGGTAAGCTGGGTAAAACTCCATAAGCTTTAATTACAAAAAAACTAAACAAAAACCCAGACCCACCCTCGAGATAAATCTCTAAATTTTTGGGTAAAAACATGTGGTGGCCAAAGGCCGGTTCCTACTATATTACAGGCTCACTGTTGTTCACCAGGAAAAAATATATACCTAAATGACACGTAAGGTCTTCATATAAACAAAGAAATAAGGCGAAAGCTCTTAAAATCGCCAAAGTAATGGGGTGAACGTCTTATGATATCATTCTTAATGGAGCTAACCATGAGGGAGAAGGTTGTCGTGGAAAACAAACTACTTCCCCTGAATAATGTTACTGTATGGTATTACAGAGAACCATGTCATCAATGATAAGGTGTTCTTCTATAAGTTTGGTCAACTGGGATCTTCAGCTCATCTATTAAATGTAAGGAACATTATATATTACTACTATTAATACTTTAGCTATGCTACTACTGCTAAAACTATACTTTAGCTATGCTACTACTGCTAAAACTATACTTTAGCTATGCTACTACTGCTAAAACTATACTTTAGCTATGCTACTACTGCTAAAACTATACTTTAGCTATGCTACTACTGCTAAAACTATACTTTAGCTATGCTACTACTGCTAAAACTATACTTTAGCTATGCTACTACTGCTAAAACTAGTAGCGATAATATTATAACTGTTTGTGTGTGTGAGTGTGTGAGTTATAATAATAATAATATTAATGACATAATTGTGGTAAACTATCAATGGAAGTTAAATATTACTAAGCTATAATGAATCAAATAAAATCAATCTAAATGAAAACTACTCTATATCTAAATTGAATTCAATCTGAAACAAGCTAATTTATATCCAAAGGTCTCACATAACAAATGTATATATAGGGTAAGGTTATAAGGGTTAATATTAGCCAGGAATTAACTCACCAATAGTTCCACGTGGCAATGAGGCAAGGGAGAACGTTTTATCCAATATGGTGGTGGACAATGGGGAACGAGACTTCGGTCCCAAGACTCAAGTCAAGTTAAAGAAAGAATAAATGATTACATGGGAATGGACATGAATAATATAATGTATGCTTATCTATCAGTCAGTCATGATGTCGATGAGAGCGTCGTGATGGTGTAGCTGAGTGTATGTGTATTGTGATTACAGGCACAAAAGCACGATCAACTGAGGGCGGAAAATTAGATGTTAACTGGTTGGTGTTCGTGAAGGCTCTCCCGTACCTCGAAAGCACACCATGCTGCCTTGGCAAACCGCCAGGAGCCCAAATTATCGTACCGCATTTAGGTTGCTCTATACGATAAATTATATTAATATATACGATAAATTCATATATACTACATAAGACCATGGCAATATTGCTTAATAGCATATTAGGCCTTTTATAACTTAACTTATTTACAATCTTATGTGACGTTGACCACTCCGTTAGAACCGCATGGCTTGTCCTACAGTGACTCGCTAGTATCGCCAGGGCAGTGGATGGGGCTACAGTTTATGTATTAGAGTGTGCTTTATTTCATATGAAAGCTCGTGTCATGGGCAGTCCAGAAAGGTTCTTTGTTTTCGCCCATGTCAAGGCTTTATATATTTAATTGTAAAGTATATGTTTTGTCATTAACTAGTAATGATAGAATCTGGGAGAGAGAGAGGGATTAGAACAGAGTGAGAGGTGGCGCGCAGTGTTTTTTGTCCCGCTCGATGACGTCACGGCTGGCTGCCTCGCGGGGGTTGGTGGAGAGAGGTCCTTACCATGCTGCAAGCCTTGTGAGTGGTCGGTCGACTCGTAACCGTTAGTTTCCCACGCGGCTCGAGCTAGTGCGAAGTATATATACTGGTTCCTTGCCACTCTTTCCCTAAGATCTGGTTTCTAGAACGCATCCATCTTTATCCCTTGCAACCTGTCCCCGCTCTTACCTGAGAATCTTTTCCTCGGCCTATCTCTCTCATTTTCCATATCTTTCACCACCTTTATTAACATTATATCCCCTCTGGTTAACTCTGCAAAATCAGCTTCATGCTGGCCAGTTGTATTGTGTGTTAAGGTCTGATATAACCTGTGTATGTTAGTTGTTAAGATAAGTGGATCACAAAGCATTGGTTGGCTTTCATATTGCTGCTTCCTTTAATTATTAGTGTTCTGCTGGATTAGATAATGCTAGACTAGGAGTCTGATATAAAAGGTATTGTTTCCTATGAGTGCTGGCTTTAGTTAAAAGCGGCACGACATACCTGAGAACTGGAGTTGATTGAGTAAATCCTAGTCTGTGTGCCATTGAGAGTAGAGCATGCACGAATGAGGGCTTTTTGCCTATACCATTCTGCACTGTTCTGGTCTCGATTGTTTGTCTTTGAGGTACGCCAGGAGAACGCTTAATACTTCGGTATTAAGGTTTCTCAAGAGAGCTACCCTTCATTTTAACGTAATATTTGACACACAGACTTGAGATTTGCACTAGGCTATGCAGCATGCCATGCGCACCAGTATCTCGTATCATTGACTCTAGCTAGACTTTATCAATCATAGTAGACATTAAGTATATTAACCTAATTACTCTTTTTATGCATACCCATTTATGATTACACAAGCATTTCGCAGCCTAGTTTGATGTATTGAGACACAAACGACTTAGGCTCCTTTTGTTGATAGGAATACTGTATTGTGGCGATTATTATTAGTGTTGTAGTGTTTAGGATATTCTTGGCTCCGACGGCATTATATATTCTGCCTTTTTGTGTGCATAGCCTGCACGAGCATTGTTCCGCTGCCTGCCTTTTTGGGTTCCATTTCCGATACGAGCATCTTTATAACATCTAACATTTAAAGAAGATTCCTTGTTAGTGTTGAAGGACTTTAGTGCACTTTCTTTCATGCAGGAGTGCCTGACATTTATTGATTAAAGTAACGTAAGCTGTAACTTCTCTTACCACCTTACTTTGCATACCATAACCAAGCACCGTCGGTTATAGGTAGTAATAGGCTGTTTTCACATAACATTAAGCCTAGAGTAGACGCACATTTATTGAGAGTTTGATAGCCTATTATTGCATATAGAACTCTGTAGAGTATTTGTGTTCTTTGTTCACTGGGAATATACTTCAGAGGTTGGAGCTAGCGCTTTCCGTTGTAACATTTATGCCATTACTAGTCCAATGAATAAGAGCCCTGATATATTTGAACCCCAGTCGTAACAAATGGCGACCTTACCTAGGATTTGGTGAACCTACATTTATTAGCAGGGAACATTTGTTGTTTTGGAGAATATTTTGCGGGGATCAGCAAGAATAATTTTTTTTGCAACATAGTATAGCCCTTGAGTATTTCCGAGAATTTTTGTGTGTATATCGAGGTATAAGAGTTTGGGGTGCTTCTTTTCTGAATATTGTGGTGAGAAATTTTTGTGAGCATCATGTCTTATACCGGATCAGAGGAGAATGGAGACACAGTACGTAATGTCGAGACTGAGGAACAGCAGTATGATGAAAGGGTTAATCGGGTGAACTGTGAGGAGGATGCTAGGATATTTTTGCAATGGCCTGTTACTGCCGAGCGGTTGGTGGGTGTGAATCGGTATGGTCTTCAATGCCTGGCCACAGCTATCGGTCATGCGGGTACTAGCAGCATGACCAGGGATAACTTGATAACGTGTGTACTGGGCAGGGTGACTGGTGAGCGAGATGGGTTGAGTGCTCAGAGCCCTTCGGCCATGCTTCCCCTACACTCGACTCCCAGCCATCCCAGTAGTTTGCCGACCCCGGGTACGCTTCCACAGGTGGGTGGTGACTGGCAGGGTGGGTTGCCCCTGGGGGGACCACCGGTAATTTCAAACATTGTAGCACCTTCACCGCCTCATGGGTTATCTCCAGAATTATTGCTTCAGCTCGAATTAGCTAAGATCCAGCAGCAAATAGAATTAGCCAAGATAGAAGAGAGAAAAACTATCAGGCAGCAGTCTCAGCACATAGAGCTAGCAAAAATCCAAGCGGATTTAGAGTCGACTAGGTACTGTGCCGACATGGACGTAGAGAAGTCGCGAGTAGAGGCAACGGGACAGCGACTTGGGGCTGGTAACCGTGTTTATGAGCAGTCTCTCTCGCACTTATTGAAACTGGTTCCGGTGTTTGATGAGAGTGGTGTAACAGAATTTTTCACACGCTTTGAGAAGAAGTGCCAGGAACACCAGTGGCCAGAGAATAAATGGGCAGCACTTGTATCCTCTAGATTAATAGGCAAGGGTCTTAAAGCCTATGATGCGTTACCTTTGGAGTTATGTATTGTGTATGAGGATCTCAAGGAGGCTGTCCTGAGGGCTTATGAATTGCAACCAGAAACGTACCGTTTGAAGTTCCGGGGTGTAACTAAGGGAAGAGATAGCACCTTTTTGGAACACGCCCGGGACTTGTCCGATGCTATGGGGAACTGGCTCCGATCGGAGAAGGTCACAACATTTGATGAAATTAAGCAGTTAATGATGTTGGAGCAGTTCTTTAAGAGCACGGGCGGTGATCTAACTTTGAACTTGAAGGAGAAAAACCCAAGAACTCTAGTCGAAGCAGCAGAAATGGCTGATCGACGGCTGTCGTTGATTCGGGGTTGCGGGTCCTCACAGAAGTACGATGTAAGTGCTAAGGACCGTTATCCTCCCCCTCCCCGTAACAATGACACATTTAAACAGAAGAGCCATGAAACTAAAACTGATTCCAAACCTTACACCACACCGTATGTGAAAAGTCAGGGGCCTTTTACATCACAGTATAAGCCGAAACCAAAATTTATGTGTTTTAGTTGCCACCAGGAGGGTCATAAGGCAAATGAGTGCCCTAGTCGACCTCCTCCGGCAGCCGTGTCTTTTGCTCACGGCATTGGAGTGTTCAAGAGGACATCGGAGTTTGTTAGAGGCATTTCTTCCGAGGTAAATACACTGCCAGTGCAGAAGGATCCGGAAGGCTTATTCCCTGTCCGTGATGCCTTTAGTGACCACAGGGGACTCGGTTGTGTGGAGTGGGGGGGTAGAAGACATGAGGTGAGAATTTTGCGTGACACTGGGGCATCGCAAACACTGTTGAGAAATTTCACTGGTAAACCTGTCAGTACGGCGTGGGTGGTTGTGGTTCAGGGAGTTAATGCGACAAGGTCATATCCGCTTGTGAGAATGAAGGTGGAAGTTGATGGTGTGACTCGGGACCTGGATGTAGGGATTGTGGAGAAGTTGCCTGTTGGGGGCGTCGACCTCCTTCTCGGCAACGACTTTGCGGGACCTACTTCTGAGGCTCCACCCTTGGTCGTTGCCGAGAAGCTGGCCGACGTGAGTAGGGAGGAGCAGGAGTGGGTTGAGAAGTGTCCGGGACAGCCTATGGCGTGTGTTGTCACCGGAGATCCTGCATCCAGGGAGTCACATTCTGGTCAACAATCTTTAGATCAGCGGAGGAAGGGTACCGAGAAGGGGTTGAAAGTTGATGCGGTTGAGAGTTTAGTATCAGCGGACATTCTCGGGGACTCATTATTAGGACCAAATATCGAGTCTGAAGAAGACCCAGTAACTGTTCCTGAAGGGGCAGTGGATGGGCTTAAAAAGACGATGAGACAGCAACGGTATGCAGAGAGAGAGCAACGGGAGGCCAAACTTAATGTAGGAGGGGGGCATGAGTTGTTTCGCAAACACTTTGATAGGCTTGCTCCTTCGGACATTCGTAAGTTGAAATTGGAAGACCCGGAGGTTCTTGAATGTGGTCTTGAATGCGAGTTGAAGGAGGACAGTGTTGCACAGTTGGGAGGTGTGGCAACAAGGTACCCTGACGCGTACCCTATGAGAAATGGGTCGGCGAAGACGGTGGTCCGAAGCTTGCTAGTGTATTTTTCCCGGTATGGTTACCCGCAGGAGATTCATGTTGTTTTGTTTGCTGCACGGGAGGTACCTGGGGAAAGTTTGGGATTCAGCCCTAATGAGCTCGTCTTTGGACACCGTGTCAGAGGGCCTCTCCATATGGTTGAAGAAGTATGGGAGGGCGCAGAAAAACCTTGTTCTATGCTCAAGTGTGTCCTCAACAGTCGAGAATGGATGTTGCGCAGTCTGGAGTTGGCTGGCCGTAATTTGACTAGCTCTCAGGCCCTCATGAAGGACGGGTACGACCTCAAGGTTGAACTCAGGGAGTTTCACGTGGGTCAGGAGGTGTTGACTCTACTGCCCCTTGTAGGTCACCCCTTATCCGCGAAGTACACTGGTCCTTATAGGGTGGTGGAGGAGCTATCGGACCTGGTTTACTTGGTAGCCACTCCAGACAGACGGAAGCGCAATCAGTTATGTCATGTTAATCCCATGAAGGAGTATGGGAGGCACCCCCCTGAGCCTCTCACTGTGCCTGTGATGACGTTTAGCAGTCAAGGTGGAGAAGGAGAACGGGACAGTCAAGCGCAGGTGGAGGATAACTGGAAGGATAAGAAGTTCAATTGGGCGCCTGAGTGTGAGAAGGTGTTTAGAGAAGTAGAACACCTGTTGTGCACTCACCCGATCCTCAGGGCCCCTGACTTTAGCCTACCTTTCCAACTAGCAACGGAGGCTAGTGGTGTGGGGGCTGGTGCCGTCCTTGTGGAAAAGGACGATGATGGGCTGGAGCATCCTGCTAGTTTCTGCTCGGAGAAGTACAATTCGGCCCAGGGGAGCTGCTCTGTTGTCGAGGAGGAGCTGCTGGCGGTTGTACTTGCTCTGAGGCATTTCGAGGTCTGTGTTCCAGCCTATGGTCCGGTCATTGTAGTTTACCCAGATCATCACCCTCTCAAGTTCTTGGACCAGTTTCACAATCGGAATATGAGGCTGACCAGGTGGTCACTAAGGTTATTGGTATATAACCTGGACATACGCCATATTGCCGGTTGTGACAACTTGGTTGCAGATGGTCGTTCAAGGGTATATGATCCTGGGTAGATTGACATGGGTAGCCTCCTGCTTTAGTTTGAATAGTATTTTGCGCTTGGTGCTTGTTGGCTCGCGGTTGTAGCCCAGCGTATTGGGTCGTAAAGCAGGAGTTGAGCGTTTGGTATAGAAGAAAAAACTAGGCTTGCCCCTATAGTGCAGCCGAAATAAACAAATTAAAAACATCAAAATCAAATAAAAAACTTTCTTTGATAGTTGAATTTTTTCAGTATGTTATAGCAGTAATTCTGAGTTGCACTCCTCTCAGAATGCTGGGCTAGAGAAGCTCGCTCTTGAGGAGCATAACTACATATAATTTAACCTATTGTGTTGGGAGGGTTATAATTTTGAAAAGAATGTTTTGTTGAAGAACTGTGCCAGATATTTTACTGCCGCTGGGTGATGGGAAGTGGAGATATAGCATGGGTTCTAACCATCAGATTTTTGTGAGCCTTGGGGCCTCTGAGAAAAATCTTGGGGGGGGTGTGACGTTGACCACTCCGTTAGAACCGCATGGCTTGTCCTACAGTGACTCGCTAGTATCGCCAGGGCAGTGGATGGGGCTACAGTTTATGTATTAGAGTGTGCTTTATTTCATATGAAAGCTCGTGTCATGGGCAGTCCAGAAAGGTTCTTTGTTTTCGCCCATGTCAAGGCTTTATATATTTAATTGTAAAGTATATGTTTTGTCATTAACTAGTAATGATAGAATCTGGGAGAGAGAGAGGGAGTAGAACAGAGTGAGAGGTGGCGCGCAGTGTTTTTTGTCCCGCTCGATGACGTCACGGCTGGCTGCCTCGCGGGGGTTGGTGGAGAGAGGTCCTTACCATGCTGCAAGCCTTGTGAGTGGTCGGTCGACTCGTAACCGTTAGTTTCCCACGCGGCTCGAGCTAGTGCGAAGTATATATACTGGTTCCTCGCCACTCTCTCCCTCAGATCTGGTTTCTAGAACGCATCCATCTTTATCCCTTGCAACCTGTCCCCGCTCTTACCTGAGAATCTTTTCCTCGGCCTATCTCTCTCATTTTCCATATCTTTCACCACCTTTATTAACATTATATCCCCTCTGGTTAACTCTGCAAAATCAGCTTCATGCTGGCCAGTTGTATTGTGTGTTAAGGTCTGATATAACCTGTGTATGTTAGTTGTTAAGATAAGTGGATCACGAAGCATTGGTTGGCTTTCATATTGCTGCTTCCTTTAATTATTAGTGTTCTGCTGGATTAGATAATGCTAGACTAGGAGTCTGATATAAAAGGTATTGTTTCCTATGAGTGCTGGCTTTAGTTAAAAGCGGCACGACATACCTGAGAACTGGAGTTGATTGAGTAAATCCTAGTCTGTGTGCCATTGAGAGTAGAGCATGCACGAATGAGGGCTTTTTGCCTATACCATTCTGCACTGTTCTGGTCTCGATTGTTTGTCTTTGAGGTACGCCAGGAGAACGCTTAATACTTCGGTATTAAGGTTTCTCAAGAGAGCTACCCTTCATTTTAACGTAATATTTGACACACAGACTTGAGATTTGCACTAGGCTATGCAGCATGCCATGCGCACCAGTATCTCGTATCATTGACTCTAGCTAGACTTTATCAATCATAGTAGACATTAAGTATATTAACCTAATTACTCTTTTTATGCATACCCATTTATGATTACACAAGCATTTCGCAGCCTAGTTTGATGTATTGAGACACAAACGACTTAGGCTCCTTTTGTTGATAGGAATACTGTATTGTGGCGATTATTATTAGTGTTGTAGTGTTTAGGATATTCTTGGCTCCGACGGCATTATATATTCTGCCTTTTTGTGTGCATAGCCTGCACGAGCATTGTTCCGCTGCCTGCCTTTTTGGGTTCCATTTCCGATACGAGCATCTTTATAACATCTAACATTTAAAGAAGATTCCTTGTTAGTGTTGAAGGACTTTAGTGCACTTTCTTTCATGCAGGAGTGCCTGACATTTATTGATTAAAGTAACGTAAGCTGTAACTTCTCTTACCACCTTACTTTGCATACCATAACCAAGCACCGTCGGTTATAGGTAGTAATAGGCTGTTTTCACATAACATTAAGCCTAGAGTAGACGCACATTTATTGAGAGTTTGATAGCCTATTATTGCATATAGAACTCTGTAGAGTATTTGTGTTCTTTGTTCACTGGGAATATACTTCAGAGGTTGGAGCTAGCGCTTTCCGTTGTAACATTTATGCCATTACTAGTCCAATGAATAAGAGCCCTGATATATTTGAACCCCAGTCGTAACACTTATAATATACGATCTACACGTCCTACGTCGTGCTGTAGGAGAGATCGTGACATCACAGAGACATACGAGATCACAAAAGAGTCATATTCTATCGTATTTATACGATACACTCCCCCCACAAAAAAGACCTGAACCCCACCTTAAACCTAAAGTTGCCCAGAGGCTATCTTCTGACGCCACAAGTCGACGGCGCCAGCAGCAGCGCGTCTGGGACGCGTCCCGGTCCGAGAATGATCACCATCAGTAAGAGCTGAGTCGTTCCTTTGAGAATCCTCGGACCCAGCAATAACAGGTGGAGCTTCAGATTGCAATGCGGAATTGAGCTCCAAAGCGTACAAACGTGCGATAGGACGAACAGTAGTTCCAGTAGCGCCACCCGCTCTACAGAGTCTGCCCCCTTGTATACCTCCAATACGCGGCCTAATTTCCAGTATAAACGAGGACTATCTTCTTTAATTAAAACAACTTCACCAACTGTAGGTGCCGTTGGTCTACCAGAGGGAGTAACACTCCTTTCCCTCAATGCTAGCAGATATTCACTAATCCACCGTTTCCTAAAATCCTCGATTATCCTGGATATATACTGGTATCTCTTAGACACCGCTACCTCAGAGTACAACGAGGGATCCTCTAACTCTACTATGGACTGAAAATCAGATGGAAACGCAGTCAATGGTTTTCCATATAGCAAGTGAGTTGGCGTTAATGGTAGTGGTTCTTGCAGGTCGGTGTACACAAATGTAAGCGGGCGATCATTCACGACTGCCTCTATCTCTGTGAGGACTGTCGTCAACTCACTTTTCTTTAATAGAGCACGTCCTACAACCGCTCTTAGTCCTGACTTTACTATGCCGACACATCGTTCCCACATTCCACCAAACCAAGGTGCCTTAACTGGAATGAACCTCCATTCGCACTTCTTCTCTCCCAAAAAAGTGATGATAGCAGGATCACTACTCATATCCTTTAGATATTTTGATGCTTGGACATAAGTGGGAGCATTGTCGCTAAGAATGAGTTGAGGGAATGAACGACGGGCACAAAACCGTCTGAACGCCAGCATAAATTCTTCGCTAGACATATTATCACATAGTTCTAGGTGTACCGCTCGAGACGTCGCACAGGTAAACAATAATATATAAACCTTCTCATGCTCCCTCGTCTTCAATGCCCCTGTGTAATCTAATCCTACCGCTTGGAAAGGTTCTACGTGCTTTACACGGCATTCAGGTAGAGGTGGAGCTGGTCCAGTTGCATATGGTTTACCCTTTAGTCTCTGGCATATTACACACTTTCGTACTACGCGTCGAGCTACTTGTCGAACCCTGGGTATCCACCATGTGAGACGTAAATTTGATATAATATGACATACTCCGTAGTGTTTTACTTCCCTATGTGCACGTATGATCAATAGATCAGTAACGTGATATCTTGTTGGCATAAGTATAGGTCGGTTTGTGCCGTCTGGTACACCCGACCACTTCAGGTGACCCTCACACCTGATGAGGCCATTGTCTAGGTGCAACCGTAGTTGACGCACTATATTAGGCATTAATGTCTTATTCGAGCTTTTCAAGGATTCTAATTCATTGGAAAAGGTTTCTACTTGAACCCATTTGATCAAAGTTACTTCAGCTGCTTTAAATTCACGAGCATCAATGTTGTGACCCCTGTTGCAGAGTTGGCCCGTTACTTTAAGCTTGAGATTGGATACATATCGCAACACCCAAGCTACAACTCTGACTAGTTTATTATAGTCACCGAATCTTGCCCACTTCATGATAGGACCCGGTGGCTCATTTGGTTGGGCTGTAACTGCCACTGTTTCCAGTGGCAGAAGTCCCTCACCAACAGCATGCCATATCGTCCATTCACTTTCATGGAGCAGCCACTTTGGACCATGCCACCACAATTCGGACTTCATTAACTGGCTAGCCGTTATACCCCTAGTTATGAGATCACTAGGGTTTTCTTATGTATTTACATAATGATAAGCAACGTCTGGCAAAAGGGCTCTAATCTCATCTACCCTATTCCGCACATAAACTGGCAGAGACTTCTTGCTATGTATCCAGTTGAGTGCGACCTGACTATCGCACCATACATGAACGATTTCAATATTTAATTCGCTCTCGTATGCTGCGCATACATGTTGCACCAGACGTGCTAATAGCAGCATGGCAGTCAATTCCATTTTAGGGATAGTTACCTTTTTAACCGGGGCTACCTTGGCCCGGGCTGTAACTAAATGTGCCCCAAATGAAGTAACAACATATATGGCTACCCCGTATGCCGTGGCGCTAGCATCGCAAAACGTGTGTAACGTAACGTCACCGAACGCCGCCACTTTACGAGGTATAGGTTTAGTACATAGGATGGCATATTCATTCAACAGCAATGTCCCTTGGTCATTCAGGTCCTCAGGCAGACTGTCATCCCATCCTATTTTACGTCTCCAAACTTCCTGCATTAGAATCCTAGCTCTTATGGTAACAGGTAATGCTAGACCCAAAGGATCAAAAAATTGCGCAACTTTGCTCAACAGACTTCTTTTGGTGTGCGCTCCTGTCTGCTGAGCAAAAGACCTTGTTTGAAAAGTTAGTATGTCATGTTTAGGTTGCCAGATCATCCCCAAATTTCTGGACTTTTCCTGGTTAAGAGATGCCGTACCATCCACCTGTATTAAACTCTGAAGATCTTCACTATTAGTAACCCACTCGCGGAGAAATAGATGTGCATCCGCAAACAATCTGCGTGCTTGCCAGTATGCATATAACAAATCATTTTGACTATCGCTAGTACCCTGCAAATTGTCAATGTATAATCCGCGAGATAGTTTACTTGTGTCCTCATGAGTGTCAGCTAGATGTTTTCTGATTGTGGCATTTAACAAAAACTGCGAGCAAGTGGCCCCAAAGAGTACAACCCGAAAACGGTATATTATGATGGGACTTTCAGAGTCGCTAATGTCGCCGAACCAAAGAAAGCGGGTAACATCTCTATCTTCCTCCATTAGCTTTACCATCAAGTATGCCTTCTCGATGTCACTGGTATAGGCATACTTCCCCAGCCTAAACCGCAATAGATGTTGGGACAGGTCCGACACCATGGACGGACCTGTCAACAGGCAGTCATTTAGACTGGGTTGTTGTCCTTGGTGGGCAGAACAGTCATACACCACCCGTATTGGTGTGGTGACGCTGTCTTTCTTTACCCCATGATGGGCCAGATAGTGAACCCCACCCTTCTTACACGGTTCCCTGACATCGACTCTCTCTATAAAGCCCCTATCCTCATAACTCCGAAATACATCGTCATACGCCTGGCGCGTGCTCGGTTCGTTAGACAATTTCCGCTGCAATGCGCGCAAGCGACCTAATGCCAAACCATAGTTGGTAGGCAGGCTTATCTCACTGTTCTTCCAGGGTAAACTAACTTTATATTGCTTGTCTGAGGCACAGTAGCACACAGACTCGTCAAACCTTTGTAGCGCAACTTCCGAGTCATAATCAGTCTCCATAGGATTAATGCCTATGTGATCCAATCTCCACAGTCGTTCCAGGTCGAACTCGGCAGCCATCTTAGGGTCACTAGGTTGGGAATCCTCCCTTCCCAACTCCTCTGCCGCGGTTACATTGACTCTATATATCGAGACCGTGTCGACCAGGACCTTTGACTGTGTAGTATGCACCTTTCCGCTCATGCAGTATCCAAATTTAGTGGGGATTAAAACTACACCACACATCTTTTTAAATCCAGGGTATACTACTTCATAATAATGATCTACACCAAGTAGAACATGCACCTCACTCTGATTTCCCATGGGATCTGACAAGTTAACCCCTTTGCTACGTAATGCGTGTTCCACCTTCTTCACACCCACAGATACATATTCTGGTAGGGTGTCTACTACGATACAAGTCATAAAGTACCGGTTTTTACGATAGAAATATGAAATCTCCGCTATCAGGTAGTCTTGTTTATCAGTAACCCCTGTGAAGCCCTGTAATCGAAGAGTCTCAGCCCCTACGATTCGGTGCTTCAATCCCACTAGTACGGACCTCTTTATAAAGGAACGTTGAGATCCTTGATCTAGAAGTACCCGACAAACTTTGTTACCGTCATTACCTTCCATGGGAATCTGTATTGTGGGCAATATAGTGGTGTCTTGCGTGCTACCTAGTGTCACAGTTGTAGTACCCTCATTTTTGACGTCTTTGACTTTATCCGCTGTAGGACACAACTTATCAAAGTGATGTCCTTTGCAGTGCCGACAGGGCCTTAAGTATGTAGCAGTACATTGTCCCTGTTTACCATGTTCCCCACTTAGACAACCTACACATAGCTTCAATCTTTTCGCCTGTGCTAGTTTTGTCTCATTTGTCGGGTATTTTATGCAGAAACTCCATTTATGTTTGTTGTTACATAGCTTACATAGAATCTGAGCAGGTTTCTTATACACACCCTCTTTCTTTACTTTAGTCCCCACTGTCATGCTTATTGTTCCCCTCTTCTCCACATTCTCACTCCCTCCCGACACATACATTCTCCCTTTGTTCAACTGTAGATTATTGATCTCCTTGCTGAACTGAGTTTTGAACTCCCCCAGTTCAAATGATCTTACCTTATCAAGTATTGCCATAGGAAGCTTCTGCCGCAAGATAATGACTATCATTTCCTGCGTGGTAAGCCCTAGGGTGTCTAGCGATCGAGTATGGCACCCCATATTTGCCCTGAAGTTTGTCAACTCATCAACCTTGTACTGTGGTTCTGCGAGCCCCAACAAGGCAACGACATGGGCCATTTTCAACTGCTCTCTATCCCCGTATGTGGACTCTAATAAGTGTACCGCTTCAAGATAACTACCACCCACTACTGCAAAACCCTCTATTAATTGTAAGGCCTCTCCTTCCATTTGTCCCTTCAGATAGTAAAACTTGCGGACATTATCCAAAGAGGATTCATGAACCGCAGATCGAAACACGTCCCAGAAGGCTAACCACTCGGTTAACTTGCCCCCAAATGTAGGAAGATTGAGCTTTGGGAGGTGTACAGTCTGTTTAGGGTCAGCCCTTCTATGGGCCTCATTATCGCCTCCCTTCTTACTTGTGACAGCACGCTGTAATAGGCGCTTCGCCCTAAAGACAGGTTCGTCATAGAGGGCGCGATTATCACACTCTGTAATTATCTCGTCCTCCTCTATCATGTCAGCCACAATCACCTCACTCAGAGCCGTAATACGACCGTGGGTTGCCTGGACGTTATCTAATCTGGCCTCCAATTCCTCTAGATCAGCAGTAGTGATGAAAGTGTTTAAGTCTACTATTAGCCTATTTATTACTCCCCGAAGTCCCGCTCTTTGATTTTTAGGGGCTTTGATCAGCACCCCACTAGACGGTGTCTCTTTATCGTTTTTATCCATTTTGCATGCGAGCCTATAGGCTATGTATCTAAATGTTAAGTTACAAAAACAACGGCCAAATAATAGTCTAATTAAGAGACGCCAACCGGCGGACTTCTATGTTATGGAGAAAAAATAGTACACTAAATAGCAATACCTACTAATGGATCATATTGAACAAGAAAAAAATGTTAGGTCAGGTCATATGTCACAGTAAGTCTGAAACGGAAAAGAAAATTACTGGGGAAAGATGATGGGTGGGATGCAGGACTTAGGCAGGCACAACGATGTGACCCTGCATTCCGGCTCTAACCATCGCTTGGCTAGCCTTGCCAGTTTATCATAGAGTTGTTCCTGCATCCTGTTATATGTCCCCTTGTTCATTGCCTTAAAATCCCTTACTGGTAGCTAATTCCCGGGTCTGGGCACCAATGTGGTAAACTATCAATAGAAGTTAAATATTACTAAGCTATAATGAATCAAATAAAATCAATCTAAATGAAAACTACTCTATATCTAAATTGAATTCAATCTGAAACAAGCTAATTTATATCCAAAGGTCTCACATAACAAATGTATATATAGGGTAAGGTTATAAGGGTTAATATTAGCCAGGAATTAACTCACCAATAGTTCCACGTGGCAATGAGGCAAGGGAGAACGTTTTATCCAATATGGTGGTGGACAATGGGGAACGAGACTTCGGTCCCAAGACTCAAGTCAAGTTAAAGAAAGAATAAATGATTACATGGGAATGGACATGAATAATATAATGTATGCTTATCTATCAGTCAGTCATGATGTCGATGAGAGCGTCGTGATGGTGTAGCTGAGTGTATGTGTATTGTGATTACAGGCACAAAAGCACGATCAACTGAGGGCGGAAAATTAGATGTTAACTGGTTGGTGTTCGTGAAGGCTCTCCCGTACCTCGAAAGCACACCTTGCTGCCTTGGCAAACCGCCAGGAGCCCAAATTATCGTACCGCATTTAGGTTGCTCTATACGATAAATTATATTAATATATACGATAAATTCATATATACTACATAAGACCATGGCAATATTGCTTAATAGCATATTAGGCCTTTTATAACTTAACTTATTTACAATCTTATAATATACGATCTACACGTCCTACGTTGTGCTGTAGGAGAGATCGTGACATCACAGAGACATACGAGATCACAAAAGAGTCATATTCTATCGTATTTATACGATAATAATATTTGTATTATACATATACATATTTATTTACTTCGGACTTCTTCCTCGACAGAGGTCCTTTTCTCGTATAGGGCTTTTCCCTATGGTGTACTCAGCAACGACACACGCTAAACTGAATTGTGTTTGTGTACACGGGAATACACTACTGTCTGTATATATTTATAAGCCCTAGTCTACTGTGCAAAACCTTTGTTTTATGTATATTAATTCTTAGTCCTTTACTTGCCATGCTCTCTCTTCATCTTCTAAACTTGGCTTCGGTATCCTGCACTAAATTATCTGCGATAAGTACTAGATCTTTTGCGTATAGCAGCTCCCAGGGGAGCCCAGTTCTAAAATCCCTAGATAGTGCCTCCAGAACCAATACTAAGAGGCGAGGGGCTTATGGTGGACTCCAATGCGTACTGCAAACTCTTTACTTAGTACACCTTTCACCCTCACTGGCGTTCGTGAGGACTCGTACATCTCCATTATCACACTGCACAACATTACTGGGCTCCCTATCAAAGGCTTTCTCCAGGTCTACAAACACAAGGTACAGATCCCTAGCTTCAAGTTAATATCTACAAAATTAAACACAAAAATAATATTAAGCTAAAGATTTCGAAATAAAAAAATACTTACTTTGTTTTATTTTCAGGATGGCCAGGGGTTGTTGATGGGAGCCCCAGGGGTGAACAGGGGCAAAGGTTAGTAGAGTATAAATAGATGTGAGAGAAAGGTATATAAGATCATTGAGTGTATTGACAGTGTTTTACCTTTTCAACTCGTATGTTACCACAACCCTTAAGGGTTCTGTATTTGTTTATGAATATTTTGCTCCCAAAACCTCCAATGGCCAGTTCCTCCTAAATTACAGGTATGCTATCGCTCGCCAAGAACAAAATTGACATATAATTAGCAAAAAAACTCCTAATACTGACAAAGCAATGGGGTGAAAGGTCTTAATATCAGCAAACTGATGGAATGAACGTTTTAAAATTTCAAAACCAATGGGGCTAAACATGACCGAGTAGGGGGGTCTATAAAAACAAGCATCTCCCTACAATGTCGATAAACTGTCTTACTCTCTAAATGTATCTATTGCCGGACGCCATGATCCACGAAGGGGTGGCCAAGAACGAAATGCCTCCATGCACCTCTGTCCCCAGTCAGTCGACGCCACTCCTTCCATCCAGCACCGCTTTCACGCATATACTTAACTCCATCCTTCCACCTTCTCGGTTTTCCTCTCCCTCTCTGTCCTTCCACTTCGCTCTCATACACTCTCTCGCTTCCCATACATTCCACATGGCCGAACCATCTCAAGGTGTTCCTTTAAACACTTTCCAACACATCTACAACCACACATTCCTCATTCGTCTGTCTATCCCTCCATGTAACTCCGCACGCACTTCTCAAGTAACTCATTTCCACCCCTCTCACTCTTGGTTTGTGTCGCTCCAACACCGTTCATGCTTCGCTCTTGTAAGTCAAAGTCGGGATTACCACACAGCTGTCATGCCAGGACTTCTTTACTTCAATGCTGACCACCCTATTTTTTGTTACTGCGTTCTTACAACCCTCTTCCCCTTTTGCACCCTTGTAATTCTCTAAATTGCAGTCACATTATCATGAAGGGCTTACGGGTGATATATATATATATATATATATATATATATATATATATATATATATATATATATATATATATATGGAGTATATCATTATTTTAAAACTAATAAGATATACCGGGTACATAATAACTTCCCCCCCCCCCCCCCCACACACACACACACACTCAAAATCATGACCACTAGCCGCTTTAACTCATCAGTAATCAAGCTAATATTTCTACCATTTGGGAAGAGTTAGCCAGGGAATAGATGTGGAAATGTACAGCCCATTTTCTCTAGCCCATTTTGAGTTGCGATTTGTGGCTTACCTATAGTGAGCAGGGTGTGGTGAATTAACTACTTGCGAATTTCCGGCTATAAGGAAGTTAGAGCCGTAAGCGTCCATATTATACCCGTTCACCACCATTACGTAAGTGTCATAATCTGGTTACCATTAGACGACTTACTTTAGTTTATAATCTACCTTTACGTCTCAAATGGGTAAATACGATCTCCAAAACCCTCTTAGTAACATAACACTGCATAAAGCTGCATAAAACCATGTAATTTTCATCCAGAATCAAAGTTAAGAAGGCGTCATGGTGCTGAAGGGGTTAACAGAATTACCAGCTAAATAGTCCGGGCAACCTGTGGACATTTAAGGGGTAACCCAAAACAAATTGCAATAGTTTTCAAACAATTTTGAATTACTTCTATAGGTATGTGACACTATAATTCTCAAAAGTTTACCAAAATCTATTTGGTGGATCATACTTTTTAAAAGTTCAGTTTACCCCTACCCCCTAAAATTCCTAAATTCTGCTTTTGCGCTCATTACAAACTTGAATAGATGTTTCCAACCAATTGTATTTTGTATCAAACCCATAAAATAGTTATGAAGACATGGTATTCAATCTTTTTATGTCATTAAATGTTACCTTAGCTGCTCCATGACCTTCCTTAAACACATTTTAAGTTCACTTTACTGACGTACACTGATACAAAAATGTGACATTAAAGTTCCTCTTCTTCTGAATCAGTATCAGGAGGCAATGTTTGAGTGTTTGAGCATATTCCCCGACAGTCATTGCAAGCAACTGAGCAATCTAGTCCATTACGTTTGCAGGTGCACCGTAAACTGTAGCAGCCAGTTTTACAGGAACAGCGGATGCTTTGTAGTAGTTCTTGTGGGGCTGGAGGATTATCAGTCAGAATGGGCCCCATTATCTCTTCACTAATCTTCCGCACCCATAGTTCTGGAGGTACATTTTGACCATGGCCCAGCCAAACTTGCACCTGTTGGTAGACACACAGGCTGTGATACTTAGCAGCAGCTGATGTTGGAGGTAGAACATGGGGTTCAACTGCTGCAATGCTGCTTGTCATCTTCTCATAAAACCTGCGGAGCCTCAAGCTGCCAAGGTCTTCATCGTGATCACCATTGTATTTGGAGACAAGGGCATGGTTTCCAGCTTTGATTACATCTTCCATCTATAAATTTGAATCCATGAACACCGCTGCTTGTCTGGAGAAGAAGATGTCACCCTTCAGTTTTGAAATTGCCTTATTCTTTCCGATGCCATGCAGCCTGGATGTGGTGTCACAACTCAGAACAGCATGAGCAAATAGAAAGCTGCTGTAGACAGTGCTCCCCAGGTGACACCTTGTAGCTTCTATATTCCAACACCTCTGACCCTTTTTGCTTTCCCTTTTGACATTTGGTTGGAACCATATGTTGTACTTGGCATGGCCAGCATGATGAATCAGAAGACTCAAGATGTCTGTGTCATCTGCAATCACAACAGTATTGTTATTTTCTGCACATTCCACAGCTGCCTCTACTTCTAAAACATCAGCATCACCCTTGGCATGGAGAACGTCACAACCCACTGCCTCAAGTCTGCTCCCTAGTGTGACGCCTCCCGGCGTTAGCAGAATGGTTGCGTGGGGCATTGCAGCTCGCTAGCGCTCGCCAGGATGGGGGGATGGGCTACAGTTGTCCTAGAATGATCTGCTTTATGTAATTAGTGTCGTGTTGCCACAGACAGTCTAGAAATGGTCTTTGTTTTGGTCTGTGACCGCGCCATATATTTTATATTCGCTATAATATAAATGTTGCTTGTGTGGGAGGCGAGCGAGAGAGGGTGAGGGAGTACACCTGGCAGCGGGGTGAGCTATGACGCGGCTCGCTTGGGCGCTGACGGCGTTGGCGGCCGGGTGGTCAACTAGTCCCGTCCCATCGCGGCCTCGTGTTCTTTACCAGCTCAGAGCTTGCCTGACACGCGTATCGCCTACATCCTTTGCAATTCTGTCTCCCATACTCGCCACTTTGCATACTATTTCTCTCTCTCGACTTCTCCTTTCTCATTCTCTAATCTTTATTAAACTCAACATCCCTTCTGGTTTCAGCATATACGTTCACCGTCGACCAGTCGTATTGTACGCGAAGCTCTCAGATATTTCCATGTACTAGGTTAAGGAGGTATTATGCTTTATTGAGGTTAGAGAGACGGACTTTGCCGTATGTGTCCTCTCTCGGGAAGGTTGTAGACCGGTATATGTCTCCCTGGCAAGGTGTTGAGTGATTCTGCTTGGTTATCTAAAGCTAGACTAGGGGTAAGGTTACTGTGTCGTTGTCTCCGATGTGTGCAGTGTTAGCTAAGCCCTGCACGACATCGACAGGTACTGTGGGAGCCTAAGTTGTCTTCGGGTGGGTTTACTTTGCGAGCACAGCGCTGTGGTGTGAGAGGGCCATAGCCTATCCCTCACAACATAGTGCTGCCTCTTTGTGTTGACTTCTGAGGGATCGCCAGGATAGAGCTAGGTACTAGAGACCTAGATTTATCAAGAGAGCATCCCCGTCATATAACGTAATCTTCATTATACCACCTTCGGACAACGTTAGGCTACGAGCCGCATGCTCACCCATTGTTGCCCTGCCTTGATACCCCAGCTAGACTTTATTAACTGAGCAGACACTGGTTAGAGATAAGCCCCCATTATTATATGTATGCAACATTATCATTCACTGCACTTTTGAGCCAAGGTTGTTGTTGAGTTGCACAACCCTAGTAGGCTGTTGCGTTGTCACGAAGCATTTCTTTAGTTGTCGAGCATTACTACCTTTGCGCAGTCTTTATTATTCGCCTGCCTATTATTACTATATGTCCTAGCATTTATTGTGACCCGTATTCTGCATTATAATTGTTCAAGATTCTTTACGAACATCTTCCCAGCATCAGACTTATTTCAGAAGTTTCCAGTTGGTGTTGCAGGACTAGCATTGCACTTTCTTTAATACAGGAGTGCCAGTTATTTGAGTATCTACCGTAACGTTAATTAATCACGTTAACTATCTTTTCTTTGTGAAACATAATCAAGTAATCTTTTACTGTTTGAGAATAGGCTGTTTCATTGAGCGTCAGCCTAGTCTGTGTGCACCAGTTACCGAGTCATAGGATACCTCGTTGTCCAGGCACGACTCAGGGCGGTAATGGTGTTTTGTTTTCCAGTGTTTAAGGCAGGGGTTGGTTCTAGTGTTACCGTTGTTGCGTTTTGCCATTATCTAGTCCAATGTTGAAGAGCCCTGTGTCTTTGAGAACCTGGATCGTAACAAATGGCGACCTAGCTCAGGATCTTGTGAACTAAGAGATAATTGCAGGATTGTTGTGGTCATTTGTTTTATTGAGGAATATAGTGGGCACGTTAATTTTGTTTTGGGCAAAGTAGTATAGCACTTGAGAGTCTTCAGACATTTTTGGCAAGTGAATAGTGCTACATAAGAGTTTGGGGTACTTCTTTTCTGAATATTGTGGTGAGAAATTTTTGTGAGCATCATGTCTTATACCTGGTCAGAGGAGAATGGAGACACAGTACGTAATGTCGAGACTGAGGAACAACAGTATGATGAAAGGGTTAATCGGGTGAACTGTGAGGAGGATGCTAGAATATTTTTGCAATGGCCTGTTACTGCCGAGCGGTTGGAGGGTATGGATCGGTACGGTCTTCAATGCCTGGCCACAGCTATTGGTCATGCGGTTACTAGCAGCATGACCAAGGATAACTTGATGACGTGTGTACTGGGCAGGGTGACTGGTGAGCGAGATGGGTTGAGTGCTCAGAGCCCTTCGGCCATGCTTCCCCTACACTCGACTCCCAGCCATCCCAGTGGTTTGCCGACCCCGGGTACGCTTCCACAAGTGGGTGGTGACTGGCAGGGTGGGTTGCCCCTGGGGGGACCACCGGTAATTTCAAACATTGTAGCACCTTCACCTCCTCAAGGGTTATCTCCAGAATTATTGCTTCAGCTCGAATTAGCTAAGATCGAAGAGAGAAAGGCTATCAGGTCAGGTGAGCAGCAAATAGAATTAGCCAAGATAGAAGAGAGAGCCAAGCTAGCAAAAATCCAAGCTGATTTAGAGTCGACTAGGTACTGTGCCAACATGGACGTAGAGAAGTCGCGAGTAGAGACAACGAGACAGCGACTTGGGGCTGGTAACCGTGTCCATGAGCAGTCTCTCTCGCACTTATTGAAACTGGTTCCGGTGTTTGATGAGAGTGGTGTAACAGAATTTTTCACACAATTCGAGAAGAAGTGCCAGATCCACCAGTGGCCTGGGGAGAAGTGGGCAGCCCTTGTTTCCTCTAGACTTGTGGGCAAGGGACTCAGGGCTTATGATGCATTGCCGATAGAGTCTTGTATTATCTATGAGGAACTCAAGGAGGCTGTCCTGAGAGCATACGAACTACAACCAGAGACGTACAGGTTGAAGTTCCGGGGTGTTACCAAGGGTCGGGAGAGCACCTTTTTGGAGCATGCCCGGGAGCTGTCCGATGCTTTTGGGAATTGGCTGAGGTCAGAGAAAGCTACTACGTTTGACGACATTAAACAGTTGGTGCTTTTAGAGCAGTTTTTCAAATGCACGGGCGGCGACCTGACGTTAAACCTTAAAGAAAAGCAACCAAAAACTCTACAGGAGGCAGCTGAGATGGCTGACCTCCGGCTATCACTAATTCGTGGGTGCGGGTTTGCCCAGTGTAGTGAGGCAGGTAACAAGGAGCGTGATGCCCCACTCCCCCGAGTTAGTGATATACCTTATGCAAACAAGTACAAGAGCCATGATACCAAGACTGACCACAAGACTAGCACCGTCCCATTTAAGAAGGGGCCGGGCCCTTCCCAGTACCAAGGGAAGCCCAAAGGGGAGTTGGAGTGTTATCATTGTCATAAAAAGGGGCACTTTGCAAGAGTCTGTCCTAGCAAACCACCTACAGCAGCTGTGTCTTTGGCCTGCAACATTGGTGTGTCTCCGAAGTCATCTGAGTTTGCCCGGGGCAGTTCGTCAGAGGCTGAGGCACAGCCAATGCAGAAGCACCTGGGAGGCTCGAACCCTGCTCAGGATGTTTTTTGCGACCATAGAGGGCGGGGTTGCGTGATGTGGGCGGGGCGCAAGCATGGAGTAGAGGTCTTGCGTGATACAGGTGCTTCCCAGACTCTGATGAAAAACTTGACTGGCTACCCTATAAACACGGCTCGGGTGGTGGTGGTGCAGGGTATTAATGCAACTCGGTCATACCCGCTGGTGCGGTTGGAGTTGGAGGTGGATGGTGTGGCATGTGAATTGGATGTCGGGAATGTGGAGAAACTGCCAGTGGAGGGCGTCGACCTTCTTCTCGGCAACGACTTTGCAATGCCCGCTTCTGAGGTTCTACCCTTAGTCGTTGCCGAGAGGCCGGCCGACGTGAGTAGGGAAGAGCAAGAGTGGGTCGAGCGGTGCTAGACACAACCCATGGCGTGTGTTGTCACCCGAGCTCGGGCAGCTAAAGTGTCACAGCCTAGTCCTCCGTCTTCAGACCAGCGGAGGAACGATCAACAGGAGGAGGCTAAAGCTGGAGTTGGTTTTAAGAGTTTTGACTCAGCGGCTCTCCTGGGTGATTCAGTATTAGCACCATTACTTAATTCTGGAGTAGCCCGTGGGCCTGTCATCGAGAGTGACGAGGCTGGGCATGACGAGTCTCCACGACAGCAACGTTATGTACATCGAGAGAGACAGAGGGAGCAGCCCAGTATCGGGGAAGGTCCTGCATTGCTCCGGGAGCAGTTAGATCGCTTGGCACCCTCAGATATACGTCGGTTGCAACTAGAGGACCCTGAGCTCCAAACGTGTGCTAATGGAGCTGTAGAGCTCGACGAGGACGGCGATGCACAGCCAGGAGATTTTTTTTATTTAAAAGGCATCCTCTATAGGCGTTTTCAAGACCCTAAACGTAGTTGGCAAGAGGGGTCCGGAGTAGTGGACCAGTTGGTGGTGCCACGGGAGTGTAGGGATAGCCTACTGAGGTTGGCGCATGACATACCACTGGCAGGACATCTAGGGGTGAGAAAAACGGTGGCGGCTTTAGAAAAATTGTTTTGGTGGCCGGGGTTGAAGGGGCAGGTGGTAACCTGGATAGCAAGGTGTCATACGTGCCAGAGGGTTGGAAAACCTAACCAAACAATTCCGAGAGCCCCGTTACACCCCATTCCTGTCAGTAAGGTCAACATTGATATGGTCGGATCCCTACCCCCTACTAGTGCCGGTAATAAATTTCTATTAACTATCATGGATGTGGCCACTCGTTATCCTGATGCATATCCAATGAGAAATAGCACAGCGAAAACTGTTGTCCGGAACCTGCTCTTGTATTGCTCGCGGTATGGTTACCCGCAAGAGGTGCAATCGGACCAAGGTTCTAATTTTACATCTAATCTGTTCAAACAAACTATGATTCAGCATGGCATCAGCACTGTCGTCTCTTCTGCGTATCACCCGGAGAGTCAAGGGGTGTTTGAGAGGTGGCACGCCACGCTGAAAAGCATGCTTCGATGTTATTGCACAGAGAACGGAAAGGATTGGGACCTTGGTCTGCCGTATGTTTTGTTCGCGGCAAGAGAAGTACCTGGAGAGAGTCTCCGTTTCAGTCCGAATGAGCTTGTTTTCGGGCATCAGGTGAGGGGCCCTCTCCACATGGTGAAGGAGATTTGGGAGGGTACCGCTAAGCCATGTTCTATGTTGAGATAAGTCCTCGAGAGCAGAGAGAAAATGCTTAGAAGTCTGGAGCTGGCCGGGCGTAATTTGGTGAGTTCGCAGGCCCGTATGAAGGACAGGTACGATACTAAGGCGAAACTCCGGGAGTTTCAGGTAGGTCAAGAGGTGTTGGTCCTGTTGCCTTTGTCAGGTCATCCTCTGGCTGCCAAGTACGCTGGGCCTTATCGGGTGGTGTCAAAGATCTCCGATCTAGATTACCTCGTTGCCACTCCAGACCGGAAGAAGCGTAACCAACTATGCCACATTAATTTGTTGAAGGAGTATGTGAGGCGCCCACCTGAGTCACTAGCTGTCCCTGTGTTGACCTGCTGCGGTCATGGTGGAGAAGGAGAGGGGGGCAGCAATGACCAGGTGGATGATAACTGGGATTGTCATGTCTCGGCTGATCAGTGGGCAGGGAATTCGAGCCAATGTGCGCATGATGCTCTGGCGCACCTGCCGGAGGAACAGCAGGTGGCAGTGCAGCGCCTGTTCGATTCATACCCCACTGTATTTGCCGAGCACCCAGGCCTCACTACTCAAGCGGTGCATGACGTCGATGTAGGAGAGCACCCCCCCCCCCCCCTTCAAGTCGATACCTTATCGGGTGCCACCCATTAAACTCTCAGCGCTCAGGGATGAGCTGGAGTATATGCTGGCGAGAGGCTTGATCGAGAAGGGGGCAGTACGGTGGACTTCTCCTGTCACTCTGCAGCCCAAACCTGATGGAAAAGTTCGGTTCTGCATTGACTTAAGGCGGTTGAACGGGTTGACCCCCACCAATGCATATCCTCTTCCCCGGGTGGATGACAGTGTGGATAAGATCGGGAAAGCAAGGTACTTGACCAAGGTAGACCTCGTCAAAGGCTACTGGCAAGTACCACTGTCTGAGCAGGCTAAAGAGGTGTGCGGGTTTGTGGTGGATGGCAGTACTTACCGTTGCAACGTGATGCCATATGGTCTGAAAAATGCACCGGCCACTTTCCAGAGCTTAATGAACGACATCGTAGCAGACATCCCAAACTGTACTGTCTACCTTGATGACGTGATCATTTATGACAACGATTTCCAAAGTCACTGTGAGCACATAGAAGCCTTATTTAGTCAACTTAGTAAAGCAGGCTTGGTGGTTAATCTGGGCAAGTGTGACTTTGTGCAAGCCACGGTGCAGTATCTGGGGTTTGTGGTTGGGTTAGGGCAGGTGAGCCCGCCCCAACAGAAGATACAGGCTATCGACTTGTTCCCCAGGCCGACCACCAAGCGGCAGATCATGAGATTTTTGGGCATGATTGGGTATTACCGCCGCTTTATAAGAGGTTATTCTACTGTGTTAGCTCCTTTGACAGATCTACTAGCTAAAGATAAAAAGTTCCGCTGGGCACCTGAGTGTGAGCAGGCGTTTCGAGTAGTTAAACCCCTTTTATGCACTCACCCTATCCTCAGGGCCCCGGACTTTGAACGACCATTTCAGTTGGCGACTGATGCCAGCGGAGTAGGGGCTGGTGCCGTACTTTTGCAGACAGACGAGGAAGGTCTTGAGCATCCAGTCAGTTTCTTTTCAAAGAAATTTAATTCAGCACAGAAAAACTATTCGGTTGTTGAAAAGTAACTGCTGGCAATCGTGTTAGCGCTCAGACACTTTGAGGTCTATGTTCCAGCCTATGGGCCAGTCGTGGTAGTGTATACCGACCACCACCCGCTTAAATTCCTCAATCAATTCCACAACCGGAATATGAGGCTGACCAGATGGTCGCTCATGTTGCAAGAGTACAACTTAGACATTCGCCATATTGCCGGTTGTGAGAATGTGATTGCGGACTGTTTGTCGCGGGTGGAGGATCCGGGGTAGGCTACCACAGTATGTTGGTATAGCCTCCTGTCTTGGCTCGCGGTGTATTTTTGCGCTGGTGCTTGTTGGCTCGCGTGTGTAGCATCAGCGTAGGGTCGCACGGCAGGAGTTGTTGGCTTTGATTAGAAGAAAATTAGACTACATCTATAGTAGCCGCCAAAAACAACATTAAAATAAAATATGAAAAATTAAATAAAAACTTTCTTTTTGATAATTAATTTTAAGATAATATTGTAGCTGAGTACTGAGTGCAGATGATTTTCCCTCAGTAGGCTGTGCTTCTTAAAGCTCGCTCTGGGAGCACAATGTTATGAATTAATGTATTATATTTGGGAAGGGTGATAAGATTTGTTTATATATAAATGTTGTTGTATTTTTTTTTGAGGAGACTGAGCTTGCATTCCATGAGTGGCAGAGTGGTTAGGAGTGGCAGATTCTAGCGACATTCTGCCTGTTCAGATATGGGCTCATGGTTGAGTGTCCCATATCTTGGGGGGGGTGTGACGCCTCCCGGCGTTAGCAGAATGGTTGCGTGGGGCATTGCAGCTCGCTAGCGCTCGCCAGGATGGGGGGATGGGCTACAGTTGTCCTAGAATGATCTGCTTTATGTAATTAGTGTCGTGTTGCCACAGACAGTCTAGAAATGGTCTTTGTTTTGGTCTGTGACCGCGCCTTATATTTTATATTCGCTATAATATAAATGTTGCTTGTGTGGGAGGCGAGCGAGAGAAGGTGAGGGAGTACACCTGGCAGCGGGGTGAGCTATGACGCGGCTCGCTTGGGCGCTGACGGCGTTGGCGGCTGGGTGGTCAACTAGTCCCGTCCCATCGCGGCCTCGTGTTCTTTACCAGCTCAGAGCTTGCCTGACACGCGTATCGCCTACATCCTTTGCAATTCTGTCCCCCATACTCGCCACTTTGCATACTATTTCTCTCTCTCGACTTCTCCTTTCTCATTCTCTAATCTTTATTAAACTCAACATCCCTTCTGGTTTCAGCATAGACGTTCACCGTCGACCAGTCGTATTGTACGCGAAGCTCTCAGATATTTCCATGTACTAGGTTAAGGAGGTATTATGCTTTATTGAGGTTA
The DNA here is from genome assembly GCA_037953745.1 of Lithodes maja. Taxonomy (NCBI): domain Eukaryota; kingdom Metazoa; phylum Arthropoda; class Malacostraca; order Decapoda; family Lithodidae; genus Lithodes; species Lithodes maja. The sequence goes on along the minus strand of JBAKBP010001835.1, from coordinate 63,384 downwards.
GAGAGACAGACTTTTCCGTATGTGTCCTCTCTCGGGAAGGTTGTAGACCGGTATATGTCTCCCTGGCAAGGTGTTGAGTGATTCTGCTTGGTTATCTAAAGCTAGACTAGGGGTAAGGTTACTGTGTCGTTGTCTCCGATGTGTGCAGTGTTAGCTAAGCCCTGCACGACATCGACAGGTACTGTGGAAGCCTAAGTTGTCTTCGGGTGGGTTTACTTTGCGAGCACAGCGCTGTGGTGTGAGAGGGCCATAGCCTATCCCTCACAACATAGTGCTGCCTCTTTGTGTTGACTTCTGAGGGATCGCCAGGATAGAGCTAGGTATTAGAGACCTAGATTTATCAAGAGAGCATCCCCGTCATATAACGTAATCTTCATTATACCACCTTCGGACAACGTTAGGCTACGAGCCGCATGCTCACCCATTGTTGCCCTGCCTTGATACCCCAGCTAGACTTTATTAACTGAGCAGACACTGGTTAGAGAAAAGCCCCCATTATTATATGTATGCAACATTATCATTCACTGCACTTTTGAGCCAAGGTTGTTGTTGAGTTGCACAACCCTAGTAGGCTGTTGCGTTGTGTCACGAAGCATTTCTTTAGTTGTCGAGCATTACTACCTTTGCGCAGTCTTTATTATTCGCCTGCCTATTATTACTATATGTCCTAGCATTTATTGTGACCCGTATTCTGCATTATAATTGTTCAAGATTCTTTACGAACATCTTCCCAGCATCAGACTTATTTCAGAAGTTTCCAGTTGGTGTTGCAGGACTAGCATTGCACTTTCTTTAACCTAACAAGTGCGCATGGGGGTAATTGAAAACGTCCCCCTGTGCTGACGTATTTGAGGTGTTTCCGTCACTAAAATATTCATTGTACCATTAATAGCATTAATAATTATCCATATGCGCCTATTAGGGGTTGATTATAAAGGTATTAACCTGAAACAACAATAAAACGAGTGAAAACAGCGTTTGGATGGTCAAAATCGGAGATATAGCCCGCGCGTTGTATAATGTATGGGTGAGGCAAACTGCTTTCCCGCCAATTTCCCCCAAGGCCACTGAGACACAGTCGATCGATACTCTCTCTCTCTCTCTTGCACTCGCTTGCCATCAGTGATGACAACACCCTGCTTGCAACTCGCTAATGTTAGCACGAAAATATACCTCAGAATAAGGGAATAATAGGGAAAATAGGTGATAACTGAAGGAGAGGAGGAAAGTGGGGAAGGAGGGGAGGTAGAGGACTGAGATTTTGCATGGCCCAGGGGCCAAAAAAAAATAAAAAAATAAAAAAATAAAAATTAAAAAATAAAAAAAAATTCGATGTCAAAAGTTGATTTTTTATTTTACTTACTCTCAAGAGTCTTCCCGCAGTCCGCCGGGGGAACTCTTAAGAGTCTCCCCGCAGCTCCCGGGTTAATACAGGAGTGCCAGTTATTTGAGTATCTACCGTAACGTTAATTAATCACGTTAACTATCTTTTCTTTGTGTAACATAATCGAGTAATCTTTTACTGTTTGAGAATAGGCTGTTTCATTGAGCGTCAGCCTAGTGTGTGTGCACCAGTTACCGAGTCATAGGATACCTCGTTGTCCAGGCACGACTCAGGACGGTAATGGTGTTTTGTTTTCCAGTGTTTAAGGCAGGGTTTGGATCTAGTGTTACCGTTGTTGCGTTTTGCCATTATCTAGTCCAATGTTGAAGAGCCCTGTGTCTTTGAGAACCTGGATCGTAACACTAGCATGTTGATGAACCTTTGTTTGTTCTGCGAGTTTGACAGAAATTCTTCTGTCTTGGTTTGTAGGGCCATTGTTGCATCAAAGTGCACTGCAGCACCAATGCAGCCACCACTTCTTCTTGTGTGTGTACTGTCCTTGGTACTAGGGGAGTCAAGGTAGCCATCAAACACAACAGTGGCTCTCCCATACCTGTGAATGACATATTTAGTGTATGCTTTCAGAATTTCATCCCAGGCAGATCCCTTTGTCCAGGGGATTCTGTGAAGGAGAGCACCTCTATCAAGGACAAACTGAGCCGGGTCTGGTGGTTTGGGGGCTGCCTCAATTGTAGAATACCACAGACTATCTGCTAAGCTGGCTTTGTTGGCAGGTCTCATCATATGTGGTGACTCAAACATTGCAGGTGGGTAGGAGCAGAGTTCATATTTGAATACCTCAGTTAGGTCACCACATCTAGTGCCTGCTGTTACCAGATGCTGGAAAAGTAGTAGGGGGTCCACATGTACTACATCATCGCTAATCTTCACTGAGGTTTTTGTGTCCACTGTTATTGCCTGGTTCTTCTTGCGGAATGAGTACTCGGCTACCTTTTGGCCTGTCATGGATTTCAATATTTCATTGCCAACATGTTTGGCTGTGTCGCAGTTCACTGTTGCATGTGCATTTACCCCAGTGGCTATGTTTCGCAGAGTTGGAGGTCCAGCAGTGCTGAAGGGATTTCTTGGAGCCAGGTATTGCAAGAGGTTTTGCACATCACTAGAGTCCTTGTTCATCCTTGCTCTGCTGGTCTCTTTGTGTTGTTCACTGGTGGTGAATGTCTCACCAGTGAAATCCTGCATGGCACTATTCACTTCAGCACAAGAGGGAGTGGAGAGAAGCCAGATGAGGTGCTGTGTTTCTGTGAATCCTCTTCCTCTTACTAAGCCTCCTTGTCTTCAAAGCTCACATAAGGCACTGCTCTATGGCAAGATCAGTTGAGATGCCTCCCCAAAGTCTTTCTGAGCGGCACACAACATGCAGTCCATTCATGAAATGTCTGTACACCTCAGGACGGTCGACCTCAAGTGTAAGCATTTTCTGCAAATACACATGCACACACTTAACATATAGATTATGGCCAGAGGCCGCAAGGAATGGCAACATGTCATAGAGGTACTGAAGGTGAAGTGCCCTGTCACCAAGTCTTTCTGCCTTGATGAATCTGCATAACAAATCCACCAGTTCCATATACTGCAACCAGAGTCTAGCTACACGGTAGTTGCATAACTTCTCTTTCTCTGTCTCCAGTCTTTTGCGTAGTAGCTTCACAGCCTCACTGTTATCCACATCGGAATGGGATATTGACCCAGACAGAATGCCTTCCAAAAGGCATTTCAAGGCAGGAAGAAGGTGGTCTTCTACAGCATCATTGGGGGTTTCTGTAGCAAAGACAAAGATATGTATAATTTGCTGTGACATAAGAATAATAAATCCTGGAAAAATTTGAATAGTTTACTTTACTGTAAGTAGTTATGCATTTCATAAGATAACAAATATAACTATGTTAATAACCTGAATCCAAAGGAGATGGCTGCTGGACATTTGCATCTGTCTGTAAAGTGTCTGAAGAAAGTGGGAGCTGTGTGTCATGGTCTTCTACACTGAATAGTGACAGTCTTTAATCAAAGTATTTATTAATTTAATACAATATGAAGTATAACAAGAGTAGTAACCTGAATCCAAAGGTGATTGCTGCTGGGTACCACTTTCACAATCTGCATCTGGTTGGAGAGTGTCTCCGGAGAGTGGGAGCTGTGTGCCAAGTGCAGATGATGTCAACAAAGTATTTAGTGCAGCATCTACCAGAATATGCCCTCTAACAGCACGGCTGACTGCTTTGCCAGAGAGCATGTGTCCAACAGTATTGCCAGCATACACCCCTGCAGGAGTTCCTGAAGGCCAGTTCCGCTCATAAGGTGACCAATTATCCCAGGTAACTCATTTCGGTATGGAATGCTCCGAGACGAATGACAGCTGGCTGCAGTTCTGGTAAACTCTCTACCATGGTGTGAGCTTTCCACCAAAGTGGCTGATCGAATGTGATCACGGGACATGAATGATGCTGTCTCGCATGGGAAGATATGAACTTCAGTGTTGAGACTGAGTATACACAAGACAGGTCATTGGGGTCCAAGTCAATCATAGGGAGGAAAATGAATGATGAAGCACCAGGATGGTCTCCCTTGTGGACTAGCTGCATAAGTCCAGACCACTGGGGTCTTTGAACCTTCAGGAGGAGAGATGACTTCCATAGTAGATCTACATCTGCCGATGACTCTTTGATGCTCGGATTTGCCAGTGGTTGGAAGCAGAGTGATATGAAGATGTTCCGTTCAGACAGGAATTGATGGATGTCTATGCGTCCAATATGTGCAATATCATCAGCAGTGACATTAACCCTTGGAATCTTTCTAGGCGACTTTGCTCCAGGTGTCACCATTGCAATCATGCCCATGCCATGGAAAGTGCCTGTCCCATCCAGTGTTATCAGATTGTGGTCTACATTGTCGCCAGCATATTGTACAAAATTGTTCGCAGAAAGTTCAGGCATTTCTGTTCCCTGTGCTACTGATGCACTCCTTTCAAACTTCTTGACCTCACTATAGGAGCAGGAAAACCCATGTTGATTCAGTGATTGCACCAAAAGCTTGGACTGGAATAGGTGATGCATCTGAACACCTAAACCAACTTGCAAAGGGGCCAGAAGTACACGGGGACGAGCTGCTTGCATAATTGCTTGACCTATTGAGGCAATTTTACATGTTGTGTCTTCCACAGAACAGAATCTTCAGAAGCTTGTGTAGAGAGGGTGGCAAGAACTGTATAGCTGTCTCTGTGACAGATCATCATCACTGGGATATACATCCTTCATTTGAATGATGTCTTTGATGTCCTGTTTTATGAAATTAGCTGCTGCTTCTATGATGTTGGTTTTCTCATTGCTTTCCTTATGTGTAGTTTGCTCATGGAACTTGTGTAAGATTTTGGAAGCAGTGCTGTGGAAAGTAACAACATATGTTTTCCCATTGATCTCAGTGATGACTATTCTGTCCTTGAAGTGTTTCTTGAGTTCACTCTTCATATGTGGAAAGCTGTATGGTTCAATGTCAGAATCTCTGAGGTACTCTTTCATCTCAGATCAGTTATGGTCACCTGCTCATCATCTTTATTTTCAAGATACTCTGCTACTGCTTCAAAGGCTTCAGATTTCAGAGAGTCTTTAGGCCTACCAATAGCACTTACGCTAACTCTTTTGCACTTTGTTGTGCTCTGTTCTGTGTTTTTCTGAAACATTCTTGAAACTTTCTTTCCTGTTCGAAAGTTAATACTACAAATGTTGTGGTACACTGTATCTGCAGCTGGTAGATCATGAGCAAAAATGACTCTGCCTTTTACAGTATCAGACCATTCACCTTTGAACTCCTCACAGGACTTGTGTATTTTCTCCTGGAAATCAATTGTTCTGACTGGAATAAGTTTATGTTCTAGTTTTTTTCCTTTGTATGCATTAGGTAATCCACAGAAAATGCAGTCATCTTTATAGCTGAAAGCTGATTCTTCCGATGTACGTGTTTTCTGTTGATGTTCTGGTTCACCAGAAAGTTTCCGTTTGTTGTGACATTGTATTGCTCTTGGATTGGTAAATTCACTTCTGCATTTGACGTGAACAACCTGACCAGGAATAACATTTATCTGAGTACCTCTTGCTTTGCAGGCATTCAGGATACCTACACAACCCTTTTGTGTCAATGTAGCAGTTTGCTCTCCAATTGACAATGGCCTCTCACAAAATAGGCAGACATCCATTTCTGTTCTGTACTTTTGTCAATTCTACTTTTTTCTGTCCTACTTGGGTTAGATGACAATCTGAAAGAAAAGAAATAGTTCTACTTATTATATAGGCAAGCAGTTGCAAAGTTTGTACATAGCAAAGCAAGAGAGTGATAGGAATGAGATAGAGAGAGACAAAAGTAAGAATACTAGTTTACAGGTATCCAGTTTCTATAACAAATTGATCGCTTAAAGGTACCACAACCAATAAAGTAGTAAGAGCACCTCTACATACCAGTTTCTAGTAATATAATAATTTAATACTAGGCCTAAACTTGTACTTTCTATTGTACATGCAACAATACATTTTACCATTGTTTGAGGTAAGGCAAAATATCCATTTAGAATACAACAAAATGACATTTTTAAATGATTAAATGTGAGCGTGTTATACACTTATACAGTATTCTTGCATGTGTTTTTCGAATAACAAAAATGGGTCAAGATCCGCCTTAAACTATTCAATCACTCTAATATTCAAGTGTAGCAGTTCTTGCCTCATTCTTCGGCCCTGCCCTATAAGAGCTCTGATATGGAGCTCATGTGGTCCGGCTGAACTGGTGAAATGGCAGGAAATGTCTGCATGTCTTCGCCTTCCTCGATGTGTTCCCCTACTGCCCTTCCCTCTCTATCTTGACTCGTTTAGTCATATATCTTGATTGAATCCTTTGGGCCAGCCCTATGAGAGTTATTTTATGGAGCTCAGTGGTCTGGTTCAACTAATATTAAACAACAAAAATAAAAAAAATAAAATAAATCCGAGTCAACAAATGTTCAGAAGTTGTTAGGAAGGCAAACTCAATAATAGGCTTTATAGGCAGGTCATTCGAGCATAAATTCAAATATGTAATCTTAACTCTTTACAATTCCTTAGTCCGCCATCTCCTGGAATAATGCGTTCAATCCTGGTGCCCTTACTACCAAAAAGATATAGACAAGCTAGAACGAGTTCAACGTAGAGTTACCAAAATGATACCTTGCCTAACGAACAAACCATACGAGGAGCGTCTTAGATAACTAAATCTATTTCATCAAAAGCATCGACAATATGAATTGTAATAAATAGTTCACTATCGACCAAGCAAATTACACGCAGGGGAATGGTTGCAAAATTATTGGTAAATCTTTTAACTCACACGAGTCTAAGAATGTTTTCTTCAATCGAGTTGTCAACTTGTGGAAGGGGTTCCCCGAGATACCATAGACTGCAGCACTGTTGATTATTTTAAACTTCGCCTAGACAAACACCTTGCCTTAAATCCACGACTGACTGCATTTGTAAATGAATATACAATTTGTGTTCCTCTATTATATTACTAACAACTGTCTTCTACTAACATCGCCTAATCCTGCAATGGACATTTGTCCCAGGGCAGTCTTCCATTTCCATTTTTCCTTAACCACTCTAAACTACTGTTTGGACACTTGACCATTAGTGTTTTTGAGAGCAAGCAGCCTTGAGGGGTCACTGGCCTTGCTGTTGCTTGATATCCTGTGTACTCCTTTGTACCTTTGTATACTTTCTAGCCATCAGAAATTTACGTTATTATTGCTTATCGACGTTTACGGTTCCAACTTTTGACTACTTGCGAGTTTCAAGATATACGGAATTTGGAACCGTAAACATCGATATAGAATAGAAATGTAAAAATAATGTAGATTTCCGATGGATACAAAAACCATGACTAATCACTACTGTACCGGCGACGTCATTTAAATGTTTTTTCTATGTTTTGAGGATTTTATGCAGCTTAAGAAGGATCTATGATAGTTAAAAGGGTTTAGTGAAATAGTTCGAAGCCTGTTAATCGCTGGAGGCCCATCTGAAACTGAAAAAAATAGTCTAATAGTTGCCAGAATATAATGACAAGGATGTCACCGGTACTGAAAGGGATTAATTTGGTGCTATGGCTATATAGAGGTACGGTCGCGCTAATAAGTCATGTCCCAGCTGTCATTATGTTTGGCTTGCTCTGTGTTGTATTAATGTCTGTCAGATGTTGAAAAGGGTGGGTAAGTGTAGGAACATGTTTGTATATTTCACTCGATATGAAGAAATTAAGCTTAGATATTGCTGATACCAATTATTGATCAAAACATACTTGGTGCCCAGACATCACTTATTAGCGCGATTGTACTAAGAGCGTCTTTTAGTTGGCAACTGTGCTAAATATTCATGTCTACACCTCCACCTTCCTTATAGCCTCAAACTCGCAAGTGCTCAATTGCAATTATGGGGAGATGTGTATTTATTCGTAATTATTTGTCCATTTATATATTTATTATTTTCAGGTCCCTCCAAAGACTTCCATCAAGCTTTTCAAAAATACCCCCAAGACCCCCCTTCGAGATAGACTTGTACATTTTTTGGTAGAAAAATGTCCTGGTTAAAGGCAGGTTCCTCCTAAATTACAGGCTCGCTATCGCTCGTCAGGAATAAAATAGATACTTAAAAGGCACAAATGCGCGTTATAATCGTCAAACTAATGGGGCTAAACATTAGGGAGAAGGGGGTCAAGCAAAAAAAAAACTAACCTTTCCTTAAGGGGAGATGGTTCACTTTTTGGGCGATTTTTGCATGTATTTTTTTATTTTTCTAGTTTTCTCCCTAGACCTCCATCAAATTTAAAAAAAAACACCCATTAGATCCCCCTTGTACATTTTTCGGTAGAAAAATTTCCCGGCCGAAGGCCGATTCTTCCAACATGACAGGCTCACTATCGTTCGCCAGGGAAAAAATAGACACCTAAATATCACGAAAGGTCTAAATATTGACGAAAAAATGGGGCAAAAGGTCTTAAAATTGACTAACTAATGGGGCAAACATCTTAACATGTGGAAACTAATGGGGCTAAACATGAGGGAGCAGGGGGTCCAGAAAAAAACAAATTGCTTAAGCCGGTGTCACGAGCTCTTTTCTGCCAACTTTTCCCAACAATTGTATTCTGGCAGGTTCTTAAGGGGAGGCAGACCGTTTTTTCTGGACCCCCTTCTCCCTATTGTTTATCCCCACTAGTTTTCAGATGTTAAGATGTTTGCCCCATTAGTTAGTCGTTTTTAATACCTTTTGCCCAATTTCGTTGTCAATTTTAAGACCTTTCGTGCCACCTGGTGAACAAGCCTACGTTTGTTCTATCATAAAAGACCCAGAGAAGCTGGTCCAGCAACCCACCCGTATCCCGGATCACTTCGGAGATGGGCCCAACATTTTTTACTTATTTCTGACTTCTAACCCTTCTTCTTATACTGTTAATCTTTTCTCTCTTTTGGGCTCCTCCGACCATAAACTTATCTCCGTCACCTGTCCTATCTCTTCAGTACGGCCATCCGATCCTCCCAGCCGGCGGTGCTTGTGGCAATTTGGCGCTGCCTACTGGGAGGCTCTCCGGTAGTACTTCTTTGATTTCCCATGGAATGACATCTGCTTCCGTGGCCGAGGACCCTCGGAGAGTGCTGAACGCATTACCGAGGTAATCCTCTCGGGTATGGAGGCGTACATTCCATTTTCTTTCTCTCAGTCTACTGCAAAAAAATCTTGGTTTACTCACGCTTGTTCTACTGCTGTCTGCAACAAGGAGGAAGCATTCAAACGGTACCGACGCCTTAAAACTCAAGAATCTCATTTTTCTTATGTTTCTGCCCGGAATCAAGCCAAATCTGTTCTTCGACTTGCCAAGCACTCTTCCATCAATAATAAATGCACTGAACTCTCCAACTCTAGCTCTTCCCAAGCTTTCTGGCATCTAGCCAAAACACTCTCCAACAACTTTTCTTCCTCGTCTTTCCCTCCCCTTTTCCACTCTGATGGTACAACCATCACTTCTTCCTCTGACAAAGCTGAACTCTTTGCGCAAACTTTTGCCAGAAACTCTACCTTGGATGATTCCGGTGCTATTCCTCCCTCTCCACCCCCCTCTCTCATACTTATGCCTAATATCTTAATCTGTTCTAAAGATGTACTTTCTACCCTCTCTGGGCTTAATACTAAGAAGGCGTACGGTCCGGACGGTGTTCCTCCTGTTGTACTTCAAAACTGTGCTTCTGTGCTGACCCCCTGCCTAGGCAAACTCTTTCGTCTCTGTCTCTCCTCTAACGTCTTTCCTTCTTGCTGGAAGTTTGCTCTCATTCAACCTGTCTCAAAGAAGAGTGACCGCTCTCAACCCTCCAACTATCGTCCTATTGCTCTCATATCTTGTATCTCTAAAGTTTTTGAAACTATTCTTGCTTCCAAATTTCTTAAGCATTTCTCTTCTCATAATCTGCTCTCAGATCGCCTGTATGGCTTCCTTAAGGGTCGCTCTACTGGTGATTTTCTTTCATATCTTACTAACTCTTGGTCATCCAACTTTCGGGACTTCGCTGAGACTTTTTCTGTTGGACTAGACATATCGAAGGTCTTCGATAGAGTTTGGCACAAATCTTTAATTTCCAAACTGCCCTCCTTCGGTTTCTGTCCCTCCATCTGTGCCTTTGTCTCTAATTTCCTTTCCGGCCATTCCATTGCTGCGGTTGTGGACGGCCATCGCTCATTTCCTCATCCTATCAACTCCGGTGTTCCTCAGGGTTCTGTCCTATCTCCTATTCTTTTTATAATTTTCATAAATGATCTTCTCAACTGTACATCCAGTCCCATCCATTCATATGCAGACGACTCTACTTTACACCACTCAATTAGTTTTCCAGAATGCCCCAGCCAGCAATCCCTCAAAAGTAAACATAATGAAGCCATAAAGTACTTATCTTTTGATCTAGCTACTATTTCCAATTGGGGTAGAGAAAACCTTGTTGCATTTAATGCTTCCAAAACTCAATTTATCCATCTTACTACCCGTCAGGAACCTCCAGAGGACTATCCCTTATTCTTCAACAATACAAAAATCAACCCTTCATCTTCCCTCAATGTTCTCGGTGTCTCTTTTTCATCTGGTCTCACTTGGAAAGACCATATTACCAGTCTCGCTAAGGCAGCCTCCCAGAAGCTGGGTGTGCTCAACCGCCTCAAGGGGCTCGTTACCTCTGCGTAGCTTCTTGCTCTGTACAGGGGCACAGTGCGTCCTTGTATTGAGTATTGTTCACATGTGTGGGGATTATCCTCTCACACAGCACTCCTAGATAGAGTAGAAAGGAAAGCCTTTCATATCATTAACTCCCGTCCACTCACCAACTCCCAGCAGTCTCTCTCTCTTCGCCACAATGTTGCATCTCTCTCGCTATTCTATCGCTACTATAATAATCAGTGTTCCTCGAAGCTTTCCCAGTGTATACCACCTCCTCTACGTAAGGTACGTAAGGCGGTAGTGGGGCAACAATTATAGTCTGGTAGGTTGTTAAGGGGGTAGTGGTCCAACAATTGTAGTCTGGTAGGTTAAGTGTGTAGTGGTCCAACAATTGTAGTCTGGTAGGTTGTTAACCCGGGAACTGCGGGGAGACTCTTAAGAGTTCCCCCGGCGGACTGCGGGGAGACTCTTGAGAGTAAGTGAATAAAAAAAAAATCAACTTTTGAAATCGATTTTTTTTTTTTTTTTTTTTTTTTTTTGGCCCCTGGGCCATGCAAAATCTCAGTCCTCTACCTCCCCTCCTTCCCCACTTTCCTCCTCTCCTTCAGTTATCACCTATTTTCCCTGTTATTCCCTTATTCTGAGGTATATTTTCGTGCTAACATTAGCGAGTTGCAAGCAGGGTGTTGTCATCACTGATGGCAAGCGAGTGCAAGAGAGAGAGAGAGAGAGTATCGATCGACTGTGATCAGTGGGCCTTGGGGGAAATTGGCGGGAAAGCAGTTTGCCTCACCCATACATTATACAACTCGCGGGCTATATCTCCGATTTTGACCATCCAAATGCTCTTTTCACTCGTTTTATTGTTGTTTCAGGTTAATACCTTTATAATCAACCCATAATAAGGCGCATATGGATAAGTATTAATGCTATTAATGGCACAATGAATATTTTAGTGACGGAAACACCTCAAATACGTCAGCACAGGGGGACGTTTCCAATTACCCCCATGCGCACTTCAGAGGTTAAGGGTGTAGTGGTCCAACAATTGTAGTATGGTAGGTTGTTAAGGGGGTAGTGGTCCAACAATTGTAGTCTGGTAGGTTAAGGGGGTAGTGGTCCAACAATTGTAGTCTGGTAGGTTGTTAAGGGGGTTAGTGGTCCAACAATTATAGTCTGGTAGGTTGTTAAGCGTGTAGTGGTCCAACAATTGTAGTCTGGTAGGTTGTTAAGGGTGTAGTGGTCGTGTAGTGGTCCAACAAATGTAGTATGGTAGGTTGTTAAGAGGGTACTGGTCCAACAATTGTAGTCTGGTAGGTTGTTAAGGGGGTAGTGGTCCAACAATTGTAGTCTGGGAGGTTGTTAAGGGGGTAGTGGTCCAACAATTGTAGTCTGGTAGGTTGTTATGGGGGTAGTGGTCCAACAATTGTAGTCTGGTAGGTTGTTAAGGGGGTAGTGGTCCAACAATTGTAGTCTGGTAGGTTGTTAAGGGGGTAGTGCACCAACAATTGTAGTCTGGTAGGTTGTTAAGGGGGTAGTGGTCCAACAATTGTAGTCTGGTAGATTGTTAAGGGGGTAGTGGTCCAACAATTGTAGTCTGGTAGGTTGTTAAGGGTGTAGTGGTCCAACAATTGTAGTCTGGTAGGATGTTAAGTGGGTAGTGGTCCAACAATTGTAGTCTGGTATGTTGTTAAGGGGGTAGTGGTCCAACAATTGTAGTCTGGTAGGTTGTTAAGGGGGTAGTGGTCCAACAATTGTAGTCTGGTAGGTTGTTAAGGGGGTAGTGGTCCAACAATTGTAGTCTGGTAGGTTGTTAATGCCCCTTTCCCACATGTGCGATTTCTTACGATTTTCACCGGCGGCACCCATATTCGTGACATGTCGGACAACAAACTTATACCCTCGCATAATAATCGTATGCTTCGGCCGGCCTCGCGGGTCATCGCAAATGTTCGGTTTGTTTAAAATTTGGGACGAGGACTCACGAGGGTTCATTGCCCTCGCAAGAATCGTCGAACATTGCAGAATGATCCGAGAGGCCCTCGGGGATCATCGACGACATCGGCGTGACATCGCGGAAGGTTTCTCACAAAAAAAAACTTTGCAACGCTGCATGGCAGCTCGCCGATGGTCTCAGATGGTCTGAAAACATCGACGATGCACAAGAGTCATCGGCGGTTTCCTCGTCGATTAGTCGTCGACGTGCGCGCAAGTACTCACCGAGAGTATACCCGCCAGGGGTATGCTCCGCACGAGGCATGCGAAGGGCCTTGCGACGTCGCGGAATGCTCAAGACATACCTGCCGAGGCCAAGGAGCACCTTCGGCGAGGTGGGTAAAAACAAATGATTAGGCCTATAGTGAATCTGTCAACCCTTTTTTCTATGCACCTCTCCTAGGGGGTTCACCTGCCTTTTTTCTTTCTCTTTCTCTCCTTTTCTCTCTTTCTCTGGTTTGTATCCATTCATCCAACTGGTTTAAGACGTTTATCCCCCCATCCAAGTATCGATATCTTCCTGGCAAGCGATAGCGAAGCAGCATTATATCCCCCTGAGTGCCAGGTCCGTATATATACGGACTAGGGTCTTGTCACGACCAGTGCCAGGTCCGTATATATACGGACTCGCCGAAAAAAAATCGTAGCAGCGAAACGACTGCACCTATGGCTTTCATATTTCTACCACATGTACTGTACAGTACCTTACCCTTCTGGCTTCTTGCCACCACCCACACGACCCCCTCCCCCCACCCACTCGCTGACTATCGGTGGCCTCACAAGGAAAAAAAAAGGAAAATCTGTGGCAGCGAAACGACTGCACCAAACGGTTTCATATTTGTGTGACAAGTCCCTTACCCTTCTGCCTTCCCCCACACCCCCAACCGCCTCACACCACCCACTTCCAGCGTATCCGTACGAAGAAAAGGAAAAAAAGGAAAATCCGTGGTGGCGAAACTACCTCACCAATCGGCTTCATATTTGTAACACGAGTCAATTACGCTTCTACCTCCCCCCCCCCCCCCCCCCTCACCATCTAAGGGAGAAAACTAAAAAAGGCGAGGTGGGCTCAATTTTTAAGCCTTAACGCAAACATTGAGCCCACCTTGCAGTTTTTTGTTTTATCTTCCTCTTCCTCTCAGCTAGCTCCTCGTTTTTTTTTTTTTCTATTTCTCTCCCTCTCTCTTTGCCTTGTATCCGTTCGGCCCCGTTCAGCCGACTGTTTTAAGACGTTTACCCCCATCCAGGTTTCAATATTTTCCTGGTGAGCGGTAGCGAGCCAAAATATATATTTTTTGTTTTGAGAGCAAGCTAAATTTGTACATTATTTGATAGACATTGCCAATCTCCGAATTGGGGAGATGGGTCGTTTTTCTGGTCCCCTTTCTTCCTCATGGTTAACCCCATTAGTTTTCATATTTTATGACCGTCGGCCCATTAGTTTGGCGATTTTAAGATAAATTTGTACATTTTCGACGAGTTGGGTTGGGTAGGCTATGAGGGGGGATCTTCTTGGTGTGGGCCAATCGGCGCTCTGTAGACCCCGTCATCTTGTATCGATCTCTGACCGTTTTGGTGAGGTCAGTCCTCAAGGCATTAGTGATTTGGGTCTATAATTAGGCCTTGTAATTGGGGTTGGGTGTGACAGGGACCTGCCTTGTGTGGGCCAATTGGCTTTCTGCAGACTCCCGTTTTCTGATGTTCTTATGTTTTTGCCATGAAATATATGCAAAATGTTTTCGAATAATCTCACCGAGGTATTCACCGAACCATCGCTTAATTTGCCGAAGACGTCGTCGCAGAACATACGCCGAGGATTCGTTCATCCTTCGCATTATTTCGCAATATTTTATTCAAATGTGACAGTTCTCGCCGAAGTCATCGGCGAACCATCGCTCAATTTGCCGATGATCGCATACGCATAATGTCGCCGATTCCGTCTTACCCATCGGCGACGTCGTCGCCGGGTGTAAACTTGTCAACGGTTTTTAACGGTCAAAATCATAGACGTCGCACACATTCCTTGCGAATTGACAAAACTACGTCCTCGGCGACGAAAATCGTATCAAGTCGCACATGTGGGAAAGGGCCATAAGGGTGTAGTGGTCCAACAATTGTAGTCTGGTAGGTTGTTAAGGTGGTAGTGGTCCAACAATTGTAGTCTGGTAGGTTGTTAAGGGGGTAGTGGTCCAACAATTGTAGTCTGGTAGGTTGTTAAGGTGGTAGTGGTCCAACAATTGTAGTCTGGTAGGTTGTTAAGGGGGTAGTGGTCCAACAATTGTAGTCTGGTAGGTTGTTAAGGGGGTAGTGGTCCAACAATTGTAGTCTGGTAGGTTGTTAAGGGGGTAGTGGTCCAACAATTGTAGTCTGGGAGGTTGTTAAGGGGGTAGTGGTCCAACAATTGTAGTCTGGTAGGTTGTTAAGGGGGTAGTGGTCCAACAATTGTAGTCTGGTAGGTTGTTAAGGGGGTAGTGGTCCAACAATTGTAGTCTGGTAGGTTGTTAAGGGGGTAGTGGTCCAACAATTGTAGTCTGGTAGGTTGTTATGGGGGTAGTGGTCCAACAATTGTAGTCTGGTAGGTTGTTAAGGTGGTAGTGGTCCAACAATTGTAGTCTGGTAGGTTGTTAAGGTGGTAGTGGTCCAACAATTGTAGTCTGGTAGGTTGTTAAAGGGGTAGTGCTTGTTTGTTTGACTTTTATATTCATATATTTATATATTTTTGAGTTTCCTCGCTAGACCTCAATCAAGCTTTAAAAAAAAACACCCCCTAGACCCCTTTCAAGATAAATGTGTACATTTTTCTTTAAAAAAATGTCCTTGCCGAAGGCCGGTACCTTCTAAAATTACAGGCTCGCTATCGCTCGCCAGGAAAAAAATAAACACCTAAATGGCACTAAAGGTCTTAATATTGAACAAGAAATCGGGCGAAAGATCTCAAAATCGCCAAACTAATAGAAATAACGTCTTAACATCTCAAAACTAATATGCTAAACTTGAGGGAGAAGGGGTCCAGAAAAAGCGAGTACAGTTAAGCACAGTTACACATTTCAATTTAATTCAAAACACATATTGTCATGGACTCATTTACAAAAAAATACAACAGTTACATAATGTATATACCACAAGTCCATGATAATGAGGACTGATACTGTATGTTCTCTAAATACTTTATAATGTATATACCACAAGTCCATGATAATGAGGACTGATACTGTATGTTCTCTAAATACTTTATAATGTATATACCACAAGTCCATGATAATGAGGACTGATACTGTATGTTCTCTAAATACTTTATAATGTATATACCACAAGTCCATGATAATGAGGACTGATACTGTATGTTCTCTAAATACTTTATAATGTATATACCACAAGTCCAAGCTTGATGGAGGTCTAGGGAAACGAAAAAAATACTTGAATAAATGAATCAATAGACCAAACAAACGTTTTAGTTTCCTCCCTAGACCTCCATCAAGCTTAGAAAAACACCCCCTAGACCCCACTTCAATACAAATTTGTACATTTTTCGGTAGAAAAATGTTCCGGTCGAAGGCCGGTTCCTCTTAAAATTGCAGGCTCGCTATCGCTCACCAGGAAAACATCGACACTTAAATGGCTTGAAAGGTCTTAAAATTGACAACGAAATGGGGCGAAAGATGTTAAAATCGCCAAACTAATGGGCCGACCGTCTTATAATTTCAAAACTAGTGGGGCTAAACATGAGGGAGAAGGGGGTCCATAAAAACGGTCTGCCTCCCCTTAAGACCATTTGTGCCATCTAGGTGTCTATATTATCTTGGCGAGCGATAGCGAGCCTGTAATTTAGGAGTAACCGGTCTTCAGCCGGGACATTTTTCTTCTGAAATAATATGTACAAGTTTATCTCGATGGGGGGGGGGGGGGGTGTCTTGGGGGTATGTTTAAGCTTGATGAGGATCTTGGTAGGAAATCAAAGAAAATAATAAATTAATAATTAAATGAACAAATACATACAAACCTCCCCTTAACACTAACGACAAACCTCCCCTTAACACTAACGACAAACCTCCCCTTAGCACTAACGACAAACCTCCCCTTAACACTAACGACAAACCTCCCCTTAACACTAACGACAAACCTCCCCTTAACACTAACGACAAACCTCCCCTTAACACTAACGACAAACCTCCCCTTAACACTAACGACAAACCTCCCCTTAACACTAACGACAAACCTCCCCTTAACACTAACGACAAACCTCCCCTTAACACTAACGACAAACCTCCCCTTAACACTAACGACAAACCTCCCCTTAACACTAACGACAAACCTCCCCTTAACACTAACGACAAACCTCCCCTTAACACTAACGACAAACCTCCCCTTTACACTAACGACAAACCTCCCCTTAACACTAACGACAAACCTCCCCTTAACACTAACGACAAACCTCCCCTTAACACTAACGACAAACCTCCCCTTAACACTAACGACAAACCTCCCCTTAACACTAACGACAAACCTCCCCTTAACACTAACGACAAACCTCCCCTTAACACTAACGACAAACCTCCCCTTAACACTAACGACAAACCTCCCCTTAACACTAACGACAAACCTCCCCTTAACACTAACGACAAACCTCCCCTTAACACTAACGACAAACCTCCCCTTAACACTAACGACAAACCTCCCCTTAACACTAACGACAAACCTCCCCTTAACACTAACGACAAACCTCCCCTTAACACTAACGACAAACCTCCCCTTAACACTAACGACAAACCTCCCCTTAACACTAACGACAAACCTCCCCTTAACACTAACGACAAACCTCCCCTTAACACTAACGACAAACCTCCCCTTAACACTAACGACAAACCTCCCCTTAACACTAACGACAAACCTCCCCTTAACACTAACGACAAACCTCCCCTTAACACTAACGACAAACCTCCCCTTAACACTAACGACAAACCTCCCCTTAACACTAACGACAAACCTCCCCTTAACACTAACGACAAACCTCCCCTTAACACTAACGACAAACCTCCCCTTAACACTAACGACAAACCTCCCCTTAACACTAACGACAAACCTCCCCTTAACACTAACGACAAACCTCCCCTTAACACTAACGACAAACCTCCCCTTAACACTAACGACAAACCTCCCCTTAACACTAACGACAAACCTCCCTTAACACTAACGACAAACCTCCCCTTAACACTAACGACAAACCTCCCCTTAACACTAACGACAAACCTCCCCTTAACACTAACGACAAACCTCCCCTTAACACTAACGACAAACCTCCCCTTAACACTAACGACAAACCTCCCCTTAACACTAACGACAAACCTCCCCTTAACACTAACGACAAACCTCCCCTTAACACTAACGACAAACCTCCCCTTAACACTAACGACAAACCTCCCCTTAACACTAACGACAAACCTCCCCTTAACACTAACGACAAACCTCCCCTTAACACTAACGACAAACCTCCCCTTAACACTAACGACAAACCTCCCCTTAACACTAACGACAAACCTCCCCTTAACACTAACGACAAACCTCCCCTTAACACTAACGACAAACCTCCCCTTAACACTAACGACAAACCTCCCATTAACACTAACGACAAACCTCCCATTAACACTAACGACAAACCTCCCCTTAACACTAACGACAAACTATGTAATTTGACTAAACTTTTCGACGCTATCCTGGATTTAATCTAATATCCTAAATAATTCTTTATCAATTTCGTGCACCTATGTAAACAGTTTCATAAGTCCAAAAGGGACACCATTTTTGTCCTAGACTGGACGGTGTAGAAAAACAAATAAAATAATAAAATATATAAATCCATCAATAACATTAAAAGTAAAATATATACAGTATAATGATACCAATGATAATGATAATAATCATAATAATGATAATAACAATTATAATAATACTAATAATAACAATGTATGTATGTATGTATTTACTCAGGCACATACCCCACAGCTGGGGATGGCCGACTTGAGACAGAGTGTGAATAGGGGCAACACAACACATCACAAAAAAAAAAAAAAAAAAAAATCTCGCAAGCATCTAGGTTGCCCAGGAGAGGACCCAGAGGCCCAGGTCCATTTTGGGGTCTATAGCTAAGAGACGCAGGTCCCAGACCTCCCGGAGAGGTCCGGTCTCAGCAGGCAGACACGAAGGGGAGCTTACCACCACAATGCCCGCCCACTTTACTTCCAGGCATGACCCTTCACAACATAGACCGGCTCCCAGGGCCAGGCGCCTGATGGACTATTATCTAGTCCAACTGGCGCCCGACCCCCTCTCCCAACGACCGACCGTGTTATCACTCATCTATTCACAAGCATTCTCCATTGATTCCTATTCATTATCACTGCTCTTGCCTGTTCTTCACTCATATCTCTACCTTCCAACTCTTGCATTTCACCATCTCCCCATCTTATCCGAGGTCTTCCTCTCCCTCTATTTCCCTTTGTTTCTGGCTCATATATTTTCTTTAATAATAATAATAATGATAATAATAATTATAATAATAATATAATAATAATAATAATAAATACATTAATAATATATTTCACTTTTTCAGGAACCCTGGTTACTCTGAAACAACAGAGTCTCTCTACTGGCTACTCAGGACGCCGCCGCTGGAATATCCCCCACAATTCATTCCCTGTAGAACACGTTTTGAACACCATACCTCAGGGGGAGTTTGGCGACTACTTAGGTCAGGTCAATACTGTTTTTGTGAGGATTTTTGTATTTCCTTATTCCTGTGTGACCAGTTTCCCTTCTATCTTCCTTCTTCTTATGGGGTCGGCCGGGTATTCTTACCTCTGCCACGCCTTTGTATCGGCTTCCTCCCTTTAGGGAAAGCTAGGAAAATACAGGAAGACATAAAGTAGAAAGAAAGGAGGATAAAGAATTCGAATAGATTCGAAGAAAAAGCTTAACAGGAAACTCCTCTCATTCTTTGTACTCTCCTATTCTCTCTCTCATTTCTTTTTCATCTTCACCCTCTATATGCTCCTCATATACTCATTAGTACACTCAATCCTATCTCTTATGTCCCTTTCCTCATACTTTGAGTATCATGAAGTATATATTTATCCTAGAACATGAAAACAAGCCCCTCATAAGGGCTCCAAACAACTGTGCCATGCTAGGAGAAAACA
Organism: Lithodes maja; assembly: GCA_037953745.1. Classification (NCBI taxonomy): domain Eukaryota; kingdom Metazoa; phylum Arthropoda; class Malacostraca; order Decapoda; family Lithodidae; genus Lithodes; species Lithodes maja. Next base: position 43,581 of record JBAKBP010001835.1, on the reverse strand, counting down.
TCTTGCCCTACAATACTCAGGGGGAGCTTGACGACTACTTAGGTCAGCTCACTATTTTTGGGGGGAGGATTGTGATCTTTTCTTAATGGCTTCTATACCAGTGACGTCGTTTTCATTATATTCTAGCCATATCTAGACGATTTTGTGCAGTTTAAGAAGGATCTGTGGTAGTAAAAAGGGTTAAGTGAAATAGTTTGAATCCTGTTAATTGGTGGAGACCCTTTGTAAAATGAATAAAATCGTATAATAGTAGCCAGAAAAAACGTTAAAAGAATAGCGCCGGTACAGATGGGGTTAATCCTGTGTGACCAGTTTCCCCTTACTTTTATTATAAGGAAGTATTTAATGATCCCACAACATGAAAACAAGCGCCTTATAAGGGCTCCAAACAACTGTGCCATGCTAGGAGAAAACTTGTTGACGTCCAATACTCGGGGGGGACCTCGACGACTACTTAAGCCGGAGAGCTTTTATAGTCAACATTTGATGATCAACACTTTTCTGGCAACATTTCTGGAGTATTTTGTCCTGGTATCGAAAACTAGACTTATGATAGATGAACTTAGGTAACCGAAATAATCTAAATGTTGACCTCATAAGCTGCCAGACCAATGTTAAGGATAAATGTTGACCTCATAAGCTGCCAGACCAATGTTAAGGATAAATGTTGACCTCATAAGCTGCCAGACCAATGTTAAGGATAAATGTTGAATGAAAAAGCGCTCGTGTGATACCGGCTTTAGGGCAGGTCACTACTATTTTGGGGAGCATTGTGGTGTTTCCTTAAGGCGGTGTCACGCGAGTGCTTCTTTAGCAATTGTCGATGAGCATGTTTTTTTCGTACCAATTTGTGGCTCTTTCACATTGGGATCGGAAACAAGATCAAAGGTAGGTTATGTTAGCTTGTTTAATTCTTACGGAACCTAAATTTTGAAGCTGCCAGACAACAATTGCCCGTAAAAATTGCTCGAAAATGCGCTCGTGTGACATCGCCTTTATTCCTGTGTGTCCTGTGTCCTTATACTGTAACATAACATAACATGATTAAATATCACTAAAAACCACTGGGGCCTATCATGGTTATCCATAATCTTAAGGGGAGACTGGCTGTTTGATTGGTCTATTAATTAATTTATTCATATATTTTTTATAGTTTCCTCCCGAGACCTCCATCAAGCATAGAAAAACACCCCCTAGACCCCCCCTCCCCCCCCCCCCCCACTCAAGATAATTTTTGTAAATTTTTCGGTAGAAAATTTTAGCGGCCAAAGGCCGGTTCCTCTTAAAATTGCAGGCTCGCTATCGCTCGCCAGGAAATAATCGACACCTAAATGGCACGAAAGGTCTTAAAATTGACAGCGAAATTGGGCGAAAGGTGTTTATATCGCCAAACTAATGGGCCGAACGTTTTATTATCTCAAAACTAGTGGGGCTAAACATTAGGGAGAAGGGGGTCCAGAAAAACGGTTTCCTCCCCTTAATCTCTGATATATATGAAGTCTGGTCAGGTGAAGGTATTGAGAGATAAGCCTTTAAAACGGCACCTTGTGTCTACTTTTCGAAGACTGTTGAGAGGGGAGAAGGGTGTTAGAGAGAGGAAGAAGTTTTCATGATTTTGTTCTGACCTGTTTTCATACTTTGATAAAAAAAATAAGAGTAATTATATTTAGATGCATTCCTATAACGTGAAAACAAGCACCTCATAAGGGGTTCGAACAACTGGGTCATGTTAGAAGACATGCTGTTGTTCTTGTAGTTCTCCAGACTGTCTGGATAAACCGTCCCACATCCGGTAGACCGAAACCGCTCCAGATGCTTGGGCACCCTAATGGGCCGGGGTGAGATAAGATCTGGCTCCGAGAGGGCAGCGGGGGAGAAGATCATCAGACCACGGGCTTGCACGACCGGGCCAATTCCCCCACCGTTTGCAGCCCCCCTTGCAGTGTCACCCAATCGGGCGATCTCACCAGCACCTAGAAGGAAAATTAGTACAGTAAAAGAGACCATTCCCCACGTTTCCTAATATTATTATTATTTTTGTATTTGTTTTAGAGGAGTAACTCAAACAAACCCCCCCCCCCAAAAAAAAATAAAAAATAAAAAATATATATACAATAACAAATATAAATTATCTTTCCCCAGGCTACAGTGTTTCATCGGGAAGATTCTGGGGTGACAAGGACTCTTACATCTCTGGGGCTCCTAACGGGGCGGGCACCGCTGGAAAGGTACCGTTTAAGTGGAGATGATTGTGTTTTTTTTGTGGCCCCCCTTCTTCCTCATGTTTAGCCCAAAGTGTTTTGAGATGTTAAGACCTTCGTTACATTACTTTGTCGAATTTAAGACCTTCCGCCCCATTTCTCTGTCAGTATTAACTCTCTCAGACATATTAAGTTACAGTAAGTTACCATGGACAGGCAGCAGGGTTTCTGGGTGGTGAATTTGGCATAGGAACGTTTTCGAAGCCTAACGTATTTCTGTATTCCCATCCACCAGAATGCTGTTTATTGTGATGTATTGCATGTGAATGGAAGGAAGAATGACTGTATTACATAATACAAAAAAAAAAATGTAAATACATCGAAATATGAAAGTGTAAACGATATTTTTTCTGCTCTTTCCAAATCTGAATACAGACATTGTCTATCTTCAATAGTTCTCAAGCAGTGAACGAAAACAAAAACAGTATTATTTTGCATGATATGGTTTATAAAATGTTAGATTTATTTTTTGTTACGAGGTCTATGGTTTTCAATTTAGTCTGTATGAATAGAATAGATAATGCTGAAGAGAATAAAAAGTTAGCAGCAAATTTACAACGATTATAACTGGTCTACCAATGACAGAATATCTGCTGGGCTCCTCACCATTCTCCCTACCAAGTTTTTCACTTGAGACCCATTATGAACGCTTCTGAACTAGCGCCAGAGCTATGCCTGTTGACATCAACAATACTCAACACCTAGGGTACGCACAATTTTATCGCAAATTCTTATAATTATACATGTTTTCTATTATATAGTAGATGACTACACCAAATGCTTGTATAATATGGTAGTCATGGGAAATTCCACATGCAGCTAATAATGACTAAAAACATAATTATAAGGCTGATTAATTATCATAAGAAAAAGGTACAAAAATACCTTTATCCTTTTTCTTATTAGTATGTGTTTTTTATGATTATTGGTGGCTTCCGAATATTATAAGCATCAATATGCAATGACTGAAATATGTGTCAGCTATAGACATTACTGCATGTAACTTATAATAATTATTTATTGATGGAGAGGAAGGGTGGAGACCTATGGGTATATCACATTTTAAAGGTCCAGGTCACTTGCAGTACAAAACATCTTGTGTCAGGCGGCAACTCCGGGCAAACCTTGGTAGGGAGAATTACCAATTGACAGCCAGTTACCTCGGTAGCGTTTCTAAGCGGTACTGCAGGTTACCCGTTCGTGGAGGAACCCGTGTTCGCTCCCTGGCCAGAGCGCCTGAAGGTGTATTGACCTACGGGCGTGGCTTTCCATACCCTTAGCTACATTGGCGGACATTAAAGGTGAGGTAAACCAGTGTTACATGTATATGCTAGCACCTGATCAGCTTGGGCGAGCTGATTATACTGGTTACAGACTACATTCACATCCACAGCCACTCCAACAGTACAGTAACATTCAACATGCACTTCATACAATACATACAACCTTACCAAGCCAGAATAAGTCACTGTGGTGAGGTTCACAGGTTGTCATCATCGCCTTGGGGATAGGCCGACCCTGCAGTGAATCATATAAGGCTGACAACAAAGCACTTCAGCAGCACCAGAGTTCACATTGCATATGGGAACCTCACATCCACCACCTTCAGACAATGAGACTGATGGCCTATGGCTCCACAATATTTCGTCTTCACCACACCGCCTAAGAAGCTTCATTGGGACCATCTCCACATCACTTCTCAAGACTTGGGGCTATGCCATTGAATTGCCAGGTGTATCCATGTGAACTATCCCAGTGTGTGTTCCTTACTCAGTTAAAATGTATTGCTTCACTGGTGGTAGATGTGTTTTCTCTCAGCATTCATTTAATGACATTTGTTGATTTGAAAATCCCACATTATCAATGATACTCACTAATTATTTTTTTCTGTGCAGGTGTACATTATGTCGAGTGAGGCAGTTCATGGGACGGTGGTAGAGTGGGAGAGCAGTGGTCCAAGGATGGGGGATGGGTATGGTATGGCAGTAGTGGCCGGGGATGTCACCGGTGATGGGCTCTTGGATGAACTGTTTGTTGGAGCTCCTTTATTGGGTAAGGAAAGGGGTGTATTGTTATTATTTAATGTAGTCGTAGTAGTAGTAGCAGCAGCAGCAGCAGTAGTAGTAGAGTGGATGAGCAATAGTGGATGGGGTGGAGTTATGGCATGGTGGTGGTGGATGGGGTGAAGGATTCTGGGTTGAACTGTGTTGGACCTACTTTACTGGGTAAGGGGGCATTACACAATACCTTTTATAGTCAACATTTGCTGGCTTCCTTCTGGGTTCATTTGCACCGATATCGGAAACTAGAATGAAGATAGATTAATTTTGGTAGCATAAAGTTGTATATGTTGACTTCCTAAGTTGCCAGGTTAGTGTTGAGGACATATACAGTATTGAGGGACCCGGCTTATGGGGGTGTTATTTCTGGACCCCCTTCTCCCTCATGTTTAACCCTATTAATTCTGGGAATTTATAAACGTTAGCGTCATTAGTTTGTTGATTTTAGTAATTTTGCCCCATTTATTTGTCAATTTTAAGACCTTTCATGACATTAAGGTGTCGATGTATTCATGTCGAGCTGTAGTGAGCCTGCATTTTAGTAGGAACCAGCTTTCATCCGAGGAATATTTTTACTGAATATATGTAGAGATTTATCTTGTAAGAGGATCTTGAATATTTGTGTTATGCTTGATGGAGGTCTAGGGAAGAAACTAAAAATCATGATGACCAAAAAAATCCCTACGAAGAGGTGCATATTGCAAACTGTTATGGCTGTTCTTTTTGTGATATTGGTGTATATTATATTTATTTATATTATTAGTATTTTTGATATTATTATTATTGTCTTGATACTTTTAATACTAGATCACCAAAAATTATCTAAATCCTCTTCCCGATTCAGTGCCCTATCTTTAATTCCTGACACAACACTCGTATCTCATGCGTCACGAGAGCAGCCCTCTGCGAGTCCCCAACGTAAACGGGGAGATGGGTCTTTTTCTGGTCCCCTTTCTCTCATGTAAAGTCCCATTTGTTTTGAGATTATAAGATGTTCTGTCCATTAGTTTGGTGATTTTAACACCTTTCGCTCCATTTCGTTGTCAATTTCAAGACCTTTCGTGCCATTTAGGTTTCGATTTTTTCCTGGCGAGGAATAGCGAGCCTGAAATTTTGAGAGGAACCGGCCTTTGTCCGGGACATTTTTCTACCGAAAAATTTACAAATTTATCTTGAAGGGAGTGTTCTTCTAAGCTTGATGGAGGTCTAGCGAGGAAACTAAGAAATATAGCAATACATTAATGAATAGACCAAAAAAATGCCCCATCTCCCCTTAAGCATATTCTTCTATTCAACACAGGGGAGCTTGAAGCCTGGGAAGCCGGTGCAGTGTTTGTTTACGTTCCTGAGAGCTTCGGTAACATGAGACTCCTGGCCCAGCTAGAAGGGAGAGGTTCCGGTGGAGGGAGGTTCGGTGCGGCCCTCTCTGTTGTGGGAGACTTGGACAGAGATGGCTATAATGGTAACTCCCAAATTATACTGTAAAAGTGAAGTACACAAAATGGTATAGAATATATGTACATGCTCAGATTAATATAAAGGATTCGAAACTGCATAATAAATCGTGGGCTTGTCCATATTTCTTTAACTGTCTTGATAGTGTAATGCATAGTGCGCGTAATTTCGATGTGAGTATCATGGGTTCGAGTCCTCGGAGTGCCACATGTATTTGTTGATTTCATTAATTGAGTTTAGAGTTTAGTGAAGTTGGTTGGTGTAAAAAAACATAATAATATAACATCATGGGGTAAATGTAAATTGATTTACCCTTCTATCCTTATTATTAGATGAGAGTATTGCTATAGTCTGTATGTCATCAGCTCAGGGTATTTTGAAATGTCCATCATAATTCCTCGGCTATTGCGGATATTTTGTACCGAAATATGTTGCTATTAATAAACGTGTCATTTATATGACGCAGAGACGTAGTAGATTTACGTATTTCTATCAAGTCTCGAGATATTTGTTGTTAAGGGGTTCAATTTACCATCAGCTGGACAATATCAATAGGCAATAATTGGAGATTGCACTGTAAGAATGAAGGACATACATTAGTATATAACATCATTGGGTATATTAGATTGGTATATTCTGGCATTTAGCCAAAAACCTCTCCAACAATTTCTCTTTCTCGGCTTTCCCTCCCCTTTCCCACTCTGATGGCACAACCACCACTTCTTCCTCTGACAAAGCTAAACTCTTCTCTCAAACTGTTGCTAGAAACTCCACCTTGGATGATTCCAGTGCTATTCCTCCCTCTCCGTCCTCCTCTCTCCTACTTATGCCTAATATCCTAATCTCTTCTAAAGATGTACTTTCTACCCTCTCTGGGCTTAATACTAAGAAGGTGTACGGTCCGGACAGTGTTCCTCCTGTTGTACTAAAAAACTGTGCTTCCGTGCTGACTCCCTGCCTCGGCAAACTCTTTCGTCTCTGTCTATCCTCTAACGTTTCCCTTCATACTGGACGTTTGCTCTGATTCAACCTCTCCCAAAGAAGGGTGACCGCTCTCAACCCTCCAACTATTGTCCAATTGCTCTCATCTCTTGTATTTCGAAAGTTTTTGAAACTATTCTTGCTTCCAAATTTCTTAAGCTTTTCTCTTCTCATAATCTGCTCTCAGATTGCCATACTCTATGGCTTCCTTAAGGGTCGCTCTACTGCTGATCTTCTTTCATATCTTAATAAGTCTTGGTCATCCTCCTTTCGGGACTTCGGTGAGACTTTTTCTATTGCGCTAGACATATCGAAAGCCTTCGATAGAGTCTGGCACAAATCTTTAATTTCTAAACTACCCTCCTTTGGTTTCTATCCCTCCATCTGTGAATTGGTCTCTAATTTCATTTCCGGCCGTTCCATAGCTGCGGTTGTGGACGGCCATCGCTCACTTCCTCACCCTATCAACTCCGGTGTTCCTCAGGGCTCTGTCCTATCTCCTATTCTCTTTCTAATTTTCATTAATGATCTTCTCAACTGTGCCTCAAGTCCCATCCATTCATACGCAGATGACTCAACCTTACACTACTCAATTAGTTTTCCAAAATGCCCCAGCCAGCAATCCCTCAAAGACAAACGTAATGAAGCCATAGACCACTTAAATTCTGATCCAACTAGTATTTCCAATTGGAGCAGAGAAAACCTTGTTACCTTTAATGCTTCCAAAACCAAATTTCTCCATCTATCTACCCGTCCGAAACTCCCAGCGGACTATCCCTTATTCTTCAACAATACAAAAATCAATCCTTCATCTTCTCTCAATATTCTTGGTGTCTCTTTTTCTTCTGCTCTCATTTGGAAGGACCATATTACCAGTCTTGCTAAGGCAGCCTCCCAGAAGCTGGGTGTGCTCAACCGCCTCAGGGAGTTCTTTACCACTGCACAGCTTCTTGCTCTGTACAGGGGCACTGTGCGTCCTTGTATTGAGTATTGTGTCATATGTGTGGGGAGGTTCCAAACACACCGCTCTCCTAGACAAAGTTGAAAGGAAGGCCCTTCGTATTTATTGACTCCCGTCCACTCACCAACTCTGCAATCTCTCTCTCTCCGCCGCAATGTTGCATCTCTCTCGCTATGCTATCGCTACTATAATAATCAGTGGTCCTCAGAGCTTTCCCAGTGTATACCAGCTCCTCTACGTAGGGCACGTGGTACCCATCTTGCAACAAAATCCCACCCCTACTCTGTGAAACTCTCCAACCCAAGAGTGAAACATTACTCTCAAACTTTCTTCTATTCAACAGCTGAGCTCTGGAACTCTCTCCCAGAATCAGTCTTTGCCTCTTCCTATGACTTAAATTGCTACAAACTCCGCGTGTCCAGGCATTTTGGCTCGAACGTCCCTTAATGTTGGCCCTGTCACTCTTTCAGCTATGGGGGAGGCACTCGCTACAGGCTGTTCTGCCTTTGCCTCCCTTACTCACATAGAACAAACAAATATCACTATAATTGGAGATTGTGCTATTAAAGTGTAGGGCATAAAAATAGTGAACTCCTGTTTCATATATCTAGTTTCCCTCACTATTTATGTGCGTGTCTCACCTCCAGATTGTAAAATAGCTAGCTCTCACAAACCCCTCTTCCAATCCATTGATGTGTGTGTCTCAACTACAGAGTGTAACATAGCTAGCTCTCACAAACCCCTCTTTCTATCCATTTATGTGTGTGTCTCAACTACAGAGTGTAACATAGCTAGCTCTCACAAACCCCTCTTCCTTCCATTTATGTTTGTCTCAACTACAGAGTGTAACATAGCTAGCTCTCACAAACCCCTCTTCCTATCCATTTATGTGTGTGTCAACTACAGAGTGTATCATAGCTAGCTCTCACAAACCCCTCTTCCTATCCATTTATGTGTGTCTCAACTACAGAGTGTAACATAGCTAGCTCTCACAAACCCCTCTTCCTATCCAGTTATGTGTCTCAACTACAGAGTGTAACGTAGCTAGCTCTCACAAACCCCTCTTCCTATCCATTTATGTGTGTCGCAACTACAGAGTGTAACATAGCTAGCTCTCACAAACCCCTCTTCCTATCCATTTATGTGTGCGTCTCAACTACAGAGTGTAACATAGCTAGCTTTCACAAACCCCTCTTCCTATCCATTTATGTGTGTCTCAACTACAGAGTGTAACATAGCTAGCTCTCACAAACCCCTCTTCCTATCCATTTATGTGTGTCTCAACTACAGAGTGTAACATAGCTAGCTCTCACAAACCCCTCTTCCTATCCATTTATGTGTGTGTCTCAACTACAGAGTGTAACATAGCTAGCTCTCACAAACCCCTCTTCCTATCCCTTTATGTGTGTCTCAACTACAGAGTGTAACATAGCTAGCTCTCACAAACCCCTCTTCCTATCCATTTATGTGTGTGTCTCAACTACAGAGTGTAACATAGCTAGCTTTCACAAACCCCTCTTCCTATCCATTTATGTGTCTCAACTACAGAGTGTAACATAGCTAGCTCTCACAAATCCCTCTTCCTATCCATTTATGTGTGTCTCTCAACTACAGAGTGTAACATAGCTAGCTTTCACAAACCCCTTTTCCTATCCATTTATGTGTCTCAACTACAGAGTGTAACATAGCTAGCTCTCACAAACCCCTCTTTTTATCCATTTATGTGTGTGTCTCAACTACAGAGTGTAACATAGCTAGCTCTCACACACCCCTCTTCCTATCCATTTATGTGTGTCTCAACTACAGAGTGTAACATAGCTAGCTCTCACAAACCCCTCTTTTTATCCATTTATGTGTCTCAACTACAGAGTGTAACATAGCTAGCTCTCACAAACCCCTCTTCCTATCCCTTTATGTGTGTCTCAACTACAGAGTGTAACATAGCTAGCTCTCACAAACCCCTCTTCCTATCCATTATGTGTGTCTCAACTACAGAGTGTAACATAGCTAGCTCTCACAAACCCCTCTTCCTATCCATTTATGTGTGTCTCAACTACAGAGTGTAACATAGCTAGCTCTCACAAACCCGTCTTCCTATCCATTTATGTGTTTGTCTCAACTACAGAGTGTAACATAGCTAGCTCTCACAAACCCCTCTTCCTATCCCTTTATGTGTGTGTCTCAACTACAGAGTGTAACATAGCTAGCTCTCACAAACCCCTCTTCCTATCCATTTATGTGTCTCAACTACAGAGTGTAACATAGCTAGCTCTCACAAACCCGTCTTCCTATCCATTTATGTGTTTGTCTCAACTACAGAGTGTAACATAGCTAGCTCTCATAAACCCCTCTTCCTATCCATTTATGTGTGTGTCTCAACTACAGAGTGTAACATAGCTAGCTCTCACAAACCCGTCTTCCTATCCATTTATGTGTGTGTCTCAACTACAGAGTGTAACATAGCTAGCTCTCACAAACCCCTCTTCCTATAAATTTATGTGTGTCTCAACTACAGAGTGTAACATAGCTAGCTCTCACAAACCCCTCTTCCTATCCATTTCACTACAATAAACAAGTACACCACACTTCTTCTAATACTGTACAGTACACCAGAAATGTTTACTTAATTTGGCTCTATCACTCTTTCAACTTTGGGGGAGACGCCTGTTACAGGCAGCTTTGATTTTGTCTCCTTCATACACATCAAAACTATATATGTAACATCATGAGGTATATTGGTAGGGTTTTATCCATCTATTCTTAGATGAATTTATACTAGTTGAAGATTGCACTGCAAAAACAGAAGGGCATAAAACGAATACTGTAAATATCATAATTATAAATATTATATTGGTAGTGATTTACCCTTCTATCCTTTTATTAGATGGTTTACCAATATATGTGTTATAAGTTATACACTATATTTACCATAGGATGATTTCTGAGAGGGTTATGCTTTCATTAACATGATTTTGTGAAGTTGGTAGATGTTTGAAATAATACTTTTCTTCGGAGATAGGAGTGTTCTTGGGGAACCGGATCTTGACTAGGAAGAGTAAAATAATGGAAGTCACGAACAGTAGCATCTTTATTTTCATTTTCTTGGGACAGACGTTTCGACACTTTTCTTAGGTCATCTTCAGTGGTCTAAAATCGACAATTACATTAAAATCTGTACATAATATATATATATATTTGTTTTAAGAGACAATGAACGGAGGAAGGAAAACCAGACAAAACAAAAAGGTCCATGTGCCTAAAGGCATCCTCCATTCATAAAATGTTGGACATAATGTCAAAATAAACACTAATAATAAATTAGTTAAACAAGAATAATTCTATATTTAAGCTAGACTAATATTAAGCTAAACACGAGTAATTAAGCAAAGAAGTTAACTTTTCTGTTGTGGATAATTGGTGTAATGGTATATTGGGAACTGATATGCCCTCATTCAGACTATTTTGTTAACCCCTTCAACACCAGGACGCTTTGTTAACCTTTTTTTCAGGATATAATCAGGTGATTCCATGCGGCTAAAGGCGAAGTTCGGTTATGTATAGTTTGCTCTCTAGACCTCCATCAAGCTTTACAAATACCCCTAAGACCCCCCTTTGAGATAAATAAAAGCCCAATATGTTATTGTGTGAAAGTATGTATTCATAGAGAGAAAAATATGCTATTTAGATCGTCTCTAGGTTCCAAATGTCTAGTGCAATGAAATATATAATATATTTCAAATTGTCTTATATTGATAGGGTAGGAATAATGCAAGAGTTGATCAGGAACTATGCTATCATTTGTAAGCCTAAAAAAGGTAGGCAATAATCTGTATTATTAGTGTTTCTCGGTCCGGATCGAGATAAGTTCAAGCTCAAAGAAGTCGAATAATATACGACTTGTTCTTCGGAATGATTAGTTACCATTACTATTTATCATTACAATTGCTATTCAAAGATTAATTTGATTCAACTTCGGTTTCAAGTCTCACTGACTATTAATTAGTCAAAGGAAAATGTTTGCATGAAGTAAAGTAATAATCTTTCTCCTTATAGAATTTATATATACGCGTTTGCTAGCATGCTATCGACGAGAGATATATTCGAAAATGCAGCTTCCTTATTAACGTAAATAGTTAACAAATAGCAGGCCTTTTTGCCTTTATCCTGACTAAAACTCAAGCTAAGTTAATCTAACACAACCCTACTCAGCAAACCCATATATGCTTTACGGGCAAGATTACAATTTGGTCTGTCCCTATCCTTGGAGACAGAATTACATTAGGTTCAACCTATATATCTGTTCCCTGTTATATACCTAGACTTTTAGGTAGGCATAGGATAAACCTTCAACTCGGTTACATAAACTCAAGAATCACTCTACACAACTGAGGGTTCACGTTCTATTTACTTTGATATTTCTTTCAGATCCTAAACCTATTCATTTTAACTATTAGCTTTGCTTTACTAACCAGACAAAGTTACTAGTCAACTGGGTATATATATTTACTAACCAGACAAAGTTACTAGTCAACTGGGTATATATATTTAATCAAGTATGTTGTCATAGTCTAAATCTTGTGTTCAATTCCAAGAAGGCAAAATCTATTTATTTCTTTATTTATTTCTGAACCGTTACAATGCATGTAATGGAAAAATTACGTTAAACCATGGTATGTATGTATTGTATGTATATCTAGGTCTCTTTATATAAAGTCTTGCAGGGCCAATATCTATCTATCTATCTATATGCTCAGGCCCAATCCCCATTTTGGGAGTAGCCGACTCAAGACAGAGCAAGAACAGGGAAAACACAAAAACAACATAAAACAAAAAATAAACACAGATAAAAAACACAAACTCACACACATCCAGGTCACCCAGGAGAAGACCCAGAGACCAGGGTTACCAAGGTCGCTCCAGCACTCCCCCGGCCCTGACCACCCGGAGAGGTTCCGATCTCGGCAGGCAGACATGCAGCGGAGCCAAAGCCACAAGCCCTCCCACCACACTTCCAGGCACACCCTTCATATTAATCGTCCCCCCGGGCCAGGCGCCTGATGGACTATTATCTAGTCGAACTTGCGCCCGGCCCCTTACTCCAAATGACCACGTGTTCACTCAACTATTCACAAGCATTCGCCATTCACTCCTGTCCACCACCACTTCCCCTGCCTGATCTATAGTCATTACTCTATCATCCAAAGCCTTTCTTACACAGTCTCTCCATCTCAATGGGGGTCTTCCTGCCCTTCTATCTCCCCTTGTACCTGACTCACATATTCTCTTTGTAAGCCTTTCATCTCCCATTCGTTCAACATGACCATACCAGCTCAGCACCCTTCTGTCCACTCTGGCTGACAAATGTTCCTGCTGCCCCACTCTCCTACGTATCTCTTCATTCCTCAATCTGTCTCTACGAGTAACTCCACACATACTCCTCAAGCAGCTCATCTCCATCACATCCAGCCCTCTTTTCTCCTTTTTCTTCAGAGCCCATGTCTCAGCCCCATACATCACTGTTGGCACAACAATTCCTTGATACAGTGCACTTTTTACTTTCACTCAGAGATTTCTCGTCTCCCACATACTTTCCATTGCTCCGAAAACCTTCCTTCCTTCACACACTCTCTGTTTTACCTCCACTTCCATACCTCCACTCCTGCTTATCGTTCCTCCTAGATATTTAAAACACTCTACTTGTTCCAATATTTCCCCATCCAGCCTCACATCTAGATTCACCCTATGCTCTCCCCTATTACACACCAATATAATCCCTTATAAATATTAGTTGCAGCTACATTCGTCTTCTTCACTGGTTTCTTCTCATCATCTTAGTGCTGGCCAATACTCTTTACCGTACTCATCTTCTTCCCCACACCTTCTTCCTCTGCCATAAATTATTGTGTTGGAAGTGGCAAACAGGTGGGTTAGATGTGCACAGACCCCAGAAAACCGTAGCTGTATAGGAGCAAATTCCAAATGTTCTATGTTCTTTTTCGATGCTTGATATTGTGCCTGAATACTGCTCAGCTAAGACGGCTGGCTCTTCTTATATGCTTCTCTTTATGGTGGGGGAGACCAAATTGTTGGCTGTGGCGCCCTTGCTGAGATGTTTGTCTGACTGGGCCGTGTCACAGAATGACTCACCAGACCAGACCAGATGGCTGGAGTAAAGTAGGAATCAACAGGCACCGCCTCCTTCCTTTAAAGCCCGCACCTCACGCAATGCGGCTTGCTGACTGGCTGAGTCAGTTGGGTGGCCCAGCAGGTAGATGAAGGACAGCTTTGAAGTCTATCTATCCTATTATCTTCTTTCTTTTTTCGAAACAATATTCCAGCAAGATGCTTTCCACATTTGTAAGTGGTTGACGGGAGCGTGGGGCTTGCACCGTGGGAATAAAGTGGTTTAGGTTGAGATATGTTGTCTGGGAAGAAGATAATTGCGAGATAGATAATGTTGACCAATCACCACACAGCTTGCTTTGATCTGCGGTTCTCCATGCTCTAAATCTAGCTGTAGGTGCTCCATATTAAGATGGTATTGGTGTACTATATATGTAAACTAGTTCCAGTTATACGGCCTGATAGTAACACCATCACAGATTATACCAACCCATGACGTCAGCAGTGGACTTGCAGGATTCATGCTTACAGTTGGCCACATTAATTTGCATAAACTCTATTTTCAATTTATGGGAGGAAAATAAATGTGATTGAATTAGAAATGTATTTTCATATGGAATACTTAAATGTGACTAATTAATGTTTTTTTAGCAAATTATTGTTGTATGTCAATCCCACTGTTTCCTTGCATTCATAAAATCATGGCGTGGATTCAATCTAAATTTCACCAACTGTACACTCATACATACTTACATACCTACATGACCTACATACATACACATATACCTACATACATATATTATATACCGTACACTCTACCAAAAAACAATCTTTTCACTAAAGCTCTAAACATTCTGGAAGTGGGTCGAAATCTTATGACGTATGTTTCACCCGATTCATTCCATTCACACTAAATTATTTACAAGTCACCAGTGTAAAGATTGTTTTTTGGTCAAGTGTACAGTACATACGCTCTATACAAATACAAAATAGAACACAAAACCAAACTGAACTATCCTCTCCATGTTCTAGATCTGGCTGTGGGTGCTCCGTACGAAGATGGTGTGGGTGTACTGTACATATACCGTGGTGCCAGTGACGGCCTGATACTCACCCCCTCACAGATCATCCCAGCCTATGACATCAGCGGTGGACTCAGAGGGTTCGGGTCGTCTATATCACGAGGGGCTGATGTGGATGGTAATGGCTATCTGGGTGAGTTAACCCTTCTTTAGCGGGGCCCGACTTAAGTCCGTATATAAAAAGCTGGACAATGTGGCGGGGCCCGACTTAAGTCTGTGTGCAATTTTGGCGCAATATTGACTCTGAGAGAGAGACAAGTGGTGGGAGGAGCGTAGGTTACCTCATAACCGCTCGCCACGGCCGTCGACATGTACTCCACACTACTCCACCCTCCCTCCCTCGCTACACACGTAATTTTGTAACGAAATGACCGTATTTTAGCGATTTTGCCCTTCGGTTGCACGATCGTTGCAAGACAACCAATGATCGTAGAAGGATGGTTCTGGTGTCATTGGAAAGCTCAATTTACGCCCTTTCAGGAATACATAATTGTATTACGCTCTGGCTCTTGTTTATGCATGAAAAAGAGCACGGAAACAACACCATTTATGGTAAAAAAAAAATGCTGGGCGGCACGGTGAAATATACTCCACCAGCCGTTCTTTGAGTGTTAAGGGGGGGAAAGGTTTATTTATAAGTCGATATAATATATATATATATATACAGTATATATATATATCTTTATTATTTTTTAGCTTCCTCCCTAGACTTCCATTAAGCTATACAAAATATCTCCAAGATCCCCCTTCTAGATAAATGGTTACACTTTACGGTAGATAAATGTCCCGGCAACAGGCCGATTCCTCCTAAATTACAGGCTCGCTATTGCTCGCCAAGAAAAAAAAAGACACATAAATAGCACTAACTTTCTTAATATTGACAAGGAAATGGAGCGAAAAGTCATATGATCACAAAGCTTAAAATCTGGAAACTAACAGGGAGAAAGGGGTCCAGAAAAAAGAACCGCCCCCCCCTTAACCCGGCTGACGTGGATGTTGATGGCTATCTGGGTAGGTGAAGCCGGTGTCGCACGAACACTTTAAGGGGGTACTACTTGCTTTTTCTGGACTCCTTTATCCCTCATGTTTAGCATACTAGTTTTGAGGTTTTAAGACGATTGTTCCGTTAGTTTGGCGATTTTGAGATCTTTCGCCTCATTTTTGTTGTCAATATTAACACCTTTCGTGCCCTTTAGATGTCAATTTGTTCCTGGCGAGCGATAACAAGCCTCTCATTTTAGAAGGAATCGGCCTTCGGCCAGGAAATGTTTCTACCAAAAAAAGAACAAATTTATCTTGAAAGGAGGTCTAGGGGGTGTTTTTCGAAGCTTGATGGAGGTCTAGCGAGGAAACTAAAAAATAAATAAATAAATAAATATATAGACCAAAAACCAAACACTAAGCGGCGGATGTATCGGAGTCCTAGTATCCGAATATAAGAAGTAGCTAAAATAAAGATTTTTGCTCTCATTATGACGGTATTTTGTATCTAATAGTGCTCCCATCCATATAAACATGAGGGAGAAGGGAAGGGGTGGAGGGGCAGAAAAAAACAACCATCTCCCCTTTAGTAATTATTCCTTGAAGTTGTTGTTGTCGTTTAAACATTAGGCTACCATAGCACAGTTGGAATGTATGTACATGCTCAGATTAATATGCAGGATTCGAAACTACATAATAAATCGTAGGTTTGTGCATAATTCTTTAACTGTCTTGATAGCGTAATGCATAAATGCGCGGAATTTCGGTGTCAGCATCCAAGGTTCGAGTCCTTGGAGTGCCACATGTTTTCGTTGATTTCATTGAGTCTAGAAGTAAAGTTTGTTGGTGACAAATATGAATAAAGCCCTTGAGGATGATACGTTTTACAAGTTTATGCTGGATATCATTAGGCGATTGTATTCAGTTTTGGAAGGCCTTTCTAGTAGTCAAAGGGGTTAAAACTATCTCGACCATAGACCCGACTCCCACAATTCCATCCTAAACTAAAACAGATCAGCTAATGATAGCCAGAATACTATGTTAAAACAGATCAGCTAATGATAGCCAGAATACTATGTTAAAACAGATCAGCTAATGATAGCCAGAATACTATGTTAAAACAGATCAGCTAATGATAGCCAGAATACTATGTTAAAACAGATCAGCTAATGATAGCCAGAATACTATGTTAAAACAGATCAGCTAATGATAGCCAGAATACTATGTTAAAACAGATCAGCTAATGATAGCCAGAATACTATGTTAAAACAGATCAGCTAATGATAGCCAGAATACTATGTTAAAACAGATTAGCTAATGATAGCCAGAATACTATGTTAAAACAGATCAGCTAATGATAGCCAGAATACTATGTTAAAACAGATCAGCTAATGATAGCCAGAATACTATGTTAAAACAGATCAGCTAATGATAGCCAGAATACTATGTTAAAACAGATCAGCTAATGATAGCCAGAATACTATGTTAAAACAGATCAGCTAATGATAGCCAGAATACTATGTTAAAACAGATCAGCTAATGATAGCCAGAATACTATGTTAAAACAGATCAGCTAATGATAGCCAGAATACTATGTTAAAACAGATCAGCTAATGATAGCCAGAATACTATGTTAAAACAGATCAGCTAATGATAGCCAGAATACTATGTTAAAACAGATCAGCTAATGATAGCCAGAATACTATGTTAAAACAGATCAGCTAATGATAGCCAGAATACTATGTTAAAACAGATCAGCTAATGATAGCCAGAATACTATGTTAAAACAGATCAGCTAATGATAGCCAGAATACTATGTTAAAACAGATCAGCTAATGATAGCCAGAATACAATGTTAAAACAGATCAGCTAATGATAGCCAGAATACTATGTTAAAACAGATCAGCTAATGATAGCCAGAATACTATGTTAAAACAGATCAGCTAATGATAGCCAGAATACTATGTTAAAACAGATCAGCTAATGATAGCCAGAATACTATGTTAAAACAGATCAGCTAATGATAGCCAGAATACTATGTTAAAACAGATCAGCTAATGATAGCCAGAATACTATGTTAAAACAGATCAGCTAATGATGGCCAGAATACTATGTTAAAACAGATCAGCTAATGATAGCCAGAATACTATGTTAAAACAGATCAGCTAATGATAGCCAGAATACTATGTTAAAACAGATCATCTAATGATAGCCAGAATACTATGTTAAAACAGATCAGCTAATGATAGCCAGAATACTATGTTAAAACAGATCAGCTAATGATAGCCAGAATACTATGTTAAAACAGATCAGCTAATGATAGCCAGAATACTATGTTAAAACAGATCAGCTAATGATAGCCGGAATACTATGTTAAAACAGATCAGCTAATGATAGCCAGAATACTATGTTAAAACAGATCAGCTAATGATAGCCAGAATACTATGTTAAAACAGATCAGCTAATGATAGCCAGAATACTATGTTAAAACAGATCAGCTAATGATAGCCAGAATACTATGTTAAAACAGATCGGCTAATGATAGCCAGAATACTATGTTAAAACAGATCAGCTAATGATAGCCAGAATACTATGTTAAAACAGATCAGCTAATGATAGCCAGAATACTATGTTAAAACAGATCAGCTAATGATAGCCAGAATACTATGTTAAAACAGATCAGCTAATGATAGCCAGAATACTATGTTAAAATAGATCAGCTAATGATAGCCAGAATACTATGTTAAAACAGATCAGCTAATGATAGCCAGAATACTATGTTAAAACAGATCAGCTAATGATAGCCAGAATACTATGTTAAAACAGATCAGCTAATGATATCCAGAATACTATGTTAAAACAGATCAGCTAATGATAGCCAGAATACTATGTTAAAACAGATCAGCTAATGATAGCCAGAATACTATGTTAAAACAGATCAGCTAATGATAGCCAGAATACTATGTTAAAACAGATCAGCTAATGATAGCCAGAATACTATGTTAAAACAGATCAGCTAATGATAGCCAGAATACTATGTTAAAACAGATCAGCTAATGATAGCCAGAATACTATGTTAAAACAGATCTGCTAATGATAGCCAGAATACTATGTTAAAACAGATCAGCTAATGATAGCCAGAATACTATGTTAAAACAGATCAGCTAATGATAGCCAGAATACTTTGTTAAAACAGATCAGCTAATGATAGCCAGAATACTATGTTAAAACAGATCAGCTAATGATAGCCAGAATACTATGTTAAAACAGATCAGCTAATGATAGCCAGAATACTATGTTAAAACAGATCAGCTAATGATAGCCAGAATACTATGTTAAAACAGATCAGCTAATGATAGCCAAAATACTATGTTAAAACAGATCAGCTAATGATAGCCAGAATACTATGTTAAAACAGATCAGCTAATGATAGCCAGAATACTATGTTAAAACAGATCAGCTAATGATAGCCAGAATACTATGTTAAAACAGATCAGCTAATGATAGCCAGAATACTATGTTAAAACAGATCAGCTAATGATAGCCAGAATACTATGTTAAAACAGATCTGCTAATGATAGCCAGAACACTATGTTAAAACAGATCAGCTAATGATAGCCAGAATACTATGTTAAAACAGATCAGCTAATGATAGCCAGAATACTATGTTAAAACAGATCAGCTAATGATAGCCAGAATACTATGTTAAAACAGATCAGCTAATGATAGCCAGAATACTATGTTAAAACAGATCAGCTAATGATAGCCAGAATACTATGTTAAAACAGATCAGCTAATGATAGCCAGAATACTATGTTAAAACAGATCAGCTAATGATAGCCAGAATACTATGTTAAAACAGATCAGCTAATGATAGCCAGACTACTATGTTAAAACAGATCAGCTAATGATAGCCAGAATACTATGTTAAAACAGATCAGCTAATGATAGCCAGAATACTATGTTAAAACAGATCAGCTAATGATAGCCAGAATACTATGTTAAAACAGATCAGCTAATGATAGCCAGAATACTATGTTAAAACAGATCGGCTAATGATAGCCAGAATACTATGTTAAAACAGATCGGCTAATGATAGCCAGAATACTATGTTAAAACAGATCAGCTAATGATAGCCAGAATACTATGTTAAAACAGATCAGCTAATGATAGCCAGAATACTATGTTAAAACAGATCAACTAATGATAGCCAGAATACTATGTTAAAACAGATCAGCTAATGATAGCCAGAATACTATGTTAAAACAGATCAGCTAATGATAGCCAGAATACTATGTTAAAACAGATCAGCTAATGATAGCCAGAATACTATGTTAAAACAGATCAGCTAATGATAGCCAGAATACTATGTTAAAACAGATCAGCTAATGATAGCCAGAATACTATGTTAAAACAGATCAGCTAATGATAGCCAGAATACTATGTTAAAACAGATCAGCTAATGATAGCCAGAATACTATGTTAAAACACATCAGCTAATGATAGCCAGAATACTATGTTAAAACAGATCAGCTAATGATAGCCAGAATACTATGTTAAAACAGATCAGCTAATGATAGCCAGAATACTATGTTAAAACAGATCAGCTAATGATAGCCAGAATACTATGTTAAAACAGATCTGCTAATGATAGCCAGAATACTATGTTAAAACAGATCAGCTAATGATAGCCAGAATACTATGTTAAAACAGATCAGCTAATGATAGCCAGAATACTATGTTAAAACAGATCAGCTAATGATAGCCAGAATACTATGTTAAAACAGATCAGCTAATGATAGCCAGAATACTATGTTAAAACAGATCAGCTAATGATAGCCAGAATACTATGTTAAAACAGATCAGCTAATGATAGCCAGAATACTATGTTAAAACAGATCAGCTAATGATAGCCAGAATACTATGTTAAAACAGATCAGCTAATGATAGCCAAAATACTATGTTAAAACAGATCAGCTAATGATAGCCAGAATACTATGTTAAAACAGATCAGCTAATGATAGCCAGAATACTATGTTAAAACAGATCAGCTAATGATAGCCAGAATACTATGTTAAAACAGATCAGCTAATGATAGCCAGAATACTATGTTAAAACAGATCAGCTAATGATAGCCAGAATACTATGTTAAAACAGATCTGCTAATGATAGCCAGAATACTATGTTAAAACAGATCAGCTAATGATAGCCAGAATACTATGTTAAAACAGATCAGCTAATGATAGCCAGAATACTATGTTAAAGCAGATCAGCTAATGATAGCCAGAATACTATGTTAAAACAGATCAGCTAATGATAGCCAGAATACTATGTTAAAACAGATCAGCTAATGATAGCCAGAATACTATGTTAAAACAGATCAGCTAATGATAGCCAGAATACTATGTTAAAACAGATCAGCTAATGATAGCCAGAATACTATGTTAAAACAGATCAGCTAATGATAGCCAGAATACTATGTTAAAACAGATCAGCTAATGATAGCCAGAATACTATGTTAAAACAGATCAGCTAATGATAGCCAGAATACTATGTTAAAACAGATCAGCTAATGATAGCCAGAATACTATGTTAAAACAGATCAGCTAATGATAGCTAGAATACTATGTTAAAACAGATCAGCTAATGATAGCCAGAATACTATGTTAAAACATATCAGCTAATGATAGCCAGAATATTATGTTAAAACAGATCAGCTAATGATAGCCAGAATACTATGTTAAAACCGATCAGCTAATGCTAGCCAGAATACTATGTTAAAACAGATCAGCTAATGATAGCCAGAATACTATGTTAAAACAGATCAGCTAATGATAGCCAGAATACTATGTTAAAACAGATCAGCTAATGATAGCCAGAATACTATGTTAAAACAGATCAGCTAATGATAGCCAGAATACTATGTTAAAACAGATCAGCTAATGATAGCCAGAATACTATGTTAAAACAGATCAGCTAATGATAGCCAGAATACTATGTTAAAACAGATCAGCTAATGATAGCCAGAATACTATGTTAAAACAGATCAGCTAATGATAGCCAGAATACTATGTTAAAACAGATCAGCTAATGATAGCCAGAATACTATGTTAAAACAGATCAGCTAATGATAGCCAGAATACTATGTTAAAACAGATCAGCTAATGATAGCCAGAATACTATGTTAAAACAGATCAGCTGATAGCCAGAATACTATGTTAAAACAGATCAGCTGATGATAGCCAGAATACTATGTTAAAACAGATCAGCTAATGATAGCCAGAATACTATGTTAAAACAGATCAGCTAATGATAGCCAGAATACTATGTTAAAACAGATCAGCTAATGATAGCCAGAATACTATGTTAAAACAGATCAGCTAATGATAGCCAGAATACTATGTTAAAACAGATCAGCTAATGATAGCCAGAATACTATGTTAAAACAGATCAGCTAATGATAGCCAGAATACTATGTTAAAACAGATCAGCTAATGATAGCCAGAATACTATGTTAAAACAGATCAGCTAATGATAGCCAGAATACTATGTTAAAACAGATCAGCTAATGATAGCCAGAATACTATGTTAAAACAGATCAGCTAATGATAGCCAGAATACTATGTTAAAACAGATCAGCTAATGATAGCCAGAATACTATGTTAAAACAGATCAGCTAATGATAGCCAGAATACTATGTTAAAACGTATCCTCCTCCTCAAGGGATTAAGGGGAAGCAGACCGTTTTTCTGGACCCCCTTCTCCCTAATGTTTAGTCCCACTAGTTTTGAGATTATAAGACGTTCGGCCCATTAGCTTGGCGATTTTAACACCTTTCACCCCATTTCGTTGTCAATTTTAAGACCTTTCGTGCCATTTAGGTGTCGATTATTTCATGGCGAGCGATAGCGCGCCTTCAATTCTAAGAGTAACCAACCTTCGGCGGGGACATTTTTCTACCGAAAAATGTACAAATTTATCTTGAAGGGTGGTCTAGGGGTGTTTTTCTAAGCTTGATGGAGGGCTAGGGAGGAAACTAAAAAAATATATGAATAAATGAATTATTAGACCAAACAAACGGCCAGTCTCCCCTTAATATAAGAATAAACAACACAAATTGTTCAAATTAATGAAGTACCATGTAGCAGATTCAAGGCTCCGATACATATAGACCTCCATTATTTCCCTCAATTACTTTGGAAATGTTAAGATGATTCACCCCATTTGTTTGGCGATAATGAGTTTTATATCATTTAGGTGTAATTTTTTCTGGGTGAGCGATAGCATTCCTGTAACTAAGAGCAAATTAGTCTTCGGCCGGGACATTTCTCCATAAAAGAGATGCACTAATTTAGCTTGAGGGGGGTCTAGGTGGGGATTATTTTAGTTTAAAGAAAGTCTGGGAAGACGGTTTCCTTTAGCATAGGGGAAAACAAACATACTTTGTTCAAAAACTGCAAAAACAAGCAAAATCTGCAATACTTATTAAACTAAATATATATATTTGGAATCCTTACACCATGGGCAGTCCAGTGATATATGGTAGCATAAATTTGAGCCCATATCTAAGTGTACAAGAACATTTTAAAATTGTAAAAAAGGGTAGGCTATTGTTCAAGCTAATTTCGGAGATGAGTAAAAACGATTTTCCCCAATAAAGCCACAATATAAATGTTGATGCTACTAATAGATCCTGGGGGTCGTAATGTACTTTGGAAAAATATTTGGGCTTATTCCATACATTCTACCCTAGGTTATAGTCCATAAGTGATTACAAGTTTTAGACAATCTTTGAACAGCTGCCGAGGGCACCAACAATGTCCAAATATATAAATACTATATTCTGCTGAAATTGCAATGTCCTGATGAAATAAGATATACCACTAAGAATGTGAAATCCCAAAATTACCCAAAACGTTAGAACATGCCGCTGAGGTGACATACCCCCAGGGGGTAAGGAGGCCTTCACTTATGGTGGAGGAAAAAAAGAATATGCCCCACGCAACCTACTGCGTGTGTCGTACAAGGCGACTAATAGGGGGGATCGCGTTAGACTTGCAGACCAACAGCCATTACTATACATTGAAGCCTTTTTGTTGGCGCTGGCATTGTTTTCATATGACAGTGCTGTGACATGGCTTCATTGTTCTTGTCCAAGTTGCCTAATGGCGGCACACTGGCGGTGGATGTCGCTCCCTCTGGACCCGAACCTGGCGCCTTGGGCGCAACCTGGACGAATTTGATGCAGAGGGTATAGTACGTAGTGTTTCTCCGGACTGGCACTTTCCGCCCAACAGTATAGGGGCCCGAACCTGGTGGTCGCACTCCAGGAGGCTGC
Source organism: Lithodes maja (assembly GCA_037953745.1). NCBI lineage: Eukaryota > Metazoa > Arthropoda > Malacostraca > Decapoda > Lithodidae > Lithodes > Lithodes maja. The sequence continues at coordinate 19,339 of JBAKBP010001835.1, read as the reverse complement.
CCTGTCATTGGGCGAAAAATACCAGACCAGTCGTAGTGCTGTGTACGCGCATGGGGTGCGTCCCTGCGGCTGGTTCTGGTGGGGCGCACCGAAGCCACTGGATCCTACCCCCTTGTAATCTCTTGGGGGAAGGTGCTGGGAATGGTCCCCAGGGTAGACTGGAGCCGGAGTTCTTGGGGGGGGGGGGTGAGTGATGCCCATTTGCCAGCCAAATTACCAAATATGACAAAACCTAAAGAGAAACAACGTAAGTCCGATGTTCCAAAACTGCACAGGATACGGACAAATGCCCCCCACAGTCTCAGACTTGTTAGTGTGAATGTTGGTAGTTTGAATCTGCGTGCAATTGAAGTGGCTGAGATGTGTGAGAGGAGGCGAGTTGACGTCTGCTGTGCCTAGGAAACACTCTGGAAAGGGTATGGGGCATAGTGGATTGTTGGAAGAAAGAAAAGATATAAGATCTACTGGAAGGAGGTTGAGACAGAGACTGATAAAGCGAAAGAAGGAGTGGGTGTTCTGGTGGCTGAAGAGTGGGAGGAAAGTGTGCTTCAGATTACCAAAGTTAGTGAAAGGCTGATTGTTTTGAAGTTGAAAGTTGGTGAAAGAATTCTGAATGTGATATCTGCATATGCCCCACAGGCTGGCCTACAGACAGAGATAAAAGAGGACTTCGGGAATGACACCGTCAATGTAATTTCAGGCCTCTCGGAGAACAAAATAACAATCCTGGGAGGGGACCTGAATGGTCACATGGGAGCATCTGCAGATGGATACGAGGGAGTACATGGAGGAAATGGTTACACAAAGGAGGCATCTGGAAGGCGAATATATACTGGAGTCCTGAGTTGCACTCAACATGGTTGTGTGTAACACAAAGTTCAAGAAAAGACAGAGCCATCTGGTCACTTATAACTCTGGGGTCTCCAGTAGCCAGATAGATTACTTCTTGGTTAACAGGAAAGACTGGAAACTGGTTCGGGATGTAAAGGTCATCCCGAGCGAAGAATGTATCCCCCAGCATAAGCTACTTGTGTGCGACATGAGCTTATACAGAGATCCTAAGCGCAAGAAGGTATACATGCCCAAAAGGAGAGTGTGGTTGCTGAAGAACAAGGACGTTAGTCCCACTGACAAAGTTTGTGGGAAAACAAAGGATCACCCCAGGAATAAGACCTCCTGGTGGTGGAACGATGAGGTAGAACATGTTGTGAAAGAGAAAATGAGATGCTACGAAGCATGGAAGAAGGGAGGCATCAATGAGGAATACCAGGCAGCGAAAGACACTGCCAGAAAAGTTAATTATAATGCTAAAAAAGGCATTAAGGACCTGGTCCTCGAACAAAGTGTAACACTGACAATCCCAATGGGATCTTCAACCTAGCTAGGCAAGTTAAAAATGCCAGTAGGGACATTATAGGCGAACAGTGTGTTAGAAACAATAATGGGAAGATTGTGTATGCAGAAAATGAAATCAGAGAAGCATGGAAGGCACACTACGAACGATTGCTAAATGTAGAGTTTGAATGGGATAAGGAACAGCTTAGTATCGAAAAAACAATATCTGGACCCCCTCCTTTGATACCACCAGCTGTAGTGATCGACGCAATCAATAAAATGAAGGACGGTAAAGCTCCAGGGTGCTCTGACATTGTCGTGAGATGATAAAAGCTTGAGGGGAGACTGGTGTCAGCTAGTCACTGAGTTGATAAACACCATTATTAAAGATGAAAAAATCCCCGAGGATTGGCACAACAGTGTAATAGTAAATATATATAAAGGAAATGAGGATGTGCTAGATAGAGGTAATTATAGGAGCCTGAAAATGTTTGACCAAATCATGAAGGTCTGTGAGAGAGTCTTTGAGGGTTTGATCAGGCAAAGCACCTCCATTGATGATATGCAGTTTGGTTTTATGCCAGGACGTGGTACAACCGATGCTATCTTCATAGTAAAGCAGATACAGGAAAGATACTTACTAAAAGGCAGGGATCTTTACTTTGTGTTTATAGACCTGGAGAAGACCTTTAACAGGGTGCCTAGAGATGTTGTGCAGTGTGCAGTATGAGGATTCGCGAACTGCGGTGAGGGTGAAAGGTGTACTGAGTGAGGAGTTCACAGTCCGTGGTGTTGGAGTTCATCAGGGCTCAGTGTTAAGCCCCCTCCTCTTTATTATGGTCCTGGAAGCGCTGTCTAGAGTTTTTAGATCTGGACTCACGAGGGAACTGTTTTATGCAGACAATTTAGTCCAAATAGCTGACAATGTGCAAGATGCTGAGGCCAAATTCAGAAGATGGAGAGAGGGCATGGCGAGCAAGGATTTAAGAGTCAATATTAACAAAACCAAGATTATGGATTGTAGATTGAGATGAGGCAATGTGGAAAAGAGCGGTGCATACCCATGTGCAGTGTGTGGAAATGGTGTGGGCGCTAATTCAATTCGATGTAGCATCTGTCGATGTTAGTTGCATCATGGGAGTAAGCACTGTAGTAGAATAAAAGGATCCCTGCCGAAGGATAAGTCAGAAATAGAGAAATTTTAGTGCGTAGTGTGCAAAGGTGAGCTTGTGTTAAATGATGGTCCTGTGGCTGTGAATTTTGGAAATGAGTCATTGGAGCTGGTGGACAAGTTTTGTTACCTAGGAGATTACCATCTCTGCCGGTGGTGGGGCCGAGGCTGCCCCTGTCGCTAGAATTAGATGTGGCTGGGGGTAGTTAAAAAAACTGCTGCCAATTCTGACCATGAAAAGAATGCCTCTCCCCCTGAAGGGAAAGGTGTATGCCTCATGTGTTAGAAGTGCAATGACGTATGCCTCAGAAACATGGGCCATTAAAATAGAGGATGTCAACAGAATGGAAAGTCATGAAATGAGAATGGTGAGATGGATGTGTGGGGCCAGGCTGCAGGATAGAATAACAAATTATGAGCTGAGGAGACGTTCAGGTATAAAGAGTATTAGCGAGGAGATGCGTACAAGTAGCCTGGGATGGTATGGACATGTGGAGAGAATGGATGAACAAAATTGGGTGAAATGATGCAGGTCTGTGATTGTGGAAGGAGCTGCACCAAGGGGTGGACCAAGGAAGACCTTGAATTGGACCATTCATGCCGATCTCAAATCCAAAACTTGACAAGTGAAGCAGCCCTTAACAGGGTTGCCTGGAACGCTGCCATTCGGAAAAGAGACTGAAACTGCACGTATGTGTGGAGCACTCAGTCTTAAAACTTTATGTATGTATGTGTACTAATATTTGTGCCAAATTGGCATTGCGCACAGTTGAACAAAAAATATCATAACAACCAGACGTCAGATCAGATAATGTTAACTCAAGTAAGTTCAGACTACCCTGGCAGAGAAGCCACATTCACTATTCTACACTGGCCCTGACTCACTCCCATTTACAGCTGGTTAGCCCAAGAATGTGTTTATTTAACCCTTTCTTTGTATGGGAAGAATATGCAGTATTTTGTTTTGTTTTTGTTCAATCACTATAACACGCCCTAGTGTGAAAAGCATTATAGCAAACCAAGCGTAACTGGGCTTGTTGAAAAATTAAGCTAAAAATGCTACCTATACAAGGCTAAGTCATTTATTCATACTCATGGACTCACTGTGGGGGAGGGTTGGGGGGGGATTTCTTTTCCTAACGGTCAGTTGGGGGCCCTGAACAAGCATATTATTCTCTCTAATTTTGTCATTTTCTATTCTCAATGTCTCAATGAAATAACTAGTTATATTTGCAACTAATGTGTTTGTTAGACAGTATGATTTTTTTTTTCTTTTTCTATGTGATTGAGGGGGCAAAAGGCATAACTGCCTATAGCGAGTGCCTCCCCCATAGTTGAAAGAGTGACAGGGCCAAAATCAAGGGACGTTCGAGCCAAAATGCCTGGACACACAGAGTTTGAAGCAATTTAAGTCATAGGAAGAGGGAAAAGATTGATTCTGGGAGAGAGTTCCAGAGCTCAGCTGTTGAGTAGAAGAAAGTTTGAGAGTAACGTTTCACTCTTGGGTTGGAGAGTTGCACAGAGTAGGGGTGTGATTGAGTTGCAAGACGGGTACCACGTGCCCTACGTAAAGGAGGTGGTATGCACTGGGATAGCTCCGAGGAACACTGATTATTATAGTAGCGATAGAATAGCGAGAGAGATGCAACATTGCGGCGGAGAGAGAGAGATTGCAAAGAGTTGGTGAGTGGACGGGAGTTAATGATACGAAAGGCCTTCCTTTCAACTTTGTTAGTTAGATCAGAAGATAAGTGTTGTATGGCTTCATTATGTTTGTTTTTGAGGGATTGCTGGCTGGGGCATTCTGGAAAACTAATTGAGCAGGGTAAGGTAGAATTGTCTGCGTATGAATGGATGGGACTGGAGGTATAGTTGAGAAGATCATTTATGAAAATTAGAAAGAGAATAGAGGTAGGACAGAACCCTGAGGAACACCGGAGTTGATAGGATGAGGAAGTGAGCAATGGCCGTCCACAACTGTATCTATAGAACGGCCAGAAAATAAATTAGAGACAAAGGCACAGATGGAGGGATAGGAATCTGAAGGAGGGTAGTTTAGACATCAAAGATTTGTGCCAGACTCTATCCGATTATTATTATTATTTTCGAAGGCCTTCGATATGTCTAGTGAAATAGAAAAGGTCACACCGTAATCCCGAAAGGAGGATGACCAAGAGTTAGTAAGATATGAAAGAAGTTCACCAGTAGAGCAACCCTTAAGTAAGCCATACTGGTGATCTGAGCGCAGATTATGAGAAGAGAAATGCTTAAGAAAATTTGGAAGCTAGAATAGTTTCGAAAACTTTCAAGATACAAGAGATGAGAGCAATTTGACAGTAGTTGGAGGGTTGAGAGCAGTCACCCTTCTTTGGGACAGGTTGAATGAGAGCAAACTTCCAGTAAGAAGGGAAGACAGAGGAGAGACAGGGACAAAAGAATTTGCCTAGGCAGGGGGTCAGCACAGAAGCAAGGTTTTTTAGTACAACAGGAGGAACACCGTCCGGACAGTACACCATAGTATTAAGCCCAGAGAGGGTAGAAAGTACATCTTTAGAAGAGATTAGAATATTAAGCATAAGTAGGAGAGAGTGGGGTGGAGAGGGTGGTATAGCACCGGAATCATCCAAGGAGGAGTTTCTAGCAAAAGTTTGAGCGAAGAGTTCAGCTTTGTCAGAGGAAGAGGTGATGATTGTGCCATCAGAGTGGAAAAGGGGAGGGAAAAACGAGGAAGAAAAATTGTTGGAGAAGTTTTTTTGGGTGTAGATGCCAGAAAGCTTGGAAAGAGCTAGAGTTGGATAGTTCAGTGCATTTATTATTGATGAAAGAGTGTTTGGCAAGTCGAAGAACAGATGTGGCTTGATTCCTGGCCGAAACATTGGAAGAATGAGATTCTTGAGTTTTAAGGCGTCGGAACCGTTTGAATGCTTCCTCCTTGTTGCGGAGAGTAGTAGAACAAGTGTGAGTAAACCAAGATATTTTTGCATTAGACTGAGAGAAAGAAAATGGAATGTACACTTCCATGCCCGAGAGGATTACCTTGGTAATGCATTCAGCACTCTCAGAGGGTTCTCGGCTATGGAAGCAGAAGTCATTCCATGGGAAATCAAAGAAGTACTGCCAAAGTGCCACAATCGCAGCCGGCTGGGAGGAGTGGATGGCCGTACTGGAGAAATAGGACAGGTAACGGAGATACTTTATGTCGGAGGAACCCAAAGGAGAGAATTGACAGTATAAGAAGAAGGGATAGAAGTCAGAAATAAGTCAAGAATGTTGGGCCGATCTCCGAAGCGATCCGGGATACGGGTGGGTTGCTGGACCAGTTACTCTAGGTCAGTTAGGATAGAAAAGATGTAGGCTTGTTCACTAGGTTAGTCAGTAGTATGAGAGGAGAGCCTCTGGCGGTGGTGAACGTTGCAATCTCCTAAGATGGAGATTTCCGAGAAGAGAGAGGATAGAATGTGTTCCACTTGTAAGTTTAGATAGTCAAAGAATTTGGGAAAGTCAGTAGAGTTAGGGGAAAGATAGACAGCACAGAAACATTTAGTATGAGAATGACAGAATAGTTTGAGCCATAAAGTTGAGAATTCAGAGGAGTCAAAACGGAACACGAGAGCAAGTGAGTTTGTTGTGCACGTATGCACAACATCCGCCTTTGGCGTTGAAGTTGGCGAAGTGATGCAACTCTTTTGGTAATTTTGGAGTTTAGTGGTATATTTTGCATCTTCACGACGTTGGGATTCCAATAGTAAATTATTTTGTTATTTATGGATAAATGTTGTGCCCATTCCAGCTGTTCAAAGATATTTTATAGCTGTAAATCACCTGTGGAATATAGCCTAAGAAAGAATGTATGGAATTATGTATGGTATACTTAGGTTAGGCAAGGTTAGGTTAGGTTAGGCCAAGTTAGGTTAATTTAGGTTAGGTTAGTTTAGGTTAGGCCAGTTTAGTTTAGGTTAGGCCAGTTTAGTTTAGCTTAGGCCTGGCTAAGTTAGGTTAGATTTATTAGATTACCATTTCATCCACTCATCAATCTGGGGACCGGCCACGATTTTACTCGGAAAAGTGCTCAAAATGGCAATATTGCGCAACCCGATATATGGCATCATCACCCATCCCTCTATCATCAGTTAAAATCCTGAGGCAATATTCCGTCTGGAAGCCTATTATTTCGGGGCTAGTTTCAAACTTTCGCGGGTCGCGGGTCGCGCAGACGCGTAGAAAATACTTTATTGGTTTCGGATCTGCAAAAAAAAAATACGGAAAAGATGAATTTTGGGTGAAAATATGATGTTGTTAGATATTTTTCCTAGCAGTGTCTGATACTCAATCCTGGTAACAACGAAGGGTGTGGTGGTCGTGGAGCACCGTGGAGGAGAAAGAGCAGTGAGGTCCAAGCCGCGAAAGAGGTAGGGTGCGGCTGGCCGGCTGGCTTGCAACAGCTCTCACGCCTTAGTACCTAACGTAAGAAAGTTCACTTGTCGGCGCATTATCTCCGTAACCAAACATGCTACAACAATGATTCTGGTGTCATTGGAAAGGGCATAGAATTCCCTACAAAACAACATCTCCATTTTGTTTTTATTTCTTAACCATTTCGACACAGCAACCCGAGACATTTGTCACCTAATTTGTACCTAATTGCAAACTCCCTCATTGCAAAATTATATCAAAAATGGAAAATGGAAAGATCAGCTATTGTAACTACACCTATTGTTAGTACCCCTAATGCATTGAAACAATCAAGCAACAACATTTAATGAGTCTTTGATTTTACAAACAAACACACTAATTCTCACCTAACTCAAAAAATAATTGTCCTAGATAATTAAAAGTTTGGGAATCTCTCTTATATTAGGTGCCCTATATGTGTACCAACTCTCGTGAAATACAGACGAATTCCATTGAACACGTTCTAGAGTAAAAAGCGGCCGGTCCCCGGGAGGTAGGCCTTATTTATTGGTCGATTTGGTTATATATATATTATGTTTATAGTTTCCTCCCTAGACCACCATCAGGCGTAAATATAAATCCCCAAGATTCCCTTCTAGATAATTTTGTACATTTCTTGGTAGAAAACTATCCCGGCCGAAGGCCTGTTTCTCCTAAAATACAGGGTCGTTCTCGCTCGCCAGGAAAAAATTGACACCTAAATATCACGAAAGGCATGAATACTGACGAAGAAATGGGGCGAAAGGTGTTAAAATTACCAAACTAATAGGCCGAACGTCTTAAAATCTGAAGACTAAAAGGGCTAAGCATAAGGGAGAAGGAGGGTCAGAAAATACAACCCCCCCCCCTTAATCCGATACAGACGTGGCCGAAGGACCCCCTGAAGGTGATGGTTTCATGGCCATCCGAAGTACAAAGTGATGGTAGGTTAAATTAGGTTAGGTTAGGTTAGTTAAGGTTAGGTTAGGTTAGATTAGGTTAGGTCAGTTTAGCTTAGCTTAGGTCAGGTCAGGTCCGGTTAGGTTATGGTAAGTTTGGTTAGGTCAGGTTAAGTTAAGTTAGGCCAGGATAGGTTAGGTCAGGCTAGGTTAGGTTAGGCCAGGTTAGGTTAGGCCAAGTTAGGTTAGGCCAGGTTAGGTTAGGCTAGGTTAGGTTAGGTTAGGTCAGGTTAGTTTGGTTAGGCCAGGTTTGGCTAAGTTAGGTCTATTGAATAATCTCTTCATCCACTCACTAATCTGTTTATCCAACCCAGACGTGGCAGTAGGAGCCCTGAAGGTGATGGATCCGTGGCCATCCTGAAGTCCAAGAAGGTGATGGTGTTGGCCATGGAGGTGGGGGCCTCAGTGGACCTGCTGACGGAGTTTGGTGGTACCTTTGCTGTGGAGGCCTGTGGACGATATGACGGTCACAATTTGGATCAAGAGACAGGTGAGGTGTTCAGCATGTTTATTTAGTTTGGTCCCCTAGACCCCTTTTAAGCTAAAAACACCGCTCTATCCTCGTTCAAGCTAAATGTGTACATTTTCAGGAGGAAAATGTCCTGGGCAAAGATCACTTTTCTCTTTTGTTGCAGGCGTGTGCCGCTTTTGCTTGCCAGGGAAAAAATTGACATCTGAATAGGATGAAAGGTTTTAAAATCATCAAATTAATGAGACTAAACCCCGTAAGGGGAGATGGTTCACCTTTTGGGCGTTTTTTTCATGTATTCATTATTTTTTAGTTTCCTCCCTAGACCTCCATCAAATTAAACCATTAGATCCCCTTTCTAGATTAATTTGTACATTTTTCGGTAGAAAAATGTCCCGCCCCAAGGCTGGTTCTTCCAACATTACAGGCTCACTATCGGTCGCCAGGGAAAAAATCGACACCTATATAGCACGAAAGGTCTAAATATTGACGAAGAAATGGGGCGAAAGGTCTTAAAATCGACTAACTAATGGAGCAAACATCTTAACATCTGAAAACTAATGGGGCTAAACATGAGGGAGAAAGTAGTCCAGAAAACCGGCACATGTCCCCTTAATATTGCCAAACTAATGAATTCAAACCAAGTCGGTGGGAGGACCGTGACACCCTCCCTTGGACCAGACAGTAAGGTGTGGGTAGTGACCATGGAGGAGGGGGGGCTCTGTGGAGGATATATTGAAGGACACAGCTATACCCTCTTCCAAATAATTAGGTCAAAACTCTTGAACATCAACCTCTATAACTCACCATCGACTCGAGGAGTCAAGCTAATATTTATATCATTTTGGAATGGTCAACCAGGGAATAGGTCTAAATATTTACAGCCCATTTGTTCTTGCCCTTTTTGAGTTACAGAGGATAGGATTCACGATTTCTGACTTACCTAATTTTAGAACAGGGAATAGTAGCTAATTTGGTGTGGAGGATAAGTTTTCCAACATTTGTTTTGTAGTTGGCTCCCTTAGACATTGGTCACCAGGAATATATTGACTCCAAAATGGGGCAAACCGTTTTAAGGGGGGAGGCTTTATTTATTGGTCGATATATATATATATATTTATTATTTTACTAGTTTCCTCCCTAGACTTCCATCAAGCTTATAAAATATCCCCAAGATCCCTCTTCTAGATAGATTTTTATATGGTTTGGTAGAAAAATTTCCCGGCCGAAGGCCGATTCCTCCTAAGTTACTCGCTATCGCTTGCCAGAAATATATACACTTAAATGCCACGACAAATCCACCATCTCCCCTTAAATGCCACGACAAATCCACCACCTCCCCTTAAATGCCACGACAAATCCACCATCTCCCCTTAAATGCCATGACAAATCCACCATCTCCCCTTAAATGCCACGACAAATCCACCATCTCCCCTTAAATGCCACGACAAATCCACCATCTACCCTTAAATGCCACGACAAATCCACCATCTCCCCTTAAATGCCACGACAAATCCACCATCTCCCCTTAAATGCCACGACAAATCCACCATCTCCCCTTAAATGCCACGACAAATCCACCATCTCCCCTTAAATGCCACGACAAATCCACCATCTCCCCTTGAATGCCACGACAAATCCCCCATCTCCACTTGAATGCCACGACAAATCCACCATCTCCCCTTGAATGCCACGACAAATCCACCATCTCCCCTTAAATGCCACGACAAATCCACCATCTCCCCTTAAATGCCACGACAAATTCACCATCTCCCCTTAAATGCCACAACAAATCCACCATCTCCCCTTAAATGCCACGACAAATCCACCATCTCCCCTTAAATGCCACGACAAATCCACCATCTACCCTTAAATGCCACGACAAATCCACCATCTCCCCTTAAATGCCACGACAAATCCACCATCTCCCCTTAAATGCCACGACAAATCCACCATCTCCCCTTAAATGCCACGACAAATCCACCATCTACCCTTAAATGCCACGACAAATCCACCATCTCTCCTTAAATGCCACGACAAATCCACAATCTCCCCTTAAATGCCACGACAAATCCACCATCTCCCTTTAAATGCCACGACAAATCCACCATCTCCCCTTAAATGCCACGACAAATCCACCATCTCCCCTTAAATGCCACGACAAATCCACCATCTCCCCTTAAATGCCACGACAAATCCACCATCTCCCCTTAAATGCCACGACAAATCCACCATCTCCCCTTAAATGCCACGACAAATCCACCATCTCCCCTTAAATGCCACGACAAATCCACCATCTCCCCTTAAATGCCACGACAAATCCACCATCTCCCCTTAAATGCCACGACAAATCCACCATCTCCCCTTAAAATAGCCAAAATACAGTTTTTAGGGGAAGGATTTGCTTATAAGTATATGTATTTCTTTATTTAAGGAGAGATCTCAACTTAAGGGATGTTTTTCTTGACCCCTTTCTCCCTCATGTTTAGCCCCATTTCTTTTGATATTATAAAACGTTTGCCCCATTAGTTTAGCGATTTTAAGAACTTTCAATCCATATTAAGACCTTCCGTGCCATTCAGGTGTCAATTTTATCCTGGCGAGCGATAGCGAGCCTGTAATTTAACCTCTGAAGTGCGCACGGGGGTAAATGAAAACCTCCCCCTGTGCTGACGTATTTGAGGTTTTTCGTCACTAAAATATTCATTGTACCATTAATAGCATTAATAATTATCCATATGCGCCTATTATGGGTTGATTATAAAGGTATTAACCTGAAACAACAATAAAACGAGTGAAAACAGCGTTTGGATGGTCAAAATCGGAGATATAGCCCGCGAGTTGTATAATCTATGGGTGAGGCAAACTCCTTTCCCGCCAATTTCCCCCAAGGCCACTGAGACACAGTCGATCGATACTCTCTCTCTCTCTCTTGCACTCGATGGCCATCAGTGATGACAACACCCTGCTTGCAACTCGCTAATGTTAGCACGAAAATATACCTCAGAATAAGGGAATAATAGGGAAAATAGGTGATAACTGAGGAATAGGAGGAAAGTGGGGAAGGAGGGGAGGTAGAGGACTGAGATTTTGCATGGCCCAGGGGCCAAAAAAAAAAAAAAAAAATAAAAATAAAAAAATAAAAAATATTTTTTTTTTCGATGTAAAAAGTTGATTTTTAGTTTTACTTACTCCAGAGAGTCTTCCCGCAGTCCGCCGGCCGAACTCTAAAGAGTCTTCCCGCAGTTCCCGGGTTAAGAGGAACCGGCATTCGGCCGGGACATTTTTCTACCGAAAAAAGTACAAATATATCTTGAAAGGGACTCAAGGGGGTGTAATTTTAAGCTTGATGGAGGTCTAGGGAACAAACTAATTGCCTCCCCTTAAATAGTTATTTTAGTTTCCTCCCTAGACCTCCATCAAGCCTAAAAAATACATCCCCAAGATCCACCTTCGAGTTAAATTTTTATACTTTTCTGTAGAAAACTGTATCGGCCGAAGGTCGGTTCCTACAAAATTAGAGACTCGTGTTATGTAGTGGTTGTTGATACCAAGTTAGGAAGTCTGAGGGTGTCTTTCCTTATGGTGTTAATGTAAGGGTTAACCGTTTGGGAGGTTTCCTTATGTGATTATAGATTAGCTTTTATTGTATTGGTTGTTGATACCAAGTTAGGAAGACTGAGGGTGTCTTTCCTTATGGTGTTAATGTAAGGGTTAACCGTTTGGGAGGTTTCCTTATGTGGTTATAGATTAGCTTTTATTGTATTGGTTGTTGATACCAAGTTAGGAAGACTGAGGGTGTCTTTCCTTATGGTGTTAATGTAAGGGTTAACCGTTTGGGAGGTTTCCTTATGTGGTTATAGATTAGCTTTTATTGTATTGGTTGTTGATACCAAGTTAGGAAGACTGAGGGTGTCTTTCCTTATGGTGTTAATGTAAGGGTTAACCGTTTGGGAGGTTTCCTTATGTGGTTATAGATTAGCTTTTATTGTAGTGGTTGTTGATACCAAGTTAGGAAGACTGAGGGTGTCTTTCCTTATGGTGTTAATGTAAGGGTTAACCGTTTGGGAGGTTTCCTTATGAGGTTATAGATTAGCTTTTATTGTAGTGGTTGTTGATACCAAGTTAGGAAGACTGAGGGTGTCTTTCCTTATGGTGTTAATGTAAGGGTTAACCGTTTGGGAGGTTTCCTTATGTGGTTATAGATTAGCTTTTATTGTATTGGTTGTTGATACCAAGTTAGGAAGACTGAGGGTGTCTTTCCTTATGGTGTTAATGTAAGGGTTAACCGTTTGGGAGGTTTCCTTATGTGGTTATAGATTAGCTTTTATTGTATTGGTTGTTGATACCAAGTTAGGAAGACTGAGGGTGTCTTTCCTTATGGTGTTAATGTAAGGGTTAACCGTTTGGGAGGTTTCCTTATGTGGTTATAGATTAGCTTTTATTGTATTGGTTGTTGATACCAAGTTAGGAAGACTGAGGGTGTCTCTCCTTATGGTGTTAATGTAAGGGTTAACCGTTTGGGAGGTTTCCTTATGTGGTTATAGATTAGCTTTTATTGTATTGGTTGTTGATACCAGGTTAGGAAGACTGAGGGTGTCTTTCCTTATGGTGTTAATGTAAGGGTTAACCGTTTGGGAGGTTTCCTTATGTGGTTATAGATTAGCTTTTATTGTAGTGACTGTTGATACCAAGTTAGGAAGACTGAGGGTGTCTTTCCTTATGGTGTTAATGTAAGGGTTAACCGTTTGGGAGGTTTTCTTATGTGGTTATAGATTAGCTTTTATTGTATTGGTTGTTGATACCAAGTTAGGAAGACTGAGGGTGTCTTTCCTTATGGTGTTAATGTAAGGGTTAACCGTTTGGGAGGTTTCCTTATGTGGTTATAGATTAGCTTTTATTGTAGTGGTTGTTGATCCCAAGTTAGGAAGACTGAGGGTGTCTTTCCTTATGGTGTTAATGTAAGGGTTAACCGTTTGGGAGGTTTCCTTATGTGGTTATAGATTAGCTTTTATTGTATTGGTTGTTGATACCAAGTTAGGAAGACTGAGGGTGTCTTTCCTTATGGTGTTAATGTAAGGGTTATCAGTTTGGGAGGTTTCCTTATGTGGTTATAGATTAGCTTTTATTGTAGTGGTTGTTGATACCAAGTTAGGAAGACTGAGGGTGTCTTTCCTTATGGTGTTAATGTAAGGGTTAACCGTTTGGGAGGTTTCCTTATGTGGTTATAGATTAGCTTTTATTGTATTGGTTGTTGATACCAAGTTAGGAAGACTGAGGGTGTCTTTCCTTATGGTGTTAATGTAAGGGTTAACCGTTTGGGAGGTTTCCTTATGTGGTTATAGATTAGCTTTTATTGTAGTGGTTGTTGATACCAAGTTAGGAAGACTGAGGGTGTGTTTCCTTATGGTGTTAATGTAAGGGTTAACCGTTTGGGAGGTTTCCTTATGTGGTTATAGATTAGCTTTTATTGTAGTGGTTGTTGATACCAAGTTAGGAAGACTGAGGGTGTCTTTCCTTATGGTGTTAATGTAAGGGTTAACCGTTTGGGAGGTTTCGTTATGTGGTTATAGATTAGCTTTTATTGTAGTGGTTGTTGATACCAAGTTAGGAAGACTGAGGGTGTCTTTCCTTATGGTGTTAATGTAAGGGTTAACCGTTTGGGAGGTTTCCTTATGTGGTTATAGACTAGCTTTTATTGTATTGGTTGTTGATGCCAAGTTAGGAAGACTGAGGGTGTCTTTCCTTATGGTGTTAATGTAAGGGTTAACCGTTTGGGAGGTTTCCTTATGTGGTTATAGATTAGCTTTTATTGTAGTGGTTGTTGATACCAAGTTAGGAAGACTGAGGGTGTCTTTCCTTATGGTGTTAATGTAAGGGTTAACCGTTTGGGAGGTTTCCTTATGTAGTTATAGATTAGCTTTTATTGTATTGGTTGTTGATACCAAGTTAGGAAGACTGAGGGTGTCTTTCCTTATGGTGTTAATGTAAGGGTTAACCGTTTGGGAGGTTTCCTTATGTGGTTATAGATTAGCTTTTATTGTAGTGGTTGTTGATACCAAGTTAGGAAGACTGAGGGTGTCTTTCCTTATGGTGTTAATGTAAGGGTTAACCGTTTGGGAGGTTTCCTTATGTGGTTATAGATTAGCTTTTATTGTATTGGTTGTTGATACCAAGTTAGGAAGACTGAGGGTGTCTTTCCTTATGGTGTTAATGTAAGGGTTAACCGTTTGGGAGGTTTCCTTATGTGGTTAAAGATTAGCTTTTATTGTAGTGGTTGTTGATACCAAGTTAGGAAGACTGAGGGTGTCTTTCCTTATGGTGTTAATGTAAGGGTTAACCGTTTGGGAGGTTTCCTTATGTGGTTATAGATTAGCTTTTATTGTATTGGTTGTTGATACCAAGTTAGGAAGACTGAGGGTGTCTTTCCTTATGGTGTTAATGTAAGGGTTAACCCTTTGGGAGGTTTCCTTATGTGGTTATAGATTAGCTTTTATTGTATTGGTTGTTGATACCAAGTTAGGAAGACTGAGGGTGTCTTTCCTTATGGTGTTAATGTAAGGGTTAACCGTTTGGGAGGTTTCCTTATGTGGTTATAGATTAGCTTTTATTGTAGTGGTTGTTGATACCAAGTTAGGAAGACTGAGGGTGTCTTTCCTTATGGTGTTAAAGTAAGGGTTTACCGTTTGGGAGGTTTCCTTATGTGGTTATAGATTAGCTTTTATTGTAGTGGTTGTTGATACCAAGTTAGGAAGACTGAGGGTGTCTTTCCATATGGTGTTAATGTAAGGGTTAACCGTTTGGGAGGTTTCCTTATGTGGTTATAGATTAGCTTTTATTGTATTGGTTGTTGATACCAAGTTAGGAAGACTGAGGGTGTCTTTCCTTATGGTGTTAATGTAAGGGTTAACCGTTAGAGAGGTTTCCTTATGTGGTTATAGATTAGCTTTTATTGTACTGGTTGTTGATACCAAGATAGGAAGACTGAGGGTGTCTTTCCTTATGGTGTTAATGTAAGGGTTAACCGTTTGGGAGGTTTCCTTATGTGGTTATAGATTAGCTTTTATTGTTGTGGTTGTTGATACCAAGCTAGGAAGACTGAGGGTGTCTTTCCTTATGGTGTTAATGTAAGGGTTAACCGTTTGGGAGGTTTCCTTATGTGGTTATAGATTAGCTTTTATTGTTGTGGTTGTTGATACCAAGCTAGGAAGACTGAGGGTGTCTTTCCTTATGGTGTTGATGTAAGGGTTAACCGTTTGGGAGGTTTCCTTATGTGGTTATAGATTAGCTTTTATTGTATTGGTTGTTGATACCAAGTTAGGAAGACTGAGGGTGTCTTTCCTTATGGTGTTAATGTAAGGGTTAACCGTTTGGGAGGTTTCCTTATGTGGTTATAGATTAGCTTTTATTGTATTGGTTGTTGATACCAAGTTAGGAAGACTGAGGGTGTCTTTCCTTATGGTGTTAATGTAAGGGTTAACCGTTTGGGAGGTTTCCTTATGTGGTTATAGATTAGCTTTTATTGTAGTGGTTGTTGATACCAAGTTAGGAAGACTGAGGGTGTCTTTCCTTATGGTGTTAATGTAAGGGTTAACCGTTTGGGAGGTTTCTTTATGTGGTTATAGATTAGCTTTTATTGTATTGGTTGTTGATACCAAGTTAGGAAGACTGAGGGTGTCTTTCCTTATGGTGTTAATGTAAGGGTTAACCGTTTGGGAGGTTTCCTTATGTGGTTATAGATTAGCTTTTATTGTATTGGTTGTTGATACCAAGTTAGGAAGACTGAGGGTGTCTTTCCTTATGGTGTTAATGTAAGGGTTAACCGTTTGGGAGGTTTCCTTATGTGGTTATAGATTAGCTTTTATTGTATTGGTTGTTGATACCAAGTTAGAAAGACTGAGGGTGTCTTTCCTTATGGTGTTAATGTAAGGGTTAACCGTTTGAGAGGTTTCCTTATGTGGTTATAGATTAGCTTTTATTGTATTGGTTGTTGATACCAAGTTAGGAAGACTGAGGGTGTCTTTCCTTATGGTGTTAATGTAAGGGTTAACCGTTTGGGAGGTTTCCTTATGTGGTTATAGATTAGCTTTTATTGTATTGGTTGTTGATACCAAGTTAGGAAGACTGAGGGTGTCTTTCCTTATGGTGTTAATGTAAGGGTTAACCGTTTGGGAGGTTTCCTTATGTGGTTATAGATTAGCTTTTATTGTATTGGTTGTTGATACCAAGTTAGGAAGACAGAGGGTGTCTTTCCTTATGGTGTTAATGTAAGGGTTAACCGTTTGGGAGGTTTCCTTATGTGGTTATAGATTAGCTTTTATTATATTGGTTGTTGATACCAAGTTAGGAAGACTGAGGGTGTCTTTCCTTACGGTGTTAATGTAAGGGTTAACCGTTTGGGAGGTTTCCTTATGTGGTTTTAGATTAGCTTTTATTGTATTGGTTGTTGATACCAAGTTAGGAAGACTGAGGGTGTCTTTCCTTATGGTGTTAATGTAAGGGTTAACCGTTTGGGAGGTTTCCTTATGTGGTTATAGATTAGCTTTTATTGTATTGGTTGTTGATACCAAGTTAGGAAGACTGAGGGTGTCTTTCCTTATGGTGTTAATGTAAGGGTTAACCGTTTGGGAGGTTTCCTTATGTGGTTATAGATTAGCTTTTATTGTATTGGTTGTTGATACCAAGTTAGGAAGACTGAGGGTGTCTTTCCTTATGGTGTTAATGTAAGGGTTAACCGTTTGGGAGGTTTCCTTATGTGGTTATGAGATTAGTTTTTATTGTATTGGTTGTTGATACCAAGTTAGGAAGACTGAGGGTGTCTTTCCTTATGGTGTTAATGTAAGGGTTAACCGTTTGGGAGGTTTCATTATGTGGTTATAGATTAGCTTTTATTGTATTGGTTGTTGATACCAAGTTAGGAAGACTGAGGGTGTCTTTCCTTATGGTGTTAATGTAAGGGTTAACCTTTTGGGAGGTTTCCTTATGTGGTTATAGATTAGCTTTTATTGTAGTGGTTGTTGATACCAAGTTAGGAAGACTGAGGGTGTCTTTCCTTATGGTGTTAATGTAAGGGTTAACCGTTTGGGAGGTTTCCTTATGAGGTTATAGATTAGCTTTTATTGTAGTGGTTGTTGATACCAAGTTAGGAAGACTGAGGGTGTCTTTCCTTATGGTGTTAATGTAAGGGTTAACCGTTTGGGAGGTTTCCTTATGTGGTTATAGATTAGCTTTTATTGTATTGGTTGTTGATACCAAGTTAGGAAGACTGAGGGTGTCTTTCCTTATGGTGTTAATGTAAGGGTTAACCGTTTGGGAGGTTTCCTTATGTGGTTATAGATTAGCTTTTATTGTATTGGTTGTTGATACCAAGTTAGGAAGACTGAGGGTGTCTCTCCTTATGGTGTTAATGTAAGGGTTAACCGTTTGGGAGGTTTCCTTATGTGGTTATAGATTAGCTTTTATTGTATTGGTTGTTGATACCAGGTTAGGAAGACTGAGGGTGTCTTTCCTTATGGTGTTAATGTAAGGGTTAACCGTTTGGGAGGTTTCCTTATGTGGTTATAGATTAGCTTTTATTGTAGTGATTGTTGATACCAAGTTAGGAAGACTGAGGGTGTCTTTCCTTATGGTGTTAATGTAAGGGTTAACCGTTTGGGAGGTTTTCTTATGTGGTTATAGATTAGCTTTTATTGTATTGGTTGTTGATACCAAGTTAGGAAGACTGAGGGTGTCTTTCCTTATGGTGTTAATGTAAGGGTTAACCGTTTGGGAGGTTTCCTTATGTGGTTATAGATTAGCTTTTATTGTAGTGGTTGTTGATCCCAAGTTAGGAAGACTGAGGGTGTCTTTCCTTATGGTGTTAATGTAAGGGTTAACCGTTTGGGAGGTTTCCTTATGTGGTTATAGATTAGCTTTTATTGTATTGGTTGTTGATACCAAGTTAGGAAGACTGAGGGTGTCTTTCCTTATGGTGTTAATGTAAGGGTTATCAGTTTGGGAGGTTTCCTTATGTGGTTATAGATTAGCTTTTATTGTAGTGGTTGTTGATACCAAGTTAGGAAGACTGAGGGTGTCTTTCCTTATGGTGTTAATGTAAGGGTTAACCGTTTGGGAGGTTTCCTTATGTGGTTATAGATTAGCTTTTATTGTATTGGTTGTTGATACCAAGTTAGGAAGACTGAGGGTGTCTTTCCTTATGGTGTTAATGTAAGGGTTAACCGTTTGGGAGGTTTCCTTATGTGGTTATAGATTAGCTTTTATTGTAGTGGTTGTTGATACCAAGTTAGGAAGACTGAGGGTGTGTTTCCTTATGGTGTTAATGTAAGGGTTAACCGTTTGGGAGGTTTCCTTATGTGGTTATAGATTAGCTTTTATTGTAGTGGTTGTTGATACCAAGTTAGGAAGACTGAGGGTGTCTTTCCTTATGGTGTTAATGTAAGGGTTAACCGTTTGGGAGGTTTCCTTATGTGGTTATAGATTAGCTTTTATTGTAGTGGTTGTTGATACCAAGTTAGGAAGACTGAGGGTGTCTTTCCTATGGTGTTAATGTAAGGGTTAACCGTTTGGGAGGTTTCCTTATGTGGTTATAGATTAGCTTTTATTGTATTGGTTGTTGATACCAAGTTAGGAAGACTGAGGGTGTCTTTCCTTATAGTGTTAATGTAAGGGTTAACCGTTTGGGAGGTTTCCTTATGTGGTTATAGATTAGCTTTTATTGTAGTGGTTGTTGATACCAAGTTAGGAAGACTGAGGGTGTCTTTCCTTATGGTGTTAATGTAAGGGTTAACCGTTTGGGAGGTTTCCTTATGTGGTTATAGATTAGCTTTTATTGTATTGGTTGTTGATACCAAGTTAGGAAAACTGAGGGTGTCTTTCCTTATGGTGTTAATGTAAGGGTTAACCGTTTGGGAGGTTTCCTTATGTGGTTATAGATTAGCTTTTATTGTAGTGGTTGTTGATACCAAGTTAGGAAGA
>JBAKBP010001834.1:81777-197517 GCA_037953745.1 Lithodes maja | reverse complement strand
CTACCACTCATAATCCAATACATTCCTACGCAGATGACTCAACACTCCACAGTTCCTTCACATTTACCAATTCTTTCACCCAACCCGATCTTATAAATTCAAAAATAAACACTGCAATTTGTCTGAACCAGGACCTTTCTAGAATTAATGAATGGGGACAAAAGAATCTAGTTTCCTTTAATGCACAGAAAACCAAGTACATACAGTACATTCAATTTTCTAACCGACAGAATCTCACTGACTCCCATATATTTTTTAATGATGTAAATATTCCCACTTCCCCTAGTATTGACATTCTCGGTGTAACATTAACTACTAACTTGAGCTGGACACATTATGTTAGAAGCATTGCTAAGAATGCCTCTAAAAAACTGGGACTCCTGTAGCCTACAGAGTTCGAGATTCTTCACTGACAAGCAGTTGGCCGTAATATATAAAAGTCATGTGCGTTCTCAGATGGATTACTGTTCACCTCTGTGGAGTGGAGGTGGAGTGGTTGCATTGAGGCAGTTGGACAAAATTCAAAATAGAGCTATTAGATTAATCAATAACCCTGCAATCACACAGGACCTTCCTACATTATCCATACGAAGAAACGTTGCATCCCTTGCATTATTCTACAGATATTTTCACAGCAATTGTTCCGAGGAACTTGCTTCAATTGTGCCGCCTCTCCACATCTTTCCCCGTAGAACTAGGGCAGCTGAGAGCGCCCATGAATTTACACTTTCTCCTCCACAATGCAGAACTTCTGCTTATCAAAATTCATTTATCCCTAGAAGTTAGAACTACTCCTCTTTGGAATTCACTTCCCTCGAGTTGCTTTCCACAAACTTACAATCTACAAAAGTTTAAATCCAGTTGTTACAAACATTTTATGAATGCAGGATGCCTTTAGGCACATGGACCTTTTTGTTTTATCTGTGTTTTTCCTTCCTCCGTTCATTGTCTCTTAACCCGTACAGCCCCAGCGACGCGTCGGCGATGTATGTAACGCACAGCCCCAGAGACGCGTCTGGCGCGTCACCCTAATTGCGCCGACCGTAACCTCAGGTGTAGCCACTCAAGAGGGCTCAGATTTGTATGGGAACTGTGTACGTATCCCACGCAACCGTGCCGATGGTTGAAAACTCTCAAAGTCCACGTGCGTGCGCGTGAGCGCGCAATAACCTGGTTTTTTGGGGTAATTGCCTTCAATTTTTTACTCTTGTAAAATACGTTTTCGGGGGCTCTGTAGGACCATTCTTTAAGCTTTTTGAGCGGTTTTTCGTGGTTTTTCCTTCATTCCTAACCCATTCGCTATTGTTTCTGGAATTAAACAATTTTTTGAAAACCGGCCGGGTTCTGGTGAACAAACATTACAAAACTAGCCGGGGCTCCACGGGTTAAAAAAAAAAAAAAAAAAAAATCCCACGGCGAGTAAGAGACATGAGGGGCGTCTCTTTAGACAACTTCAAGAGAGCCCTCGATGTCGAACTGCAAAAAGTGCCAGACGAGCCCATCTTCTAACAGTCTGCTGCACCAAAACACAACCCACAACGAGGGGCGACGCGCTCCTCGGTGCTGCTAGGAGAGTGGCAAACACAACCTTAGGTAACCTTAGGTAGGTAGCTTATTAACTCCCACACGTGTGGCAACAATATTCTCGATCTCATCCTCACAACGAAAGATGATTTAGTAAACCAAGTCGTGGTAGGCAATGAATTTAGTTCAAGCGATCACCGCTCAATAACCTTCAACATTAATCCTTAACCAACGGTGACCGTCATATGACGGGCGAGAGATAAATGGCCTATCCTCCGGTACCCGTCATATGACTGGCGGCATTCTGAGCACATTAGGGGCTCTGAGAGAGTGTCCGTGCATTGGGAGGACGATAGGTGGGGTCTGACCGCTCGGCACCACCACTGGGCCGGTGGTGCCACCGGTTCTATGACCACCGCCGCCTCCCTACACACACCCAGCCTCGCGATATAAGGAAAAAACTGAGGAAAATACCTTATTTAGGGTATTTTCATCTCCGGTTGTGCGATCGCTACAGGATAACCCGAGGTCGTACAAGGCTGATGCAAGTGTCATTGTAAAGCTCTATTATCGCCCTTTCACGGATACATAATTGTATTACGCTCTGGCTCTTTGTTTATGCATGAAAAAGAGCATGGAATGAAGCTCGTTTTCGGTAAATACGCCCGCCTGGCGTATTTGGCGTATTGATGTTACAAACGGCCCTGTCTTTTGAGTGTTAACATTGATAACGTCAAACCAAACGAAAGCCAGGAAAAAGTACTAAATTTCAGAAATGCTGACTGACTGAATGGCTGAGTGCTATACTGTATGTATTTTGTACTATTGTTGATATATTTTCAAATTGCAAATTTGTTTAATGATTTTTTTTACATTAATTGTAGTTTCTTTATTCATACAGCATTTAGTAAAATTTACCAGAACGTCCCGGACTTTCCAAATTGACTAATTCCTTGAACGTGACGATAGGGTGTTATGTGTGTACAGTACTCACCTAATTGTACTCACCTAATTGTAGTATACAGGATTTGAGCCTAAGCTCGTGTTGTCCTGTCTCTCTCTACATTTATCCAATTTTGCTTTAAAAGTTTGGATATTTCTTGCTCCCACCACCTCCCCATCCAACTTATTCCAACAATCAATGCTTCTATACGGGAAGCTGAACTTTCTTACATCAGACTTACATACAACTTTCCTCAACTTACATTGATGACCCCTGATTCTTCCCTCGTCCCTCACCACAAAATCTCCCTTGTCGATCTTCTCAAAACCTTTCACACACTTAACCCTGAATAGGTACCCTTGTTTTTTAATACCACCCAAGGTACTCATGGGTCGTGTTTGATCCGTCGACTTTAAAAATCAGTAACTTGTAAACCAAAAAGCCTAGATTGTTGTTAACCATTACTAACACTACTTTAACTATTCCTTAAACGTATGTATAGTGAAAATAAAAGCTAAGTTGAAAAATATGTATTTTATTGATTAAAGTAAATAATAAATAATTTGATTGTAAAGTTATTAGTAAAAAAATGTAAAAAATACTCAAATTTACTCAAAGGCAATGAAAATCACAGAGGATGCAGAGGAATGATGTGGGCAGCTGCGATAGATGTCACAACTTGCTAAGCACCATAGCTGAGGTACTGGAGCGAAAGCACAAAGAGGTTTACAACAAATTGTCCAAAAAATGATAAAAATCATGGTACATTTATAAAAATTTGTCTTGGCCAAAGTTCACGTAGGATTTCGATGTAACTTGTATGCCTGCTTTCGCAATCTACAAAGACACTGTAAACAAATAAAAATTAAAAATCGAAATATATTTCTAGCCGCTACGAATATTTATGTGAGAGGTAATTTTAGAGGGCAAATTGGTCTCTATGGCGACATGTGGCATTCCAGAACCCCCAGATTGTTACACCATGTAGATAATTTATTTTTCCATACCACCTCAATATATAGCTATCGTATCACAAATAAGTAGGTATATATAGACACGAATGTATAAATATTATAGATTTGTTTAAGTTACGTACCAGGTACCGTCGGGTCGTAAAGGACCCGGAAAAAGCTGCCAGAGCTCACTGGAGCAGGAGAGCGTTGTGGCCTGACTGCACCCTCCCTTAGCTCCCACTAGAAGTGACTAGACATACTCATGGGTCGGTTTGGACCCGGACCTTTCCCACGGTGCCTGCGTGGCAAGCAAAAACGTGATTTGCGCATATGTGGCGGGTCGAAAAGGACCCATGGGTGCCTATTCAGGGTTAAACATCATGATCATGTCACCTCTCTCTCTCCTCTCCCTCAGCGTTGGCAGCTTTAGCCTCTGCAATCTCTCCTCATATGGCAGGTCTCTAAGGCTAGCTATCATCTTAGTGGCAACTCTCTGAACTCTTAACAGTTTTTTATTATGTTTGATAAGGTGTGGAGACCACACCACTGCTGCATACTCCAGTCTTGGTCGTATTATTGTCCCTATTATTTTTGCTAACATCTCTTCATCTAAATAATTCAGAGCTATTCTCATGTTAGTCAACACTGCATAGGTTTCACCAGTTATTTTATTTATATGCTGTTCAGGTGACAAGCTGTCTGCCATAACTACCCCTAGGAATGCCTGCCCGGGATGTAACACAGCACCCCATACCATTAAACACATCATAGAAGACTGCATTTCACACAACCACTTACGCCAACAACACAATCTACACTCAATGAGAGCTCTGTGGGAAAGCCCGATCGTGGCCATGGCCTTCCTCAGGGACTCGGGGCTGTTCGGCCAGGCAGCTTAGGGAACAACAACAACAACAACAACCCCTAGGTCTTTTGCTTTCCCAGCTTTACTAATTATTTCATCTCCTATTTTGTATAACCAAGAAGGTCTATATTTACTTTTTCCCATCTCAAGAACCTGACACTTACTCATGTTGAGTTCCATTTTCCAAGTTTGACTCCACTCATATAATTTATCTAAGTCTCTCTGTAATTCTTCACAACTACTCCTACTTGTAATATGCTTCATTAATTTTGCATCATCAGCAAACACAGATATATATGAGCCTATTCCCATTTGAAGGTCATTGATGAAAACCAAAAACACGATTGGGGCCAACACCGATCCTTGAGGCACTCCGCTTTTTACCCTTTTCCACGAGGAGAACTTTCCTTTTATTACTGTTTGCATTTCCCTCCCAATTAAATAGTTTTCCATCCACTTTAATAATACTCCCTCAACCCGCCCCACAGTCCTGACCTTCCACAACAATCTCTTATGAGGCACCTTATCAAATGCCTTCTTGAAATATAAGTACTGTAAATACAATCTACCCACCCCTCCCTCCCTCCCTTGTACAATGTCAATTACCCTATCATAGTCTATCTATCTATCTATCTATTGCCTGACGCCGTGATCCCCGAAGGGGTGGCCACGAACGAACCGCCCCCATGCACCTCTGTCCCCAGTCAGTCGACGCCCCTCCCCCCAACCAGCACCGCCTTCATTCATGTAGTTCCTCACTCCATCCTTCCACCTCATATTCGGTCTACCTCTCCCCCTCTGTCCCTCCACCTCGCTCTCGTACACCCTCTTAGTCATTCTCTCGCTTTCCATACGTTCCATATGGCCGAACCATCTCAAGTTGTTCCTTTTCACACTTTCCAGCACATCTACCTCCACACCACACCTCCTTCTTACTTCCTCATTAGTCTGTCTATCCCTCCATGTAATTCCGCACGCACTCCTTAAGTAATTCATTTCCACTGCTCTCACTCTTGGTCTGAGTCTCTCAACCAACGTCCATGCTTCGCTTCCGTAAGTCAGTGTCGGGATTACCACACTGTCATGCAAGGACTTCTTCACTTCCATACTGACCACCCTATTTCTTGTTACTGCTTTTAGCGTTCCTACAACCCTCTTCCCCTGTTGTACCCTCTCCCGCACCTCTTCATCCATAGTCCCATCTTTACTCAACACACTGCCCAGATACTTAAAAGAGTTGACGATCTCCATAGCCTGACCGTTCAGCTTCACCTCACACTCTGTGACTTCACCCCTTTCGAAGACCATAATCTTGCTCTTCCCCGTATTTACCTTCAAATTCCGTTTTTCGCACACTGTTCCAAACTCATTTACCAGACCCTGCAACTCCCATTCATTATCACTCATCAGAACTGTATCATCCGCAAACAGCAGTATAGGTAGCTTCCACTCAATTCCCTCCCTTTTCAGCGATACACCAACATCCACTGCTCTTGATAGTATTTCTTTCATAACTCCATCCATATATACAGTAAACAACCACGGGGACATCACACACCCCTGTTTCAAACCAACATTCAGGTTAAAGAACTCGCTCTGCTCACTCTCCACACGTACTGCCGCCTTTGCACCCTCATACATGCTCTTCACTGCTTTCAGCAACTTGCCCTCTACTCCATATATTCTAAGTACTTTCCACAAACCTTCTCTATCCACTCTGTCATAGGCCTTCTCCAAGTCCATAAAGGCAACATACACCTTTTGTTTCTTCTCCAGATACTTCTCCACAACACAATTCAGGGTAAAAATCTGATCTACACATCCTCTTCCCTTCCTAAAGCCTCCCTGCTCGTCGCCTATCCATTTCTCCGTTCTCACTCTCACTCTCTCAATCACTACCCTACTGTCAGCCACCTAAAACCTCACAAAGACGACCGACGTGTCATCCGACGTAAGAGACAATTCCCCACAGACCCTGACTATACACCCTTCACCAATCACCAGACAAAGCATATCATCAACAATCTCAAGCACTCACCCGCCTGTGGCCTAGACAACATAAGCAACATACACCTCAGACACCTGGGACCACAAGGCATACAAACACTCACTAACATATCAAACTACAGCTATTCACACAACACAATACCAGACATTTGGAAGCATGGTATCATCATCACATTCCCCAAACCCAACAAAGACCCCACGCTACCCTCCTCGCACCGCCCCATCACACTCCTTTGCTCCCCCTCCAAAGTCATGGAACGCCTAGTATTACAACTAATTACACCCGACCTACCCCTAGCTCCAACACAACATGGCTTTAGACCACTGCACTCCACAAACACTCTTCTCACAGACCTTACACAAAGAGCTTTTGACGGCATCAACTCAGCTAGACCACCACACAGATCACTATTAGCCACACTCGACATTAGTAAAGCCTTCGATGCCATCCCCCGCCACAACCTAACAAACAAAATCTACAACACAAACATGCACAACAACACAAAAAGGTGGCTGGCCAACTTCCTAGCAGGCAGATGTGCACACGTATCTTTTGCCGGTCAGTCATCAAAAATCAGAAACTTTCCAAACGGAGTCCCACAAGGATCCGTCCTATCGCCCGCACTCTTCAATCTGTACATGCACGATATAACTACACCCAATACTCCCCAAATAAACTTAGCCTCCTATGCAGATGACATAACACTCACATGCACACACCATGACCCAAGAAGAGCAACAGATCTCCTTCAACCCTATCTCAACACACTACATGGCTGGTGCACTACAAACAGACTTAATCTAGCCCCAGCCAAATCCACCGCAACCCTGCTCACAAGCTGGACAGGTGAACACGAATACATCCCTCAACTCACCATAAACAACACACCCCTAACACATACACACACACCCAAAATCCTAGGAGTAACATATGATACTCATATGACATTCAAACAGCACACCACAAACATTAAAAAGAAACTGACACCCAGACTTAACGCCCTCAGGTCACTTGCTCACACAAAATTTGGACACAACAAAGAAACTACCACCACAGTATACAAACAATACATAAGATCAGTAATGGAATACGCAAGCCCAGCCTGGGCTTCTAACCTAGCTGAAACACATCATAAGACCTTACAGACGATTCAAAACAAAGCCCTGAAGATCATTACAGGCTGCACAGCTACTGCACCCACAGATCATCTACATCAAGAAACCAAAATCCTCAAAGTCAAAGACCATCTGGACATGAGAGGCACTCAATTCCTGGCAGCAGCCTCCACGAACCAAGACCACCCACTAAACTACATGGCAACACACCCACAGACACCAAGAAATATCAAAACAACACCCAGCACACGGTATCACACACAATTATTGTCCTCTCTCCCTCCCTGCCCACCCCGAACCAACTTCCAGAAGCACATCCATACTCATATCTCTCGCCAATCCATCCACTCACTCACAGACAACACGCAGCTGCATGCACGACCTCCCGAAATCCATCCTTCCGAATCCTCCCTCCCTCGCGAGGACAGAGTCCACCTGGCCAGGCTGAGATGCGGACACCATCCAGCTCTCCTGAGCTATCAGAAGAGACTGGATGACTCCGTTGTCGACGCCTGCCCGGGATGTAACACAGCACCCCATACCATTAAACACATCATAGAAGACTGCATTTCACACAACCACTTACGCCAACAACACAACCTACACTCAATGAGAGCTCTGTGGGAAAGCCCGATCGTGGCCGTGGCCTTCCTCAGGGACTCGGGGCTGTTCGGCCAGGCAGCTTAGGGAACAACAACAACAACAACAACCCTACTGTATACCTTCCCTACTACGCTTAGAAGACATATTCCTCGGTGGTTACCACACACTCCTCTTTCCCCTTTGCCCTTATATAGGGGGACTATTATGCCAGTCTTCCAGTCATCGGGTGCACTCCCCTTCTCCCATGCTAGTTTGCACATTTTCCATACCCATTCTATCACTATCTCACCACCATACCTCAACATTTCCCCACACACTCCATCTGTTCCTGGTGCTTTCCCCAACTTCACTCTTTTCATGGCTTCCCACACTTCTGACCTCCTGATCCCCACCTCCTCCTCCACTACTTCTCTTCTTCTCCCTCCCATACCATATCCAGCTATGTTTGCTGGCTCTTCATTCCTTTCATTTAGCAACTCACTGAAGTACTCCCTCCATCTTTCGACTCTCTCTTGCTTCTCGGCTAGCATTCTCCCATTCTTATCTTTCACACCCTTACTGTTTCCCTTGCTACCTTCCCTAACTTTCTTGACTTCTTTCCAGAACAGTTTCTTACTCTCCCTCCATTTTACACTCAGATTCCTTCCAAATTCCTCATCTACTCTTCTCTTACTTTCCTTCACTACTCTCTTCACCACCCTCTTACTCTCCACGTACCTCGCTCGTTTCTGTCTCTCGGAATCTTCATTCCCTCTACTACCCAACCACTCTCTATATGCTTTCTTCTTTTCTTCCACAGCTATTCTTACCTCTTCTGTCCACCATGCTGTACCTTTCACTCCCCTCCCTCTTCTCCTCACTCCACACACCTCCTCACATGCTGCACATATCTCATCCTTAAACACCTTGCTCATCTCCTCCACTTCCTCCATAACTTCCAGGTCGAACCCACCTAGTCGTCTTTCCACTGCTCTCCTGTACTCCTCCCTGACTTCCTCCTCCTGCAACCTCTCCACCCTCCTCACCATTCCACCCTCCTCTCGCCTCCCTCCCGCTCTCCTCACCCACTTGTTTTGTATCCTAACCTTAGCTACCACTACATAATGATCAGACAGACCCCCTCCAATACCCCTATACACCCTAGCATCCATCACAGATTTCTTCATTCGTTCATCCACACATACATAATCAATCAATGACTTTCGTTCCACCACTGTCTTATCCTTCATCGTCAACATCCGTTTCCACGTGTACCTGTGGATCATTCTGTGTCGGAAGAAGGTGTTGGCTATCCACAGCCTCCTCCCCACACATACGTCCACAAGTGCACTACCATTCCCATTCACCTCTGATGGTACCCCCCACCCTCCCACCACTCCCTCAACTTTCCTATCACCCACCTTACCATTCATATCCCCAATCAGAAATATTCTTTCGTTCTTGTCAAACTTCTCCAGGCACGCCTCCACATTCATCCAGAACTCCTCTTTCTTTCTTTCAAGTATATCCTCTGTCGGGGCATACACGCATACAATCACCCACGTTTGTATTCCTACTTTCATTCTCACCCACACAATCCTTGAACCCACAGACCCATACTCTCTTACACATTCCTTCCATTTGCTACTTACAAACAAACATGCACCTTCTCTCGCTGTTCCTTCACTCACTCCAGCACACACACCCATTCCACACTCCCACTCTCTCACATCTGAACCTTTCCATTTGGTCTCTGTCATTCCACATACATCCAGCCTGGCATTCACTAACGCTTCCAGAACCTCTCTCTCTTTTGTGCCATCATTCATGCCACTAACATTCCATGTAGCCATTCTCAGAATGTCCGAAGGCATGTCCTTAGTCAGTCGTAGTTCGTCAACTACGTAGTAGTTGTAGTAACTCAACAAATTTGTGGTACACGAATGACCTTTTCTGAACCCGAACTGCTTGCTTGAAATTATTTCCCTCTCCTCCAACATACCCACCCATCTTTTTCTAATAATCTTTTCACAAAGCTTGCATATAACACTCGTTAAGGATACCGGTCGATAATTTAGCGGATCTCCTTTATTTCCACTTTTATATATTGGAGTTATATTTGCTTGTTTCCATTCTAAGGGAAGTTCCCCCTTGTTTAATGAGTGTTGAACAATATTAAAAATAGGTCTCACTAGTTGTTCAGAACATTCTCTTAATACCCATCCAGCAATGTTATCTGGGCCCATAGATTTTCTCACGTCCAATTCTTCCAACAATGATTTTAGTTCATCCTTGTTGACTTCTATCGACTCTAGTCCCTGTATCTCGTTCAATTCCACCACAGGTTCTACATAGTCATCCTCCTCCACAAACACGGATGTTAATGTATCATTCATAATTTCACACATACCCACATACCCACATACCCACTGTATCTTCATATAATTGACCCTCTACCCTAAGCTTTGTTATTTTGGCCTTTATTTTTGTTTTGCCGTTGATATAACTATAGAACAGTTTGGGTTCTTTATTACATTTGTTTACTATATCTTTTTCTCCTCTCTTATAGTCTTGACATAGTTGTTTCTAGCATTCTTATACTCATTCCATTTTTCATCAGTGTGTCTCCTTCTCACTTTATTCCATGCAGAGTCCTTTTTGTTCTGGGCAATATGACATCGCATGTTAAACCACTCTTTCTCCTTAGCCAGCTTTCTATCCTTAAATGTTGGTACATATTTATCTACCCCCTCCCTGTAAATATCTAGTAACATGGTGTATTTTACCTGAATATTCT
The DNA here is from genome assembly GCA_037953745.1 of Lithodes maja. Lineage (NCBI taxonomy): Eukaryota > Metazoa > Arthropoda > Malacostraca > Decapoda > Lithodidae > Lithodes > Lithodes maja. Next base: position 186,730 of record JBAKBP010001834.1, on the reverse strand, counting down.
GTTCTTGCTCAATTAATGACCAATCTATATTTGAAAAGTATCCTCGTAATGATTCATAATCCGCCTTACTATAATTTAGTCTATATTCCCTATGTTCCTCCTCTCTGCCTTCCAGAAATTCCACTGTCAATTCAAATTCAATCACAGCATGATCGCTTTTTCCCATGGGACTCAAATATGTTAGGTTCTTTATTTCTTGGGGGTCTTTGGTGAATATTAAGTCGAGTCTTGATGGTTCATCACCTCCTCTAAATCTTGTATTTTCCGTAACGTGTTGTGTTAGTAGATACCCCATTGTTAGTTCAAGAAATTTGCTACTCCAAGTATTTTCATTTGAACCCGCATCCAAACATTCCCAATCCACCTCCCCGCAATTAAAGTCCCCTGCAAGAATAAGCCTATTTTTCCTTTTACAAATAATTTCTAACATTCGCAAGGTTTCCAAAATTAATTCATTATATTCATCGTTGCTCCAAGATTTAGTCTTAGGAGATAAATACATTGATACAATGTCCAATTTTGACCTATCATTATCCTCAATTTCAACTGCTACCACTTCAGCAATGGCAGGGGCGTAACTCCCGGGGGGGACAGGGGGGACATGTCCCCCCCAAAGTTTGAGTCAGCGGGGACACAGTATACTTTGTCCCCCCCCCCAATAAAATACAAATATTATGATTAAATATCACGCTTCTACAAAGACTGTTAGAGCAAGGAAAATAGAGTTGTTACACCTTTGAAACTGACAAACTGTGTCCCCCAATAGATAATAAATATTATGATAAAATATTAATTATATCACCGTTATCACGCTTCTAAGTTCTAAAATATCAGAGCACGGAAAATAGAGTTGTTACCCCTTATAAGTTAAAACTGTTCGGAAGTTTTCTTTTAACCTCTGAACAAAATGTATGTAGAGTTTGTAGGAACATAGTTAATCATTAATTATATTATAAAGTATCGTGAATATTTATTCATTATATATTTAATTACTATAATTATCTATGAAAATAAAAGATTAATTTATTTCTGCAATTTTTTTCGTTCTTGAATGCGGCATGCCAAACGTTTCATTGTTTACATAATACAAATGAGCAGTCTCCTCAGCAAAAGACAGAAGGGTGTGAATAGGCCTAGTTATTTTTATTATTACTATTTTAGGGTTTTGTGTGCAATGTACTCTGGATGTGGCTCCTCTGATTACTGTACTCTGTATCACTGTATGAGTAATCACCAAGCTATGTTTAACTAATGTATGCAGAAGCTATGCATCTCAATAAAAGGTAAATATAGCACCTTCTTTATATTATGATGTAGCCTATAATATGAATTTGTATCTATAAGTAGGCTACTGGTACTCTTATCTTAATAAGGAACAATTATTATCACTATTATTTCATTATCATTAATACTGTATCTTTGTGTTGGGTAAAATCCTACCTCCCTTGTAGCCTAATATATTTCTTTGAACAGATAAGCTAGAAATGGGACTCTCTCTCATATATATACTGTACAATTAATGCTCCAGGTGGATAGTATAGCATTTATTTTATATCATCACCATCATCATCATTACCACTATTGAGTCAAAGTTCTATAATTCTAGGGTAAGCATGTAACCAAATATTTCATGGCATCCATGCATATGTCACATAATTGCTTTCAGATGCTTATTGTTAAACCACCCATATTATTAAGTTTACCACTCCAAATAGCCCTCACAATGCTCCTAAAATGAGCTCAAATTTCAAAAAATTTCGGGGGGGGCTCACAGCGCCCCCCCAGACCCCCCGGCTAAACAGCTCGCTTCGCTCGCCTGCCACTACATTATCCCCCCCAACTTTTGGGAGCCAGTTACGCCCCTGAGCAATGCTATCACCAAGTTTTAATTCTTTAGCAGTAATTTTATTATCTACCATGATCAACACTCCTCCTCCTGGCTTTCCTAACCTGTCTCTTCTCCATGTACTGTATCCCGCACAACTAATTATATTCGTGTCTACCTCCTGGTTAACCCTTTGGCGCACGATGACTCGTTCAGAGTCATTAGGTATTTTTTTCCTAGGCGCACGATGACTCGTTAAGAGTCATTAAACTTAAAAATATTCGCCAAAAAATAAGTTTTCGTCTGACGCGCGTCATATTTGGCACAGATATTAAGTATTACGTCTAGTTCAATGGGTACAATTGGCAACCCCCTCAGTTTAACCGTTTACTTACGGCTGGCTGGGAAGTGAGCAGAGTACAGCTCAGTCTGTGTTTCGATACTTTCACGTTTATTCGTGTATCTCAGTAACTATTTGGTTTATAGTAATTCTGAAGTTACCAGTGGAATCCTCATTAAATTCCGCTTCCATATATGTATGCAAATAAAAAATGTTGCGGGCAAAATTTTGAGCTAGCGCGAGTTGGAGATGAGGTATTTACTTTTTTTTTTACAATTCTTATTTCGGAGTGCCCCAATGTGGTTGTTTTGTATTTATTCTATGTTTTTATTCGCTTATCTTCAAGTTCAATCAATAACGAAGCCGATGGTACCTCATTAATCCAAATACAAGGATTTTTTGGTGGATAAAAACGTCACAGAAACAAATTATCGCCGGGCACAAAACTGGCTCTGAGTGAGCTGAGATATAATTTGGGAGTGGGAAAAACTTTGATTGAAAACTATAGGTGCGCCAAAGGGTTAAGCTTAGTTTCAGTCAAACATACTACCCCGGGCCTCTCTCTCTTTAGATATTCGTCAAACTCAATCTTTTTGGAAATTAACCCATCAATATTTGTATACATGAACTTACCGTTACCAGTATTTTCCCTATTTTTCTCGTCCCTGCCCGTTCCTTTCTTTTTTGTACGTACCCATCCCAATTTATTTCCTAGCTTGTCTCCTCTTCTCTTGTCTCCACCTGGACTGTTTCTCGCTCCATTTCCACCTCCCCTCCCTTTGCCTCCACTTGGACTGTTTATCTTTATACCTCCCCTTTCTCTGCCTTCTCCTCCGTCACCCTCACCATCTCCCTTTCCCTCCCTACTTCGTCCCTTCGCTTTATATACCATTTCTTGACTTTTCCCTCCCACACTCTCCAGAAAAACTTCTTTTCGTCTTCTTTCGTCCTTTCTCCATTCTTTTCATTTGCCTCGGTTTGCAATTCCTTTCTTATGTTTCGAACCTCAATACTCATGTCTTTTCTAATTGTAATTTTCTTAAACTTGCTGGTCAAGTTAAGTCTCCATGTTACGTTCATTATTGCATCCACTGTTACCCTAGACCTAAACTGCACTCTCATTGGCCTTGTGTTTCCCTTGCTATATTTACCCATTATCCTAACTTCTTCAATATCATCTCTCCAGTTGTTTCCTTCTTCATCGACATGCTTGATTAATGTTTTTACCTTGTTTATTTCTTCCTTATCCCTAGCTTTCCTCTCAATAATGTGCTCCTCTATATCCCCAAATACAATAATACACTTGTTTCTATCTAGTGTTTCACGCAGGACCTGTTCGTTTTTCCTCATAGCTTTTACTACCACTGATTCTAGATCTTTATTTTCCCTTTCTGATTGTTTCTTTTGTTCCTCCATGATTTCCTTCATTGCCACTTCTTTCACTCTTCCTCCTTCGTCATTAACCCATTTATTGTGTTTCTCCTTAATCTCTTCCACATGTGTTTTCATTTCCTTGGTTTGCCCTTTGTATTCTTCAAGTTGTAATCTTAAAGCTTCATTTTCGTCCCGGAGTAGCACCATATGAGTTTGAATTTCTTTTAGGCTAGCCCGACTCAAATCTTGTCCAGGCTTGATGTCCGCAGCCTGAGCACCACATATTGAACATAGAGCCTCAATCTGCGAACTAACACTCACCTTCCACTCCTGCATATCCTCCTTCCACCTTTTAATCTCATTCAGCTCACGTACAATTTTCCCTAGAATGCCCCCGCTCTCACCGACTTCAAATCCATCAAAGTCAGCCATATTTGTTTACATCCACTCACATTCACTATCGCTTGAATTATTCTTATCAGTCTAAATATCCTCACTTGATTTTAATCTCAAATTATTTTAATACTGCATTATAATACAGGACAACACAAAATATCCTTATACTGTACTGTACTCAAGTTTAGGTGAGTTTATTTGACGAGCGCTGTAAACAGCTTGCTAGATCAGCTGATTTTCGGGAACGTGGGTGCAGAGGTGTTGTCTCGTCGGTGGTTCGTGTGTGTGAGAAGAGTGAGGAGTAACGAAAATGTGGGTTTGCTTCAAGGAGATGTGGAGGGCATGAAGGGATGGTCTGAACATTGGTTAATGCCTTTTCATCCAAAAAAATGCAAGTACATGCGGATTGGGACTAGCAAGATAGACAAGGTAGGATACAGTATGTATGAAGCGATGGAGGAAGTGAGTGCAGAAAAGGATATAGGAGTAGTGATAGACAATAAGTTAAATTTCTCAGAACATTTAGCGGAAAAGATAAGCAAAGCCAATAGAATTGTAGGGCTGATAAGGAGGACATTTGTGTCACTTGACGAAGAAATATTCAGGAATCTCTATACAGCGCTGGTTAGGCCGCACCTGGAATTTGCAAACCAGGTGTGGGCTCCATATATGGTAAAGGATATAGAAGCAGTGGAGAAAGTGCAGAGGAGAGCTAGCAAGCTAGTACCAACGTTGAAGAACGCGGGCTATGAGCAGAGGTTGAGGACACTGGGACTTCCGACACTGGCATATAGGAGAAAGAGAGGGGATATGATAGAGACTTTTAAGATAGTGTCAGGAAAGTATGATGAGGATGTGTGTGAAGGTATCTTCTTGATGCGGGAGGGAACAAGAACGAGAGGACACTCTAAGAAAATTTACAAAGAAAGAAATAGGCTTGAAAAGGCAAAGAACTCATTTTGTGATAGAGTGGTAAATGAGTGGAACGCACTGCCCCAGTATGTAGTTGATTGCGAATCAATAAGGAAGTTTGAAAGTAATCTTGATAAAGCATGGGGAAGACAAGATTTGAAGTTTGATTATAAAGCAAAAATACAGAATAGTAAAAATGTTGCGTCTGCTTCCGCCGCCGCCGCCAACACAGTGAACGACCGCAGTAGTGCAAGTACTGTACTGGCACTGAGCTGGATACACAGGCCTAGTTTGCCTTTTTCCAGAGGATCTACTGTAAGAAACTTTAAGAAATTTATATTAATGATATTGATGATGGGCTATCATGCATAATCTCAAACTTCCCCGATGACACAAAAATTGCAAGCAAAGTAAACTCGCCATCGCACATACAAGATATTCAGAATGATCTAGACAAGCTATCTAACTGGGCTCAGACATGGCAGATAAATTTCAATATAAACAAATGCAAAGTGCTCTACATCGGCAGTAAAAATGAAAGCGCAAACTATTCGATTAACGGAATTCAACTAAGGAACGTAAATAAAGAAACAGACCTTGGAGGAACTATAACAAGTAATTTAAAACCTGCCCAACAAGTCACTGAAGTTGTTAAAAAGCAAATAAAATTATTGGCTTCATTGGGAGATCTTTTGAATATACAGTTTCTTACTGTTTCTTACAGTAGATCCTCTGGAAAAAGGCAAACTAGGCCTGTGTATCCAGCTCAGTGCCAGTACTTGCACTACTGCAGTCGTTCACTGTGTTGGCGGCGGCGGCAGCAGACGCAACATTTTTACTATTCTGTATTTTTGCTTTATAATCAAACTTCAAATCTTGTCTTCTCCATGCTTTATCAAGATTACTTTCAAACTTCCTTATTGATTCGGAATTGACTACATACTGGGGCAGCGCGTTCCACTCATTTACCACTCTATCACAAAATGAGTTCTTTGTACACTTTGTACAGTACAGTTGTTGTTGTTGTTGTTCCCCAAGCTGCCTGGCCGGACAGCCCCAAGGCCCCGAGCAATTCCAAGGCCATAACCGAGCGCCCCCACAGAACCCTCCCTGCCGACCACAATAAAGCCTGGGTGACCGAAGCCACTCCATGGCGGGGAGCTGAGGAGGGTGCGGAAACGCCCGGGAAACCAAAGCCCCACCCAGGGCCCTGTGCCCCTCAGCAATTATGAAGAGAAAGTTGAGGGGCAAGGGAAAAATGTGACGCTTTGGCTTCCAATCTTGGTAGATTGGGAGGTCAATCCACGGAAAAGACGCCGTCACTTGAGATCTAGAAAATATATAAGTTAAAGGAACAGTCAGAGTAAGCTATGGGTATGGCAGAGATCGCTCAGTTCTCACTCTGATAGACCAGCCCATCACCACATGAGTACATGTACAGTACAGTACTGTATATCTGAAAACGCACTTTGTATAATTCATTAGTTTGTCCGCATTTGGAATGTTGTGTCCAGTTTTGGTCGCCATACTATGTAAAGGACATTGAAAAACTAGAGAAAGTGCAAAGGAGAGTAACTAAAATGATTCCCAGACTCTGAAACAAACCGTATGAGGAACGGCTAAAAGAGTTAAACCTATTTACCTTGACAAACTGCAGAATAAGAGGGGACCTAATCCAAGTTTTCAAAATTATCAAAGGCCATGACAACATGGATGCAAGTAAGTACTTCACACTTAATAACTCTAATTTCACAAGAAATAATGGTTACAAAATTGTCGGAAAGGTATTTTATTCACACAAAGCGAAGCACTTCTTTTTCAACAGAGTGGTCAACTTGTGGAATTAATTGCCTAGAAGCGTTGTACTGTAGAGTGCCATACAGTCCAAACATTCATATATTGACTTGACAAATATCTTGCCATGAACCCGCGACAAACTGCGTTTGTGCCCGAGTAATGTGATAATTTTAGTATCGTACATAGCATTATAATATTGTTTTTCTGACCACAGTCTTTCTGGAGATGAAGCCCTTATTTTTTTTTTTATTTTTTTTTTATTTTTTTTTTTTTTCAAGCAGCCTAGTAAGGACTACTAGGTCTGTTGCTGCTTGCCTTCCTTTGTAAAAGAGTTTTGTGTGGTATGTGGGAAGAGGAAGCTGAGGGTGAATGTCAATAAAAGTAAAGGGATGGTGTGTAATAGAGATGCTCGTTGGGTGCGACTGGATGGGGAAATGCTGGAACAAGTGGAGTCTTTTAAATATCTAGGAGGAGTGATATGCAAGGACGCAGGTGTAGGAATGGAGATAAGACAGAGTGTGTGAGGGAAGGAAATTTGAGAAGTAGCGGTATGTGTGGAGTGACACATAGAGACAGATTGAGGAATGAAGAGGTACGTAGGAGAGTGGGACAACAGATACCCTTATCGGCCTGAGTGGAAAGAAGGATGCTATGCTGGTATGGACATGTTGAACGAATTCGTGATGAAAGGCTTACAAAGAGAATATAGAATCAGAAACAAGGGGAAATAGATTGAGAGGAAGACCTCGGATGAGATTGAGAGATGGTGTGAAGAAAGCATGGGAAGATAGAGAGATGACTGAAAAGTAGGCAAGATAAGTGGTGATGAATAGGAATGAGTGGGGAATGCTTGTGAATAGGTGAGCGATAACGCGATCGTAGGGAGTGGGGGTCGGGTGCCAATTGTACTAGATAATAGTCCGCTAGGCGCCCGGCACGTGGAGCCGGTGTTATTAGAAGAGCCCTGCCTGGAAGTTTGTGGGCGGGCATAGTGGTGTTGTTGTTGTTGTTGTTTTTCCCCAAGCTGCCTGGCCGAACAGCCCCAAGGCCCGAGCAAGGCCAAGGCCACAACCGAGCGCCCCCACAGAACCCTCCCTGCCGACCACAATAAAGCCAGGGTGACCGAAGCCACTCCATGGCGGGGAGCCGAGGAGGGCGCGGAAACGCCCGGGAAACCAAAGCCCCACCCAGGGCCCTGTGCCCCTCAGCAATTATGAAGAGAAAGTTGAGGGGCAAAGGAAAGATGTGACGCTTTGGCTTCCAATCTTGGTAGATTAGGAGGTCAATCCACGCAAGAGACGCCGTCACTTGAGATCTAGAAAATATATAAGTAAAAGGAACAGTCAGAGTAAGCTATGGGTATGGCAGAGATCGCTCAGTTCTCACTCTGATAGACCAGCCCATCACCACATGACTAGAACCCAATCCTCTCAGCATCAGCTAGGAAATGCCCTAGAAAGCCGCCTTTGGCGGGGGGATAGCTCCCCTATTTCAACCCCTTTCGGGGCCGCCTTTTCGGGGTTGGGCACCCGACTAGTGGTGTAGTTCCGCTACGTGTCTGCCTGCTCTGACTGGAACCTTTCCGGGAGATCTGGGACCTGGGAATCTTTTGCTGGGGACCCTATCATGGTCCTTCGTTTCTGGGTCTTCTCCTGGGCGACCTAGATATGTGTGAATTTTCTATTATTTTTCTATTTTGTTGTTTTTTATTCGGGCTCTGTCTCAAGTTGGCCACCCCCAGCTATGGGGTATGTGCCAGAGTATATACAGTACATACATACATACAATACGGTAATATATGTGTAACTACAGTAGTTTGCTTGGTAAATAAATTCACTTACTCATATAGTTATGTACATTCTATTTGGTATTTTTTTTTATTTTTTTATATCATAATATTGTTTTATTTCATAATATTATTTTGCTAAATCTTCAATGCATTATTTCCACATAGTGATTTTGATAAGTTCTTTTGTATTCATATTGTGCGTTACTGTTTTGGTTTGTTTGTTTTGCAAGTTTTACGTTATAATTTATACATTAAACAGCCACGGTGACATAACACAACCCTGTCGCAAACCTACATTTACCTCAAACTATTCACTCACTCATTATTTCCTACTCTAACACACGCTCTGCTCTCTTCATAAAAACTCTTAACTGCTCTTAACAAATTTCCTCCAATTTCATAATTCCTTAGCACCTTCCACATTGCGTCTTGATCCACATGATCATATGCCTTTTCCAAATCCATAAAAGCCCAAAATATCTCCTTATGCTTCTCTAAATACTTCTCGCATAGCTGTCTTATTACAAACATCTGATCCACACACCCTCTTCCCTTCCTAAATGCGCACTGCTCTTCTCCTATTGCAACTTCCGTACCCTTTATTATCCTCTCTATCAACACCTTGCCATACAGCTTTCCAACCATTGATAATAAACTAATACCTCTATAACTTGAACACTCCTGCCGATCTCCCTTCCCCTTATACAACGGCACAATACATGCACTCCTTCAGTCTAGTGGTACCATTGACACAACAAAGCTGTTTGGCCAGGCAGCTTAGGGAACAACAACAGCAACAACAAAGCACACATTGAATAGTCTCACCAGCCAATCTATTATCACATCTCCATCCTTCTTAATACACTCCACAGCAATGCCATCCATACCTTCTGCTTTTCCTGCTCTCATTTGTCTCACTCCTTCTTTCACCTAATTTTTCCCAATCCTTTCATTCATTCCCTGCCACCTGGGTGGCCTGGGTAATTTAGGGGTTTGTAATGCTCGACCAAGTCATGCAAGTCAGCGAAAGGGTCTTTGAATGCATGATCCGGATTAGTGTTGCCATCAGCAACATGCAGTTTAGATTTATGCTGGGATGCAGCACAACTGATGCTATCTTCATTCTTATGTAACTACAAGAGAGGTTCTTAGAGAAAGACAGGGAGTTAGTTATGAAGGCCTTTGACCGGGTGCCAAGGGAAGTAATGCAGTGGGCTATGGGAAAACTCTGAGTAGAAGAGTGGTTGGTGCGTGTGATAATGAGAATGCATGAGGGGTCACGAGTAGCAGTTAGAGCGAAGAGTTCCCAGTGAAAGTTCGAGTTCACTAAGGTTCATTGCTGAGCCTATTACTGTTCGTCTTGGTCCTGGAGGCTCTGTCAAGGGACTTTAGAACAGAACTCCCATGGGAGTTGTTATATGCAGATGACCTAGTTCTTATCGCAAATAGTGCGCAGGAAGCAGAGGTAAAATTCAATAGATGGAGGGTATGGCAAACAAGTGCCTAAGACATAATATAGATAAAACAAAGATCATGATCAGTGGAGTAGGGCACGAAACTATGGAAAGAAGCGGCGACTATCCATGCGCAGTATATGGGAAGGGGGTGGGAAGTAACTCAATTCAATGTTGCGTCTGTAGTGACTGAGTACACGAGATGCAGTGGGGCTGATGATGATGATGCATTTTTTACCACCATGCACTCCCTGCTCAAGAGCTGGGCTAGGGTGGGTGCCCTGATGATCAGGGACGAGGCAGTTTGGCTAGAGGACCTTTTGACGAGAATTAATGACTTTGAATGTGCAGTGTGCAAGGGAGAACTTGTGTTAAATGACCCACCTGTTAGTGTTGATTTCGGCAGTGTAGCGCTGAAGTGTGAATAAATTCTGCTATTTGGGCGCTACGGCTTCCACCGTAGGCGACGGAAGCTGGCTCCATTGCTAGAGTTAGAAGTGGCTGGGGGAAGTTTAAAAAGCTGTTGCCACTCCTGACCATGAGAGGACTCCAATTTCACCTTAAAGGGAAGGTGTATACCTCGTGTGTTAGGCCCCCCAAATGGGAGCCGCCTTGATCGCGGTTGGGGGGCTTTGCGTTGCATCCTCTGGATCTGGAGGGTGGGGAGGGGGGTGGGGGGGGCACTCTCCCTCTTCCCTGGGGTTGGTGTGCCACCCCTCCCCCTGTGGCCTCTGGCGAAGGACCTGCTAAATGGCTCCTAGTCCTGGGGCTGAGGGGGGTCCTGTGTGCAATCATATGCCCTAATTTTGACTCTTGAACCTTGTAGGGAACCCCTAGGAGGTTGAAAAAAACTTGGGTAGACATTCCAGATATGGGGCAGAAAGGTGTAATTCAAGATGGCGTCCAAGATGGCCGCCGCATTATAATACCCGGTATAACTTCATGTGGAAGTGTCCTAGAGTGATAAATTTTGTGTCTTTACCTAGGTTTTCGGGGTCAAGGAATCCATTAAAATCATTTATAGGGTAAAAAAGTAATGGATAAATGGTGAAATCCAATATGGCCGCCGTGTCCTTTCATGTAGCCTGTCAGGGTTTGTTATTTACCTAGAGCAATAAATTTGGTGTCTATATGGGTTTTAGGGGTCAAGCATTTCACTCAAACCAGTCAATTTGCACAAAAAGCAATGGATAATTGTTAATTTCAGAACAGGGCCTCTAATTGACCAGGGTACAGGACAGACCCTTACAAAGATCAAGAGTCAAAATTTTACATTGAATGGGACTTTAATAACCTTGAAATTTATACTATTAAATCCTGAGCACCGTTATTTATCATGCACAATGCAGAACACATTATTCATAAATCAACTAATGTCTAAATAACTCGATCAGTTTGGTATACAGTGGGCATCAAACCTCTGACTATTAACGTTTATTAGAATTTGCACAAAACACATCTACTTAATTGAAATAACCCTGTTAGGGTTTTTGCATTGGCTGCTCTGATTGTATAGGTTTGCCTGGCATTTACAGAATATGCAACATTGAACTTTTTTTTCTCTACAAGGACAGGAGCGAGTGGCACATTTCACACAATTACATTTTAAAGCTATGTCTTCAGGCAAAACATGCTGGCATTTAATTGGCACAAGACATTCATTTTCCATCATAAACCCATACTCTTGTGGGTTTAGCGAAAAATCTCCTAAGCAGTTGACTTGCATATAGGTCACATAGAATGCCCTAAGAATATGACCTTGCGTAGCATAGCTGGTTGGGGGAAGGTCAGTTATTGTTATCGACTTTCTGTGATAGTACATCTTGTAACGTAAACAATCCATCGTTTCAATGCCATGATTTCCTCGGTTTAACACTTGGACCAGATACTTCTCGGCATTATGCACACAGTCCTGCACATTTGCCTGTGCCCTTCCAAAGTCCTTTAGGTACAGAACAGGTTCTGCCTTGATACCAGCAGCCTTCGTGCCAAATTTGCTCGTCATGTCACAGCCAGTTAGTGCATGCATCGCGGGGAGTACCTCACACATTGGTCTTCCTACCTTGTCAGCTATTACATGGAGAGGGATAAATCGTGTCCTGTCTCCAACTCCCCCTCTGAGCCAAAGTTCACGCAGTCCATTTGCTGTGAAAATATGACAGAAATGCATTGCAACTACGAACACATCAGTATCGCTAGAGAGAATTACAATCCGTGTGCAATTACTTCTGATGGCATGAAGAGCATGTGGGATGATACGGATATCAGCCTCTTCATGATCCGAGTCCAGTTCTGGGTGTTGGGATACTATTCCATTCCTGATCGACTGAGTTTGTGTTGAGGTTTCGTCTCCCATTATCCGACTCAATACAATGTGAACATCTACGGATTCAGCAGTAAAGTGATCAATCAGCCATCCTTTAATGAGTTGTTCTAGTTTGGCTTTGTTTGCTGCAGATGGCCAGAAACTATCCATATCTCTCGGTAACTTGCTTTCTAGTGTGATGTTACTGTACAAGACTGGGGGTTTCCGAGTTCGTCTAAGTCGTTCACTGTCTTTCACTGATCCTTCTAAGTATGAATCGAAGATGAAGTCAATGCGAGAAGCCTTTTTGCAAACCCCAAGGATCATGCTCAGGAATTGATTGCACAATTCTTTGAAGGTATTCATGGAGGATGTTTTCAGCTTCCGCACATAAGCCATAACATCGACAATGTATCCGGTTGGCATATCCGTCCAATGCGTAGGAGCTATGTAGTCACCTGCTGTAATATTTGATTCAAGTTCTTTCACAAGCTCATGTTTTGCTGTTTTTTTCATGAGTCCATCCTCATCATTAAATAAGTAGCTAGTATTGATCAGATCATACGTGAACACCTCTTGAGCATCATGTCCACGGATCATGGCAATGTCTAGTTGCTTCAGCGCAACACCTAACTCCTTGTCCTGCTTCTTTTTCGCTTTTGGGGCTGATGCTATGTTTTCCTCGATATTTGCGAATGTCTTGACATTGTTCCTGTTGATTGTGTCATTCAGTCGTTTTGTCTTCTCCACCAAGCGCTCCTTTCTAAACTTGTTGTATAAATCCAGACCGGTTTCTTGAACAGACAATAGACTATCTTGAATTTCGTCTCGCATGATAGCTCTGGTAAGAAGGTTATGCAGTTTCAGTTCAGTCGTTTGCTTCACCTCTAATGGATTTTCATAGTTAACCCTCCAGCCCCGGGGGCTATAGCTTATGACTGTACTGCTGTACCGGGGGTTTTGAGGATTTTTTACCTATGTTAACTACTCTGTAAATGAATGAATATTGCATGTAATGTTGTGAATAAAAAAAAATAATGTTCCACGAACCTTCCTCTGTCGAATGGCGTTTAGTAGAGGTCTCTAGCCCCTCTGGTTGCATAATGGTGAGCGCGGGAAGACGAGTGCTTTTTTTATGCGGGAATTTCCTCACGCGTCCGAAAGCGTCGGCCCGCCCTGGCTACGACGCACCTAGCCGCTCGCCGCGCCAAAGTATTTATCTCCCTTAGACGATTTTAGTGTTTGATATTGAGAATATGATGTTTATTTGATATTTTCTAGTTATTTTGAGGCCAATTATATAAAATATGTTTATTAGGGTATCAATTTCACTGATATTGGTAATTTTCACTCGATACCGTACATTTTATTAGTAATTGAGGTAGGTTATTGTTGTATTAGGCACTGATTATTCATTATCACAGGTGTTTATTATACTTTGGCCATCAAATCTTAGGTCTTGTGTCACTTTCACTTTGACAAATATGCTTTAGAGAGTGTCACTGTCACTGATAATGCTCATTTTCACTCGATACCGTACATTTTATTAGTAATTGAGGTAGGTTATTGTTGTATTAGGCACTGATTATTCATTATCACAGGTGTTTATTATACTTTGGCCATCAAATCTTAGGTCTTGTGTCACTTTCACTTAGTTATATGATTTGTAAACGTTTTATATACAATTTATTGTGTCTTTTTTTCACTGATTGATATATTTCTATAGGTTCTAATCATATGAATGTCACTTGGTATATACATATGTGTCACTTTCACATATTATTATGGTGGAATTGTATTTGTATAAATTTTCTCATAATACTTGACTTTTTTATTATAATACATTGGTTTTCTTCCACTTTTTGCCTATATATAATTATAGTGTACATATTGTCATTTTATTTGGCAATTTCAGTATGATTATTAGAACTCCTGCTTGGTGTGGTAAGCAGCGAAGCACCCTACAGCACAGAGTGCCACCTTGCACTCCACACACTCCGTGGTTGACTTTTTACCTGGGTGCGGCCTCACCCTGCTGTGGTAGCAGACATGGCACCGCTTCTGATTTGTTCTTCCTGCTGCATTCTGAGGAAAGAAACCAAGCTGGTGCCTAAGCAGGTATGGAGCAGACTGCAAGCGGTCGATAACGGCGGGCCCAGGATGTGCCACTGCCCTCTGTGGCGTAGCATACTTCTCCAGGAGCCCCGTCAACACCTGCTTTTGGAACCTCCGCAGGCTATTGAACTTCAGGGGTGGGTTCTCATTCCGAAGCCTGTATATATTATAGGCATTCAGAATTGACATGTCCACCATATGCAGAAAGAACTTTTTGTACCATCTGCACGAGGTACGCAGGCAGTCAATGAAGCCTATCTGCATGTCGGACTTGTCCACCAGCCTCATGTTGACATTGTAGTCCAGGACAGTATCGGGCTTGGTCACCCTGGCCTGGGTGCGGCGATCCACCTTGCCAGTCTCCACCATTTCCCCCTTGTGGATGGTGGTCAGGAGGTTGACCTTCCGCTGGTCGTGCCAGTGGATAGCCAGAATGGGCCCCGACTTCTTTCTGAAGACATCACCTTTTTTGGTCTTTGCAGGGAAAGTTGGCATGCCCTTCCTTTTCCCTCGTACTGTGCCTACAGTCCCCGTCTTGCGCTCATGCAGGTACTGTGAGAGAGTGGGGGACGTGTAATAGTTGTCCGTGTAGAGGACGTGATTCTTATGGAAGTAGCGGTCCATCATGGCTTGCACCACTGCTCCGCCAAATCCAATGAGGGGGTCCACAAGCACGTCCCCTTCCTTCCCGCTGTAGACCAGGAAGTCCAGGACATAGCCAGTTGTGCAGTCGCACAGCACAAAGAATTTTATGCCAAAGCGATGTCTTTTGGAGGGGATGTACTGCCGGAAGCTGAGTTTTCCCCGGAACAGCACAAGAGACTCGTCAATGACGACCTTGCGGAAGGGCTTGAAGTAGGAGGTGAAGCGGTCTCGCATCATCTCATACAACGTCCTAATCTTCCACAGCTTGTCTGGGCGGTGGACGTCGGTGTTGGTGACAAGATGGAGCGCTGCGAGGATATCAAGGTACCGGTCGCGAGCCATATATTTCCCGAAGGCAGGGGTTGAAATCAGATCATTGGTGATCCAATAGTCAGGC
The DNA here is from genome assembly GCA_037953745.1 of Lithodes maja. Lineage (NCBI taxonomy): Eukaryota > Metazoa > Arthropoda > Malacostraca > Decapoda > Lithodidae > Lithodes > Lithodes maja. Next base: position 171,381 of record JBAKBP010001834.1, on the reverse strand, counting down.
AACCTATGCTTCCTGACATGAGGCATTAGCATGGTGAGTGCCAGGAACACCATGAATTCTTGATGAGTCACTGGGGTCCACTTCCTCATATGGCCCTTGGTCACCTTGCCCAAAAAGTGTACCTGGAATTGGTGCTGCTTGTTTGTCTCTTTGACAACATAGCCTACCACCTCCTCATCAAAGAATGCCTCAAATAGTTCGTGTGGTGGAGCATTGGGGCCTGCAGGAAAATTGGGGGTAATGCCTGAACCCTCCAGTGCCTCATCAAAAGCTGGCACATCAGGGTTGTATCCATCCCCATCAACTACGTCTTGCCACTGAAAAACGTAGAATGGGTCTTGTCTACGCTGACGAGGAGCTCCAACTGGTAGCCCAGTACGCCCACGGCCAACTCGGGAGGCGCGCGCCCTAGGGCGGCGGCGAGGGCGTCGGTCAGGGCGGCGGCCAGGGCGGCGGGCAGAAAGACGGGCAGCACGAAGCCGGGCCAAGCGGGTGGGTCGAGGGTCGTCGATGTCCATATAGTCATCGTCATCGTCAGAGTGGTCATCTTGCCCTGACGGTGGACCTATGTAATCATGGCCAGAGTCTTCAGAGCGGTGCCCTTCATCATCAGTGGCCCCCACATAATCTGGCGGGGAACCAGTGATGCGTGGGCGGCGTGCGGGTGGGCGAGGTGGGGAAGGAGTGACAGGTGAGGCTGTGTCCTCCCGAGGTCCCGGGCTCCTTGGCCTGCGACGAGTCACAGAAAGCAATGATTCACTTTCACTAGGCCCAGGTATTGGTGATGCGAGCTCAAATACTTCTGCAGGAAGACATGTTGAAGGCGGGAGAGGTGGGGAGGACCGTGGGGAAAGTTGCGGGGACGTATGGCTGGGGCCGGCAGGGGTGGACGCCGCCGCGGGAGCCTCAAACAAAACTCTCTTACTTTTCTTCATTTTCTTAGTATATTTTCTACCTTTCCCCTTTTCGGCAGCAGTATGTCTCCTGTCGGGGGACCTAGGAGGCAAATAGGCCGAAAGTGGGGGGTCCTCAACCCTTGGCAATGGTGGGGGTGGTGGGGAAGAATGCGGGGCATCCGGGTCATCTTGGGGTGGCGTGGGTAGATAAGGGGAGACAATGGCGGTCGAGAAGGGTCACCACGCTGACCCTCACTCACAGCCTCAGTCCTCACCAAGTATTTTAGCTTGTTCCCTAGCTGCCGCGGCCGCCTTTTCAAGTATTTTTAACTTGTAGAAATGGAGCTTGAAAGGCGATTTTACCTGGGGAAGGGGCTTGGAGTCGTGTCACTTATGCGAAATTTGGTTTGTGACCTTGAACTCTCCCACTCACTCACTCTCGCAAGTTCACTTTCTTTAGGTAAACCAGCTCCCTCAACAACTGGTACATCACCTTCATCACTCTCATCACTCTCAAATTCTTTCGCAAATCCACGGAATTGTTCTTTATCACTCTCATGGCCATAATCACTCGACTTATAATTACTCGAGTGGTCACTCACTTCTTCATCAATCTTATGCTTGGCATCAGCTTTCTCATAAAGTCTCAAAGTCGTCTCAATACCTCCGGGAGATAACACATTTAGGCGATGGCGTCGGGGTAAGGCACGACGCACTATCAAGGGCGTCGTAGGAAGCACGATGTCGGACACGGCGGAATCACTATTTGGTGTACTGTCCATGATGGCGTCGGGGTAGATACTGTTGTTGTGGCGTCGTTGACGCCGGGTGGCGCCACCTACCGCCCCATCATCACAAAATGTGCGCGCGGCTTTCGAAAATCAAGCACGAAAGCAAGGGGCGTACATGAGGCCATCCGGGTTGCGCGGGCCGAGTATGTTATGGGCGTATATGAGGTCATCCGGGTTGGAGGGGTTAAGGATGTACCCGATCATCTTGTCTACTTTTCTTTCATTTTCTTGTGTTTGCTGACGACTGAATGAATGATTGACTGTAAGTTCTGTATTGTTCAACTGTACACCTGTAACTTCACGAAAGGTTTGATTTACTGCTGTCAATTCATGGTGAATGATGTTCCATCTTGTTACGAATTCTTTCCGTTTCGTATTGCCAATGATTCCCCCACTTGTCTTAGATGCGCGGTTGATGGTCTGTTCCAGACACATGTCGGCAGCAACAGCAGAGAATGGGGCGGAAGAACGTTTCACTACAAAATGCCCAGTCATGAAATTGTCATGAACAACTGGTGCGGTTTCTGGTAGCTTCTTCATGTCCTCCAAGTAGAGAGAACACCACCGGAGATAGTTGGTCGAGTCAAAGACCGCAAAATATGGCAATACTGCTTCAACTGATTGCAGGTGCAGATGCCAGTCACCTTCTCTGTCAGCCCTCACAAGGTCCTTTGCCAACCGAACCATTTCAATGAACCTATCCCAGTAGATGAATGTTTTGCTTTCTGCCTTACTTTCCCTTTTAAACTCCTCGAAATCCTTGAATAGGTCTCCTGATAGTCCAAGAAAAGCGTTAAGAAGCTCCTTACTTCTCAACTTGTTCTTTGCAGATACCTCTTGCTTCATTTCTCTAAGCAACTTGAGCGACTCCACATATTTCTCTATGCCATGCTTTTCAAAGAATGTGCTCCATTGGAGTCTCTCCATAGCCTCTGAAAGGAGAGTCATGCCTTCTAGAGATCTGACATAATGTGAACCTCCCAAGACGGCCTGGGTAGTATTTTGACCAAATATTTCATTTTCGATCCATATACTCTCAGCACCACTACCACGAAGATACTTTCCTATGCAACCAAGGTAAATCTTAATTAAATGAAATGATCCTAGGCAAAGAGTCAAGTCCATGAATTCTTCTTGGCGCCACAACATAATCTCTCGTGCGATTCTGTAGACACCTTCATCACATGCTATAGCCAAGTGGTTCTGATCTAGCTGTCCCAAGACGTTCTGAAATTTTTTAAGAGCGGTATACACTGTGTTGTATTGTGTGACTGGGAATGGTAGAACTGGCAAGAAGCCTACAATCATTTCAGGAAGTTTCTCATCTGTGACAACTGAGTTGAAGCCACTCCAGCATGGCATTTGTTGTTCTTTGCAGTCTTGTTTTATTAAGCCTTCTTCTATATTTGACAAATTCATCCGGGCTAGTGACCAAGCAAGGTCTTTTCCTTCCGTACTACATCCTTCACTTAATGTCGAGCTGCTTACTGAATAGTCACTGGGTATGTCTTCCCTCTTTGTAGGTTTGAAGAAGTCCTTTAGCTCTTGACATTTTAGGGACTTCTGAAATGACTTGGGACCATGAACTACAAAAGTTTCCGAAATTTGTGGCTTCCTTTGAACACCATCTGCTTTGTCCTGATATAAAACCGAAACAGTGTCATGAGTGCCCCCTAGACCCGATAGTGTCGCCTCATTGTGATCAAAATTATCAAATGCGGCAGTGGTGAATTTCTCTGGATTAAGATGGCTTGGCAAAGGAACATCATCATTTCCATTTGTGCAAACTAAGTCTGCCAAATCATTCTGATACCGGAGAATTTCATCGTAACTCACTGATAATCCTAAATGGTTTAGAGAGGTGATGAGTGTTTTGCTTTTGCATGTTGCATGGATTCCTTCTGCACACATCAGATGGAGTGGTGTCCTGCGTCTACCATTATGGACCATGAAGTACAAAACTTGGAAAAGTGACTTTAGTTTCCTCAGTTTTGGTGAATGAGCACTGCTGTTACCACAAGTTTCTTCATCAGATGTGTCGTCATCATCGTTCAATGGAGAGTTGTTATTGCTACCCATGCTGCATTCAAGATCATTTCTATTACAATTTAGTAACACACACAAAAAAGTTAGTAACTCATCTGGGATATCCGTATTATCCCAGGAGTCCTGCAGATCAGCAGAATCACAAAACTTGTCTTCCAAATAAAAATTATAGTCCAAAAGTGCATGTCTAATAGCTGATGCGCATTGAGTGATGGGATTGCTTGACCGAATGACGTCAGCCATTTCTGCAGGACTGGCATTTAAGAAAACCATGGCACACTTATTTGCTTCTGTAGGTCTGGAAATGTTCAAGTCTGGGCCATAGTGACTTTCAAGAAAAAGTCGAATGTCTCTGTTTGAAAATGTTTCCTGGGAATCGATGAAGCCATTAACATTGTCACGGAGGTCACTTAAGGCAAAACCTTGTCCACCTTTCAATGCGAATTCAATGTTCTCTAACAACCTTGCAAAATATTTATTTTTTCTAAACTATGGGATGGTGCATCACATTGACTTTTCGCACGGTCGTACCTAATAAGATAATTTCGGATGCAGTTTTTGTGGCAATATATATCTGACCCAAAGACGGAGTGAACATCTTGCAGGTCACTTGTCCTATAGTATACTTCATCTTGAAAGAATACCACAGCCTTTAGGAACTTTTCTGCATGTACATCTTCACAAATCCTGAATTTCTGCCTGTCGCCCTTTAACTTTACATTGGCACACACCGTACATTTCTTTTTTGAAGCCGGTATGTCAGTAGATGGAGGAGCTCGAGGTGCAATTCTAGCTCGGGTTGCTCGTCTCACAGATGGGTTTGTGACCAGTTCAGTTTCTTCCGGCTCTTTCACCACTTTGGACGGCTGTTCTTCGAGTTTATTCAGTGTCTTTTTCAGGGTGTACGATTTATAACATTTGTTGCTCACATGATAGACAAACTCTTCATGATTGACTTGCTCTAGCCTCCTTGCAACCAAGTCATTACGTATTCTAGCTGCCTCTAGGACTTTCAGCCGTGCCTCTGCGTTGCTGCATGTTGATTCGTTGGTGTCAATCTGACCAATAATACACTTCTTGATGTCGACATCAGCCAATTCTGACCGGCGCCTCTTCAGTGGAATCCCTGCCATTTCATTCAATGCCTGAAAAAGAGAGAACAGAGAGAAGTATTAGTTAATCTGTTACGAATGAAATGTGACTATACACCAAATTCAACTTCTCAGGCACTATCTCAGGGTGCAAAAGCAACTTTTACATTACATTTCAACAATGAAAGAGTGAATTTACAGTAGCCAAATGGGGAAATAATCTATACTCGCTTATTATTTGTTTATTAAGGATTTAATGTTATAGTTAACAGACTGTTGTCTTAGTTGCATCATTTTATGAATTGATGGATAATTAATCAAATTAGAGCCCCTGCTTTGAAATTAACATTGTTTTTTGCACAAATTGATTAATCTGAGTGAAATGCTTGACCCCTATATCCCATATAGACACCATAGGGGAGGTGTGGTGGAGTGGTCATGCCACTGGATTGGTAATCCAATGGACCCGGGTTCAAATCCCGATATGTCAATGGGAAGATATTATTGGGATTGAATTTGTGCTGTACCTAGTATCAGTGCATTACCACAAAGCCCACCGAAATGCCAAAAAAATACCCTCGTTGTTCCCTGATTAAATAACACTGTATGAATATTCCCATATTCAAAATATGTTACAGGGGGACAATGCCTAGTGAGTTCACTGCTCAATAGGTGGCGTTCTGAGAGTGAGGGTCTGAGTCTGGAGGGTGAGACGGTGAAGCACTTGAGCGAAGCAACCGGCCGCTTCAGAGATGGAGCTGCTTCGAGCCATGATGGATGCTTCGCATGTCTCACTCCCCAGACTGGAACAAGACCTCACGGGCTTCACCGTGTTGGGCGGTGGAATGTACAGGCTCTCAGCCTATGCCCGAGAGCGAGTAGTTGGAATATAGAAAAAAAAAAAAAAAAAAAAAAAAAAAAATGTATTGCTCTAGGTAAATAACGAACCCTGACAGGCTACATGAAAGGACACGGTGGCCATATTGGATTTCACCATTTATCCATTACTTTTTTACCCTATAAATGATTTTAATGGATTCCTTGACCCCGAAAACCTAGGTAAAGACACAAAATGTATCACTCTAGGACACTTCCACATGAAGTTATACCGGGTATTATAATGTGGCGGCCATCTTGGACGCCATCTTGAATTACACCTTTCTGCCCCATATCTGGAATGTCTACCCAAGTTTTTTTCAACCTCCTAGGGGTCCCCTACAAGGTTCAAGAGTCAAAATTAGGGGACATATGATTGCACACAGGACCCCCCTCAGCCCCCGGACTACAGGGGAAAAGAACCCCCTAAGGCGGTTGAGCACACCCAGCTTCTGGGAGGCTGCCTTAGCAAGACTGGTAATATGGTCCTTCCAAATGAGAGCAGAAGAAAAAGAGACACCAAGAATATTGAGAGAAGATGAAGGGTTGATTTTTGTATTGTTGAAGAATAAGGGATAGTCCGCTGGGAGATCCTGACGGGTAGATAGATGGAGAAATTGGGTTTTGGAAGCATTAAAGTTAACAAGGTTTTCTCTGCCCCAATTGGAAATAGTATTTAGATCAGAATTTAAGAGTTCTATGGCTTCTATGCTACCATTATTATCTCCGATAGACTGGAAATGGTGTCGTATTTCACACCCAAATGCCATAAAAGGGTGTCCAATATCAAGCCAACTCAACCCTGCTCCTCCACAGGCTTGAGGAAGTGAACAACTGGGTTAAAGTCAAGCCGATTCGGGCTTTAAGTATATATCTGTAAGCAAGTCATCATATTTCCTTGGCGAGTGTTAAAAAATTCTATCTATCTAAATGTAGTCTTAAATTAGCCCAAACATACGCCAAAGTAAAGATATTCACGATCATTCGAAATTGGGCTTTTGTGTATTTCCTCTTTAACAAGTAAGTGTTTATACTTATAAGAGTGTGCAAAATGTAAATATGTTCTAATGTATAACTAGGAACCCCAAAAGGTTCACCAAACCCAAATATACGAAGTGTTTGTTGACGTTCTTAAAAAAAACAAAAAACAAAAAAACAGCTTGCGTTCGCTTATACGATGCCAGGAGAGGAATGCTTCTTTATTAAACCCTCTAAGTAGCATATTATGTGAATGTTTCTTAAACTAATGGAACTGAAATTGTTACATCGACTTCCAAACCGATCTGATGATCTCTGAACTTTGAAATAATTGTAATAGTTTCGAAATCTGACCTTGATCATTATAACGGAATGAAGGTTCTTGGTACGATGTTGCCAATGTAGCTGCTACCGCTAGATCCAGCGAATCACTTCCATCACTTCCATCTAGCGACATCAAGATGTGATGAATTCTAGCGATATTCAAGTTAGTTTCCCTATTTTAAGAAATTGGAGAGATGTTTCGATTGTTAAAGTTTATTCTAGATACTTCAACATATGTGTTCTAGTGACATACAAGTTTTTAGTGTCTGGTGACTATCTAGCGATTTGTCAATGCTATTCTAGCATACATTTGTGATTTAGTTTATCTTGCATTTTTGTCTAAATTTTCCCTATTTCTCCAGAAGACTTCCTACATGGTTTAGTGTATTGTTCTAGTGATAATTAAATATTATATAGGGCTATTTTAAGTGGGCTGATGAATATGAAGCAGTAATACGCATGGTGTAGTGACTAGCGTCTCGGACTTCCACCCAGAAGGCCCGGGTTCGCGCCCACGCTCGGCGCATTAAAGATTTTTCACAAGCACTGAGTCGTTACCATCCCTCATGAGCAAAGGGATGGGGTAGTAGTACAGGACCCCAATGGAAATACGCCTAATCGGCCTTATTGGGCTATCCTTAGCTAGCTTAGCATGCGCTAGCTTTAAGAACTATTATTATTATTATTATTATTATAACACTGTATGTAAACATGTCTCGGATATCACTGATAATTTTTGGCATTTTCTGCCAAAAGCCCAATGGCTTAACCCGGGAACTGCAGGAAGACTCTTAAGAGTTCCCCCGGCGGACTGCGGGAAGACTCTTAACCTAACAAGTGCGCATGGAGGTAATTGGAAACGTCCCCCTGTGCTGACGTATTTGAGGTGTTTCCGTCACTAAAATATTCATTGTGCCATGAATAGCATTAATACTTATCCATATGCGCCTATTATGGGTTGATTATAAAGGTATTAACCTGAAACAACAATAAAACGAGTGAAAACAGCGTTTGGATGGTCAAAATCGGAGATATAGCCCGCGAGTTGTATAATGTATGGGTGAGGCAAGCTGCTTTCCCGCCAATTTCCCCCAAGGCCACTGAGACACAATCGATCGATACTCTCTCTCTCTCTCTTGCATTCGCTTGCTATCAGTGATGACCACACCCTCCAACCGGATTTCTAATGTTAGCACGAAAATATACCTCAGAATAAAGGAATAACAGGGAAAATAGGTGATAACTGAAGGAGAGGAGGAAAGTGGGGAAGGAGGGGAGGTAGAGGACTGAGATTTTGCATGGCCCAGGGGCCATTTTTTTTTTTTTTTTTTTTTTTTTTCGATGTCAAAAGTTGATTTTGTTTTTCACTCACTCTTAACCCGGTAAGCGCTAAATAGACCTAGGGGCTAGGGTAGTTATTTGTGCATTTCTAGCCTTGGATTCTGACAGAATTCGTTATATTTACAATATAGACCATTATTTGTTTTCGGTATGCTTTTATTTTACATATATGATGTATATATGAACCTTCAAGAGTGCTAAAATAAGTGGGAAAAGCATTTGGGTGGTGAAAAACGAAGATATTGGCCACCCGGTCGTAATGTCAGGCGAGAGAGAGCTACAGGCAACCCTCATCTCTCGCTGTCTGTGAGGTAACTGAGACGAGCGGGGCGGTGTGGGCTGGTGTCTGGGTGTTACATATCGATCTTTTCTGCAACCCACTTGTGCTACATTATTGCGGGAGAGAAAAATAACCGATAAATGATGATAATAAGAGGGAAAATAGGTGATAATTGAGGAGGGGAGGGAGGGGGGAATAAGGTGGGGAAGGAGAGGAGGGGGGTGGGTGAGATTTACATGGATGAGTACTGGAGGGGAATTATCTCACCTAGAGACAAATTCCTTTGTTTTGATAGGCCCTTTTTTTTTTTGGAAAGCTTTTTTTATGGTCTTGCTTCCGTGAGGCCTATCGCGTTCCCTATAGGAAGCCTTCCGTGAGGCCTATCGCGCTTGCCGGGTTAAGAGTTTCCCCGCAGTCCGCCGGGGGAACTCTTAAGAGTTTCCCTGCAGTTCCCGGGTTAAGAGTCAGAGAAAAACAAAATCAACTTTAAACATCAATTTTTTTTTTTTTTTGCCCCTGGGCCATGCAAAATATCACTCCTCTACCTCCCCTCCTTCCCTACTTTCCTCCCCTCCTTCAGTTATCACCTATTTCCCTGTTATTCCCTTATTCTGAGGTATATTTTCGTGCTAACATTAGCGAGTTGCAAGCAGGGCATTGTCATCTCTGTTAGCAAGCGAGTGCAAGAGAGAGAGAGAGAGTATCGATCGACTGTGTCTCAGTGGCCTTGGGGGAAATTGGCGGGAAAGCAGGTTGCCTCACCCATACATTATATAACTCGTGGCCTGTATCTCCGATTTTGACCATCCAAACGCTGTTTTCACTCGTTTTATTGTTGTTTTAGGTTAATACCTTTATAATCAACCCATAATAGGCACGTATGGATAAGTATTAATGCTATTTATGGTAAAATGAATATTTTAGTGATGGAAACAGCTCAAATACGTCAGCACAGGGGGACGTTTCTAATTACCCCCATGCGCACTTCTTAGGTTAACAGTGGTGGTAACACAAAATGCAGCTTTTCACATTATGAATCGAGAGAACTAGCCTATGACATAATTATACAATAAACGAACATTTCGCCCACATTACACACACGCCATAAATGGGAGGCAATGTATGCAGCACCAAATCCTGCAAATCCTGTCCTCTGCGTATGCGTGATAATCTTAGGCCCCTTGGCACGATTTTTTTTTCCTTTATACTATTATTATCTTAACCTAACCTAACCTATCCTAACTTAAATTAACCTGACAGTTGAGCCTAAATAACATAATACAAATATTAGGGAAAAGGCCGCGCATATGCAGAGGACAGGATTTCGTGCTGCATACATGGCCTCACCCATAAACCCTCCACTTAGCTCTCCCCATCCTAATCCTGACTGGTCTCGTCAAATTGCCCCATAGCAAAACATGGGGCCGAGCTGTCTCAAATAATGGGCCGAGTTGTCTCGCCGTCGTGGCCGAGTTGCCCAAAAGTGGGCCGAGCTGTCCGAGCCGAGTTGTCCCATGGGCCGAGTTGTCCAGTCACTTGCGTATAATTCTCAAGAAGAATACTGCTTAAGCCGCATTTTCCTTTACCATCATTATCTCCGATAGACTGGAAATTATGTCGTATTTCACACCCAAATGCCATAAAAGGGAGTCCAATATCAAGCCAACTCAACCCTGCTCCTTCACAGGCTTGAGGAAGTGAACAACGGGGTTAAAGTCAAGCCGATTCGGGCTTTAAGTATATATCTGTAAGCAAGTCATCATATTTCCTTGGCAAGTGTTAAAAAATTCTATCTATCTAAATGTAGTCTTAAATTAGCCCAAACATACGCCAAAGTAAAGATATTCACGATCATTCGAAATTGGGCTTTTGTGTATTTCCTCTCAAGTAAGTGTTTATACTTATAAGAGTGTGCAAAATATAAATATGTTCTAATGTATAACTAGGAACCCCAAAAGGTTCACCAAACCCAAATATACTTTGTTGATGTTCTTAAAACAAAATAAAAGAACAACAGCTTGCGTTCGCTTATACGATGCCAGGAGAGGAATGCTTCTTTATTAAACCCTCTAAGTAGCATATTATGTGAATGTTTCTTAAACTAATGGAACTGAAATTGTGTACATCGACTTCCAAACCGATCTGATGATCTCTGAACTTTGAAATAATTGTAATAGTTTCGAAATCTGACCTTGATCATTATAACGGAATGAAGGTTCTTGGTACGATGTTGCCAATGTAGCTTCTACCGCTAGATCCAGCGAATCACTTCCATCACTTCCATCTAGCGACATCAAGATGTGATGAATTCTAGCGATATTCAAGTTAGTTTCCCTATTTTAAGGAATTGGAGAGATGTTTCGATTGTTAACCTAAGACGTGCGCATGGGGGGTATGAGACACCACACTCCTGTGCGCACGTATTTGAGCTGTTCCCATCACTAACATCGTTATTTTACCATAAATAGCATTAACCCTTTGGCGCACGATGACTCGTTCAGAGTCATTAGGTATTTTTTTCCTAGGCGCACGATGACTCGTTAAGAGTCATTAAACTTAAATATATTCGCCGAAAATTAAGTTTTCGTCTGACGCGCGTCATATTTGGCATATATATTAAGTATTAAGTCTAGTTCAATGGGTACAATTGGCAACCCCCTCAGTTTAACCGTTTACTCACGGCTGGCTGGGAAGGGAGCAGAGTACAGCTCAGTCTGTGTTTCGATAATTTCACGTTTATTCGTGTATCTCAGTAACTATTTGGTTTATAGTAATTCTGAAGTTACCAGTGGAATTCTCATTAAATTCCGCTTCCATATATGTATGCAAATCAAAAATGTTGCGGGCAAAATTTTGAGCTAGCGCGAGTTGGAGATAAGGTATTTACTTTTTTTTTTACAATTCTTATTTCGGAGTGCCCCAATGTGGTTGTTTTGTATTTATTCTATGTTTTTATTCGCTTATCTTCAAGTTCAATCAATAACGAAGCCGATGGTACCTCATTAATCCAAATACAAGGATTTTTTGGTGGATAAAAACGTCACAGAAACAAATTATCGCCGGGCACAAAACTGGCTCTGAGTGAGCTGAGATATATTTTGGGAGTGGGAAAAACTTTGATTGGAAACTATAGGTGCGCCAAATGGTTAAGAGTCTTCCCGCAGTCCGCCGGGGGAACTCTTAAGAGTCTCCCCGCAGTTCCCGGGTTAAAGATTATTCTAGATACTTCAACATACGTTTTCTAGTGACATACAAGTTTTTAGTGTCTGGTGACTATCTAGCGATTTGTCAATGCTATTCTAGCATACATTTGTGATTTAGTTTATCTTGCATTTTTGTCTAAATTTGCCCTATTTCTCCAGAAGACTTTCTACATGGTATAGTGTATTGTTCTAGTGATAATTAAATATTATATAGGGCTATTTTAAGTTGGCTGATGAATATGAAGCAGTAATATGCTGGACGATGAGAACACTGTATGTAAACATGTCTCGGATATCACTGATAATTTTTTGGCATTTTCTGCCAAAATCCCAATGGCTTATCAGTGGTGGTAACACAAAATGCAGCTTTAATCAACCGTTAAACCTGCATAAAATCAGGGCAGACCCGTGCGCTAAACCAATGTACTACCACGGACATACAATAGGATAGTAACCTTAGTTTTCCTTGAAAGAACCAGGTGGTAGTCTCGTGGTGATTCACGTGATGGGTTTATTAGACTTCGCCATCAACGACTATTTTACACTATCCCAGACGTCAACTCGTGTAGTACAGTATTGGGATTGCGGGATTTTTTCGAGGGCATTACATTACATCCTTCTTTAACATGGCTAGTCCCTAGCCTCTTTAATCCGTACAGCCCCAGCGACGCGTCTGACGCGTCGGCGATGTATGTAACGCACAGCCCCAGAGACGCGCCTGACGCGTCACCCTAATTGCGCCGACCGTAACCTCAGGTGTAGCCACTCAAGAGGGCTCAGATTTGTATGGGAACTGTGTACGTATCCCACGCAACCGTGCCGATGGTTGAAAACTCTCAAAGTCCACGTGCGTGCGCGTGAGCGCGCAATAACCTGTTTTTTTTGGGTAATTGCCTTCAATTTTTTACTCTTGTAAAATACGTTTTCGGGGGCTCTGTAGGACCATTTTTTAAGCTTTTTGAGCGGTTTTTCGTGGTTTTTCCTTCATTCCTAACCCATTCGCTATTGTTTCTGGAATAAAAAAAAAATTTGAAAACCGGCCAGGTTCTGGTGAACAAACATTACAAAACTAGCCGGGGCTCCACGGGTTAACCTATAAACGGTGAGCTGTGTGTATTGAACACCACTGTTCTGGGCGAGGATATTAGGTTCCATTCATGCCGATAATCGTAATTTTACAATAAATATCGTTATTACTTATTCATATGCGCCTATTTTACCTTCACCATGAAGATAGTAACCTGTAACAACAATAAAACAAGTGGAACTATAATTTTTCTGGTCAAAATCGCGAATAAACATAGAGCAGCCCATTCATGAAATGTGGAGCAATGTGAGGCAACTCCTCCTCTTGCAAGGCCTCAAGCTTGACTGACTCATTCACCCCACCATCTAGAAGCACCAGGACAAGGAAGAGGAAGAGGCTGAACAGCTACGTAAGAGGGTCGCGGCGAAGCTGGCAGATAGTGACATCAAAGGGGCCGTCAGACTGTTGTCCTCTTCAGAAGGTTTTGCTGGTCAAGGCACCGAAGTTGTTGAAGCCCTACAAGAAAAGCACCCACCTACACCTAGGGACCTAAACCTCCCCCCTGCCCCAAATGACCAGATGCGCCAACCTTTAGTTGTCACGAAGGAGCAGGTGGTTGCCGCAGTGACTTCATTCCCAGCAGGCTCAGCTGCGGGCCCAGATGATATCCGACCCGCCCACCTCAAAGGCCTCTTGGGTCAGGGATCAGGAGCTGCTGGGGAGGCACTCTTGGAAACCCTCACCAAATTCATCAACATGGTTTTAAGAGGGGAAGTACCCGTCTGTGCCACACCCCTATTTTTTGGGGCATCACTCTGTGCACTGGCAAAAAAAGATGGCAGAGTGCGCCCAATAGCAGTAGGGAACACCTTCCGCCGCCTTGCCACAAAGGTGGGTTTGAAACCACTCTCGAATGGCCTAGGTCAACACTTAAGACCAGTTCAACTAGGTTTCGGAACTCCAGGGGGGTGTGAAGCTGCTGTACATGCAACCCGCACCTACCTCAGCCAAGCCCAAGAAAAACGAGTGCTTCTAAAGATTGACATGCGGAACACATTCAACAGCATTCGCAGGGATGTCTTCCTCCGTGCAGCTCAAGAACACATCCCCACTCTGTACCCCCTACTTTGGCAGGCTTATTCCAAACCTTCAATCCTGATTTTTGGCGAGACGGTAATCCCATCAGCGACCGGGTTACAGCAGGGAGATCCAGGTGGTCCTGCTCTTTTCTCAACAGGGGTGGATGCAGCAGCTAACAAAGTAAGGTCAGAACTGAATGTATGGTACCTGGACGATGCAACCTTGGGTGGGTCAGTAGAGAACGTTCTAACCGACCTAAATACATCGTAACTGACCTCGGCCAGGCCGGGCTAGTGATAAATGACACCAAATGTGAACTTGTCCTCCTCAACCACACACGTGAACAAGGAGAAGAGACTCAGGCCCTGTTTCGAAACATATTGCCAGATGTAAAGATCCTTCAGGAGCACCAGCAAACCCTATTAGGTTCCCCACTAACTCTGGCAGCAATCCCACCAGCACTTCAAGTTAAAAAGGAGGAGCTTCAACGTCTCATGAGTCGCCTGATACACATCGATGCCCACTCAGCTCTGGCCCTGCTCAAGAACTGTTTCTCCATCCCAAAACTCCAATACCTCCTGCGCACATCGATGACTTACACGAACAATGGTGGCCTCCAAGAATTAGACAGCATAATCCGAGAAGCAGTGACCAGCATCACCAACGTGGAATTTAAAGAACGGGCCTGGACACAAGCCACCCTTCCTGTCCGCCTCGGAGGCTTGGGCATACGGAGAGCCTCGGATATTGCCTCCCCAGCCTTTATCTCTTCCCTCATCGCGACCAACGACCTCGTATTGTCCATCCTTTCTTCTCAACCCGGAATGACACTTAATGGGGATGTAACAGCAGCGATTAACACCTGGAAGGGAAGTACAGGAGTAGAGGAGGAGCCTCAGGGTACCTCCAGGAGCAAGCAGAAAGCGTGGGATACCATCTCGGCGAAGAAAACTCAAGAAAATCTCCTAACCAATGCAGACCAGGTTGCAAAAGCACGCCTCCAGGCAGCCGCCCGTTCGGAGAGTGGCTTGTGGTTACACGCCATCCCCATCCCACCTCTTGGAACTCACTTGGATGCTGAAGCGCTCCGGGTTGCCATCGCGCTCAGAGTGGGTGCGGCAGTTTGTCACCCACACACTTGCAAGTGTGGTGGGTGGATGGATGCTCAAGGTCACCATGCCTTGTCATGTAATTACAACGCAGGCCGCCTGCCAAGACACTCTGCACTAAATGATGTCATAAAACGGGCCCTGCAGAGTGCTAACCGTGCATCAATCCTCGAACCACATGGACTTCACAGAGAAGACGGCAAACGGCCAGATGGGATGACCACTTTCCCTTACAAGAATGGCCGGTGCCTCGTGTGGGATGCCACATGTGTTGACACTTTCTCCACAACCAACATCGCCAGAAACGCCGACGAAGCAGGTGAAGCCGCCCGGATAGCAGAAAATAAAAAGCGAGAAAAATATCAAGCCATCGCCAGAAATCATCAGTTCGAGCCCCTGGCATTCGAAACTTCAGGAGTCTTCGGCCCTACCACCCTTAAGATGGTGAATGAAATAGGCCGTAAAATCAGAGAAGTTTCAGGAGAACCCCGGGAAACCCTCTGGCTCAAGCAAAGACTAGGGATGGCTATCCTCCGGGGCAATGCCACCAGCATCATGAGCTCAGTTTGACAGGACTGGGTCATGCCACTGTGTGAGGCCCCGTGGCAGGAGTGGGTGTATCCGTAGTCTTTCCACAGTAGGGTAAAACAAAACATAAACTTTATTTGTATGTAACATGTGTGATGCACATAAATAAAAGGGATGTGTCGGATGGTTGAAAGCCACAGTTGCTTGCGCGTTTGGGGCTAGCAACACATATTATGAAAAACATGCATCCTCCTTCTTTCACTGTCCCCCCCTTCACTTACTCAACCCACAATTTGCCGGAGGATAACCAGGTTTTTCACAATACGTAGACGGAAGTCTTTTTAAAAAAACATCTAGCTCTGCCAACACCACTCGCTAGGCACATAAGCACATCCTCCAAACAGTTTGCTAATGTTAGCACAAAAATATACCAACGAATTAGGGAATAACAGGGAAAATAGGTGATAATTGAAGGGGGGAGGGAAAAGGAAGGAGGGAATGTGGAGGAGTGATATGAGGCATAGGGATTTTTTTTTTTTTTTTTAAATTAAGTTTTTACGGGGCCTTTTAAAATGTTTTTTTTTTAGGCCTTCCCTCTTAAGAGCTTTGCCGTCGTTGCCCAGTAAAACTTCTCAACCCGGCAAGTGCTGAAACACTAATAAGAGTTTTACTGCTGCGCTGCGGAACCCCTTATATAATCCCGGTTTTTGAACGCGTACCAAAACCGCGGGTTTACAGCCAGGCGGCTACAAATTGGTGCGAGTGTAGTACGACTTGGCACCTCTCAATACCACCACCCCACACGTTCGGCCCGCACACAGGCAAGCGGTACACACGCATGCACGTACTACTGGGACACAGCCCGTAGCCTAGTAGGTAGAGCTCTCGTCTCACACACGGGGGGTCGGGGGTTCAATCCCCCGGCCGGGCGGAGACAAATTGGGCTTGTCTCCTTTCATGTGTTAGCCTCAGTTCACCTAGCTGTAAATAGGTACCTGGAATAAGTGGACGACGTTGTGACGTCCCATCTGGGGTTGGCAAAAATGGTACAAGGCGAGATGGGTATCATATGGTTCACCTAAGCTGATGGCTACCTAAGCCTTCGGGCGAGACGGTACCGTCTATAGTGAGAATGGTACCATACAGATCCACCCTAAGCCTTCGTTTCCGTTGTCGCCAATTGGCTAAATACAGACTACACACACATCCACAGCCATTCCAACAGTACATAAAACACTTAACATGCATTTCACGCAATACATTCCCAGTTAAGGAGGCGCGATAATAATGAGCTTAGCTCGCATTGCGTGGATTCCCCTTGACGAACAAGTAACTGAGTAACTGAGTAACACGCATTGGAGCCTACACCACCCTCACACTCTCGCCCTGATGACACAACCAGCCCTCCTTCTGGTGGTGTCAGCGGCCGTGGAAGGCAGAGAGTTGCTGCCAAAGACCCTAGCTACCATTACTGCGGCACGATCTAGGTCCAAGGACGAGGAACCTGCACGTAAAGCACGTAAAACACGTGCAAGCAAGGGCAGTGCACAGAGTCATTGTCTTTCTGGGACATTGCCAACACCACCCAGGCAACTGCTACCACCACTACCACCACTACCACTGACGCAGGAGGCCGCCCTTGGTCTGCAGGACCTGCGGGGGCCACTGGGAAGACAGGAAAGGGCATGGGTAAAAAAACTTTTACCTCTGCCACTACCACGGTGCCACCACCACCACCACCACCAGCCGCTCCTGCCGCCTCTGCCCTTGCCGCCCCTGCCACTCCCCCTGCCAAAGGGAAGAAAGGGACGAAGGGCAAGGCGACAAAGGCGACAGGGATCACCATAATATTGCCATCCAGGACCTCTGCTGGCCCTGCCGACGCTGCCCCTGCCCCTGCCAAAGGGAAGAAAGGGACGAAGAGCAAGGCGACAACGGCGACAGGGACAACAATAATTGCACATACAGCTGGCTGACCTTGGTTTGCCAGCGACTCACAGACACAACTTCCCTCCCTCCCACAGTCCACCCACCCACCCACCAACCACACCTCTCCCATAACCTCCGTTCCCGCCAGTAAACTCTCTCATAATTCGCTTATATGTCGCATATTTGGTCTATATGCGGCATATTCCTTGGTATATGGGTGGCCTACATACGTACACATACTTTACATAGCATGAGAGTGCTGAAAATACGATATATATACACAAAGGAAATCAAAGGAAATCAAGCAACAACAGATCTAGTGACCCTTCTAGGTTGCTTGTCCTCCAAAACACTGAGGATCAAGTGTCCAAACAGTGGTTTAGAGTGGGTAAGGGTACATTGGAAAGGGAATTACTGCCCTGGAACTAATGTCCGTGGCAGGATTAGGAAGTTAGTAGGGGACAGAGGGGTTAGTAACTGAGGGGGGGATAAAATAAAGTTATTCATTTACAAACGCAGTTAGTCGCGGGTTTGATGCGAGATATTTGTCTAGGCGGAGTTTAAATGAATCAACGGTGATGCAGTCTATAACGTTTCGGGGAAGCCCATTCCACAAGTTGACAACTCGATTGAAGAAGAAATTCTTAGATTCGTGTGAGTTAAAAGATTTACCAATAATTTTGCAACCGTTTCCCCGCGTGTAATTAGATTGGTCGATAGTGAAGTACTTACTACAGTTCATATTGTCGATGCCTTTGATGATTTTGAACACTTGAATTAAGTCACCTCTTAATCTGCGCTGGGTTAAAGGAAATAGATTTAATTCTCTAAGACGCTCTTCGTATGGTTTGTTCTTTAGGCTAGGCATCATTTTGGTAACTCTACGTTGAATTCGTTCTAGCTTGTTTATATCTTTTTGGTAATAAGGGCACCAGGATTGAACGTAGTATTCCAGAAGAGGGCGGACTAAGGAATTGTAAAGGGTTAGGATAACTTCTTTGGATTTATGCTCAAATGACCTGCCTATAAAGCCAATTATTTTGTTTGCCTTCTTAATAACTTCTGAACATTGTTGACTCGGTTTTAGGTTACTCGATATTGTTACTCCCAGATCGGTTTCTCTGTTTACATTCTTAAGCTGAGTGCCATTCATCGAATAGTTTGCTTTCTCATTTAGGTATCCGATATGTAGTACTTTACATTAATTTTATCCGCATTGAAACTCATTTGCCAAATTTGGGCCCAACATGACAATTTATCTATATTGTGTTGCATATCGTCAACTTGTTCTTTTGAGAGTACGCTATTTGCAATTTTTGTATCGTCAGCAAATTTTGAGATTGTACAGGTGAGACCCTCATCTATGTCGTTGATGTAAATTAGAAAGAGAATTGGACTAGTACCGATCCCTGGGGTACCCCGCTACTTACATTGGTCCATTTAGATGCCTTACCGTTTATGACTACTCTTTGCTTTCTGTCGCTGAGCCAATTTTCTATCCATTTCAACACACCATCTTGTATTCCATGCGCTTTTAGTTTTAGCAGTAAACGTTTGTGGGGAACTTTGTCAAAGGCCTTTTGAAAATCAAGGTATATATATAATATCTACAGTTTTACTCTCATCGTAGAGGTTGAGGATATCGTGGAAGAAGTCTAAGAGGTTTGTTAAACAGGAACGTTTTTTACGAAAGCCGTGTAGAGTATCTTTAAGTATGTTATTTTCCTCTAAGTGATTTACGAGTCTGTCTCGTATGACCGTTTCTAGCATTTTACATACAACTGAGGTTAAGCTAATTGGACGATAGTTACTGGGTAGGGATTTGCTGCCTTTTTTTAATATCGGTGTTACGGTGGCTAGCTTCAACTGATCAGGCATAGTTCCAGACTGCAAGGATTTATTGAATAGTAATGTCAGTGGTTTGGAGAGCTCATCCTTAGCTTCCTTTAGAACTCTAGGCGAGATTGTATCAGGTCCAGGCGTTTTATTTACCTTGAGTTTATCTAAACAATTCAATACTTCTCTCTCTGTAACGGTGATATTGCTTAGAACATCTGAATTATCAATCTGAATCGGCGATGGTGTAGGGATATCACTGAGGTCTTCTGTTGTAAAAACTGATGCAAAGAAGGTATTGAGGGCATTACTCATTTGTACTTCGTCTTTGGTGTATTCTCCATTTTCATCGACTAACGGTCCAACAGTTGAAGTTACTTTTTTCTTTCTGATATAACTATAGAATTCTTTCGGGTTTGTTTTACTTTGATTCGCAATATGTAACTCTAAGATCTTTTTACTCTGCTTAATTAACTTTTTGGCTTTGCGTCATAGCTCTACAAATTTCACCCGTTCTTCGTAATTTTGTGAGGATTTTAATCTATCATTAGCAAATTTTTTAGCAAGCAGGCAGTTTGAAATATCTTTAGTCCACCATTTGGGCTTATTATTATGGCCTGAACGCCGTATTTTCGATGGTATGCAGTCTTGCACTGCTTTTAGGTAAGTGGTTTCGAATAACTTCCAAGATGTATTTATGTCGTTATTGTTAATTAAAAAGCTCCAGTCAGTTTCTTTAAACATAGCTCTAAGTTTATGGAAGTTTGCTTTCTTGAAATTAGGGACTTTTTCGATGCTACTATTTGGTTCGTTACTAGTAAACTTTAAAGTGAAAGTTATCGTACGATGGTCGCTGTTACTGAATTCATCACCAACATTCAAATTCTCTATTAATTCTTCTTTTGTTGCAAGTACAATGTCAAGAACGTTATTACCACGGGTCGGCGTTCGAACAAATTGATAAAGCGAACTCTCTTGCAAGTTCGTATACAAGTCATGTCCGGAGTGTGAAGTAAGAGTATCGCCCCACTTGGTCACAGGTAAATTAAAGTCGCCAAAAATTACGGTATCTTGTGAGTTAGTTACATCTGCAATTTGTTCGTAAATTTCTCGGTCAGTTTGCACTGATTGAGCTGGAGGTCTGTATATTAACGCAAGTATTATTTTTGTACCTTTATTATTCTTTATTAGCACAAAAGATGTGTCGACATTCACAATTTGAGGTTTTGACAAGAGGGTAGGGTTAAGACTTTCTTTGATATAAAGTAGAACGCCACCTCCATTTCGATTTATTCGGCTTTTCTCAAACATTACATAACCGGGAAGTGAATACTCTGCTAAAAAGTCTCTATCTTCTGTATTGAGCCAAGATTCTGTAATGCCAATCACATCATAATTTTCTGTAAACACTAGCTCCTCTAAATCTGAAAATTTATTGCGTATGCTACGAGCGTTTGCATAGAAAACCTTTAAATTTGTTATTTTAGAACTCACGGAACGCTCTTTAATAATATTTTTGGTTCTTGTCGGATCTACATTTATGTTCATGGCTGTCCTCGGTCCTCGCTGTCTTCGGTCCTTATCGCTGGTGGTCCTCGGTTGCCTCTGTTTTTTGCTTTGCGTTGGATGACTTATGTCACTGCTGCTTCTTCTCGGATGACGTTTTTTGATCCATGGCTGCGGACTGCTTCGTGTAGGAGACGACCCATGCGTGCTGAACCCACAGGGTTTAGATGAGTGCCATCCTTGCGGAACAGAGTAGGCTGGCTGTAGAAGTTGTCCCAGAGGTTGATGAATTCAACTTCTTCCCTCAGACACAAATATTTTAGTCGGCTATTTGTGCTGAAGGCCTTGTCGTAGAATTTGTCAGGTGCGTCGATCTTGGGGAGAATGCCTGAGATGATGATATTCCTTGACTTGTTTTTGTAGTGCTGGATCATCTTGCGATATTTCTCCATCAACTCTTCGGATCTGGTGCGCATGACGTCATTTGAACCAGCATGGATGACAAAAAGGGTATTTTCATTTGCATCTTTTGTGGTATCTTCGAAGGGTTCCACAATGTCGTCCAGTCCAGCTCCTGGGATGCAAAATCTTTTTCGTCGATTTGGGACTCTGTCGCAGAACTCTTCGACCTGTCCTCATAGGATGGAATCCCCAACGAGCCTGGTCTCTTCTGGTTCGTCTTCCATCTCTACCAATATCTCAAATCTGTTTGACATTGTGACTGGTAGATGAGACCTTTTCTGCGTTGGCCGTGCACCGTTCCTCACTGGTGTAAATCCAATATATACGTGATATTTCAGCCAGCACACCCTGTACTCTTCATACCTTCCCGCCTAAACTCTCTACCTGTGTTCCGCTTCTAAACTCATTCAGAATTCGCTTATATGTTGCATATTTGGTCTATATGCGGCATATTCCTTGGTATATGGGTGGCCTACATACGTACACATACGTACACATACGTACACATACTCTACATAACATAACAGTGCTCAAAATAGGATAAATACGCGAAATTACGCCCTAACCCACCCTCCCCTCCTACCCCCTGGGCGCGTGAATATTCACCCGGGAAATCTTGCCACGCGATGACAATCTGGCCACGCGATGCCATTCGCTCCACTTTTTTCAACTACGGACCGCCACCCCACCCCCCCAGACATTTTTTGTGGGGTCAAATATATATATGGCTCGATGCGCGCGAACATTCCCTATACGTTGATGTACTTTTCATCGATATTTGCAAGGGTCGCCCAAATCGTCATACCTTCGCATAGGGATGCCTGTATACTATAGGGGCTGCGCAGCGGAGAGGTTAAGAGCTTTGCCACCGTTCCCGGGTTAAGGTCGTAAGGTATCGTAGCCATATCACCTCAGTAATCTCAATATTATTAGGGTCCGCGTGATGGGGGCTTTATGTAGCTACCAGATCACGTTCCGTGACTGCCACCAATGAAATACTGTGTGCGAAGGGAATTTAACCCTCCTGAAAACTCCCCAGGTTTTGAGATGCCTGGCGCGGGGCTCGAACCCTGGAGTGATTTTAACCCTCCTGAAAACGCCCCAGGTTTTGAGATGCCTGGTGCGGGGTTCGAACCCTGGTTAGTGACCATATCCCCTCAGTAGGTTAACCAGACCCGCACGCTAACCCACTGTACTACCACGGACGTACAATAGGATAGTAACCTTAGTTCTCCTTGAAAGAACCAGGTAATAGTCTTGTGGTGATTCACGTGATGGGTTTATTAGACTTCGCCATCAACGACTATTTTACACTATTCCAGACGTCAACTCGGGTAGTACAGTATTGGGATTGGGGGATTTTTTAGAGGGCATTACAAATAATCAAATTATATATATAATATTATATATAACTTGTTACTGGTGACTTTTTGTGACTGTGAGGGGAGTGAATCGTGGTTAACCCCTTGAGTATTGATGCAGTTTTGCAGTTTTGTCTGTCTATCATTGATGATTTTACACTATTTTGTACAATAATCCGCAAGGTTAGTGTAGTAAGCATTCGTATTCACATTCCTAACTATTATGTTAGGTTTGTGACTATGAATGTATAAGTGTGTCGTATATATATTGCCCTAAACCTGTGCGATTCTATGCATTTTCGCTTGAAAGACAAATATATTTATCAATAAATACTGCCTACGAAATGAATAAATTATAATTACGAAATATAGTTACATGTTTTGCCCATTTTGGGCAATTTTTTAGTGAATACAGTTTTATTTGAGTGACTAGCTAGCCTAGTTGACAGTATAGTGTGGAAACTTATTTTATATAAAAAGATGTCACGGTAAGTACTCTATGGAAAATATATAGGCTATAATTATAGGCCCATAGCCTCACGACCCATCGACCCATCTTGTGACACCGTCCGACACGTGATACCGTCCTCCTGAGTCAACACAGGCCTTGGACACGGTAAAGTACTAATCTCCTCCACCATATCCCATTACTTGACCTCGGCGATAAGCCTGTCTTTGGGACACTTGGCCTAAATCAACAGCGTTTCATCTCTTGCCCCCTCCCCGGTTGTATTATATGCCTATATTATATGTTTTGTTTTTGTTTTGTTTTTCTTCTATATTCCAACTACTCCCTCTCGGGCATAGGCTGAGAACCTGTACATTCCACCGCTCAACACGGTGAAGCCCGTGAGTTCTTGTTCCAGTCTGGGGAGTGAGACATGTGAAGCATCCATTCATGGCTCGAAGCAGCTCCATCTCTGAAGCGGCTGGTTGCTTCGTTCAAGTGCTTCACTGTCTCACCCTCCAGACTCAGACATTCACTCTCAGAACGCCACCTATTAAGCAGTGAACTCACTAGGCATTGTCCCCCTGTAACATATTTTGAATATGGGAATATTCATAGTGTTATTTAATCAGGGAACAATGAGGGTATTTTTTTGGCATTTCGGTGGGCTTTGTGGTAATGCACTGACAGCACAAATTCAATCCCAATAATATCTTCCCATTGACATATCGGGATTTGAACCCGGGTCCATTGGATTACCAATCCAGTGGCATGACCACTCCACCACACCTCCCCTATTATATTATATATATATATATATATATATATATATATATATATATATATATATATATATTAATATATATATATATATATATATATATATATATATATATATTAAAATACACCAGGAACGAAATTCCCGGAAAGAAAATTCCATCCCCAACGAAATCCCCAGGAACGAAAGGATCAAGGAAAAGCGACCACGCCCAAGACAAGAATGTCAGGGTCGCTGACCCCAACAACGAGAGAGAGTGTCAGAATAGGGTAGACTAAATCATGTTGAGACGGCCCATACGATGGTCATCATAATGGGAAATGTAGATGTCTTTATCCACAGATTTACTCTTTTATTCAGTTCCCTTCAACACACATATTTATACGTGTTATTAGCAACGATCCTTCCAGTAGACAAAACACATTATCTTCCTTCATGTCTTTATACAAACCCTTCATGATGTCTACTAGTAACAGCTAGCTCTAATACGTTACAGGGTATTGGTGAAGCAATGATTGTGACACCTATCAGTTTTTATGTTTTTGTATTTATGTACTGTATGTATGTAATTATGTAAGAACCATGTATCACAATATTAATATTACGAAGGTTATAATACCTACCATTTTGATGTACTAGGTCCCACAATTTTAATATTACGAAGGTTATGACACCTGCCATTTTGATGTGTTGTTTGTGTATGTATTTGATTATGTAAGAACCATGTCACCCACACGCATTAACTTTTCGTCTATATTATGATTAACACATATGTACACGCCTTCTCTAATATTGCCATTTCTCTACAGACCACATATACTTCTTTCACAAGTGGGAACAGTTTGGCCCAACGAACTTTGCCTTGAATTGATATTACGAAGGTTAGGATACCTGCCATTTTTGTTGTGTTATTATTATAGGTTTGACTCCTGTAAGGAGATAAAGAAAACCTAATATTTAGTAGTGGCCCCGTAATCATTGACGAACATGCCTATTACATAAGGCATCCTCTTCAAACACTAATCCGCCGTAGTTTGAATCTACCGCGCAGAGCATTTAAAATCCGAGGAGCCTTCATCATGAGTGCACGCGACCTCACTCATGGCTTCAGTCATTATGAATTGGGTTCTCACTACGAAAAAACTTCGTAAAAAAACACAAAAAGAAAAAGAAAATAAGAATAACTATCCAATAAGCTTTCCATCATATTATGGATGTACTTGTGTGGATCTTTGACCAGACGCTGATTCAGGCGTCATTCTTCCTTCACTGACATATCAAGTAAGCCAAAATCCTTAATACATCAACGAATGGGAAGGGGATGGTCGGGAGGGCCCCAGTCGTCAATGATTACAGGGCCACTACTAAATATTAGGTTTTCTTTATCTCCTTACAGGAGTTAAACCTATAATTTATTAGTGGCCCCTCCATCATTGACGAACATGCCTGATTTCTAAGACTAGAGGGGGACATTCGTAATCATATCATAACTCTAGAAAAGCAAATAATCAAACAACCACATAGTATTCTTACTTTTGTAAAAAAGAGATATTCGGGTGCATAAACTTTATACAGCCTAAATCTTCAAAAAGGGGTACAAGCAGGAGCGTGCTTCAAAGAAGCCTGCTTGAAAAAGGGTTAACTCTGAGACTCTGTGCACAGATCCGCTAGTTAAGAAGGCACCCCACTTAAAGTAAGTGGTGAAAACTAAAAACTAATAAGTTTACATGTGCACATATAAACCCCATTAACTAGTGGATATATTCCTAAAAATATAACCAAACATAAATTAATTCTTGTACATTCGTAGAAGTACTGAACTCGTGTACTTATGCAGAAGTAGGTACTTCAAAAGTAAAAGTCGTAGTTGCAACTACCGAGATTTCTCAAAAATCTATTGCTTCACAGCCAAGGCTACTTACAACAAGAATTGTTGTAACACTACTATTGGCCTTTAGCACAATTTCCTGCAATGAATACTACAGAGAAATTTTATAATACAATGCCTACAACCAGTATCACAGCTCGTATGTTCCGAACACATACTCCAGAGGGGTCTAGGGTGTCCTATGTCACACTGACTGCACCCTCCCCCCCCCCTTTTTCCTGAAATTAAACAAAACGTGACTAAAAGGGCCACCTAGACCCTCTGCCGTAAAGCTATACATGGCAAGGAAGGTTTGTCCAGAGCTACTGAAAGGTATCGAGGCAAAAAACTCCTGATTAGAGGCCCACAACTGTGTGGACGTAATAACTTCCACCGAAAGATTATTAAGGAAACGTAAAGGGGCTGTCCCCTTGCGTAAATCGTGGGTCTTACCCACAACGCCGGGATTCTTCTCTTTAAAGTCCTCGACCAAGAGAGAAGCCAGTGTACGCTCCATCAAGCGTTC
Organism: Lithodes maja; assembly: GCA_037953745.1. Taxonomy (NCBI): domain Eukaryota; kingdom Metazoa; phylum Arthropoda; class Malacostraca; order Decapoda; family Lithodidae; genus Lithodes; species Lithodes maja. The sequence goes on along the minus strand of JBAKBP010001834.1, from coordinate 145,098 downwards.
AACCGGACTTGCGACCCATAAAGCACCCTGGTGATTTAGAGGTGCCACTCTTAAATATTTGGTTAGAGCTTGCACTGGGCAAAAAAGATGGTGCACCTTTCCCCTGTTTAACGCCGGCACCGTGAACTCTGAAAATACGTGTTCACTGTGCTCAATCTCGGCTATGAATCCTAGGGAAGGTGCAATGTGAATACATGCATGAAGCCTATCAAACCCGAGGCAATTAGGTGCGTTGCTCATCGCCGCCAGCTCAGATACTCTGTTCCCGGTAGCCAAAGCCATAAGGAATACTGCCCTTTTGTAAAATCTGCAGTCTTTGGTACATACGGGAACGAGAATAACGACGATGCTTTGTCCAGAGACCATGTAGGCCTGAGCCGACGGGGAGGTGGGCGGAGTTTAAAACCTGCCCACATAAATAACTTTCAGATAAATGTTTCTGCATGAACAGATAAATTAAACAATAAACAACCAACGCCACCGAGGGCACAGTTTGTTTTGTTCTAAGAATCCGAGACGTAAAAGCTTGCCAATGCGATTGAAACTGTCGCTTTGTAGACTGGTTATATTGATTCGCGAATATCTTGGTCACGTCGCTACCATATGGTGCTAGCCACTTGGCCTCCTGACTGTCCAAAATGAACAAGTCCGCGAGGTATCTAGGTTGCCAATTGTGTTCTAAGTGGAACAACCCGACCAGGAGGGACACTGGGTGCGGGCACCACGTGTTCAAATGCTGGTACCACACTGCGCCGGCCACAGGGGCGCGATTAGCGAGACTACGCCTCGCTAATCCTGTAGTTTGTTGACTACGTGGCACATTAGAGACGCGTCTGGCGGCGGAAAATAGATAAATGGAACTCAACCTGTTCTCGTCCGTCATCAGAGCGTCAGGTCCGCCCGCCGGCGTTATCGTCCGGCGGGTGAGGTACGACTGTGAGTATCGCCATACACCTCGGCTGTGGCTGTCCCTCGCTTGCGAACTCGGTATACTCCCTGAATGGGAGCCCTCGTCCGAGTCCCGTAAAGGTTTATGATAATTAAAAGCTCCCATAGCTCTTTAACACATTGAAAGCAGAGCTGGTGAGCAAAATCATAACGTATACTAATTAATTTAATTTATAATTTAATTGTATTAAAATAAATCACTATAAATAAACACAATGTTATCATAATATAATCATAGAAAATATATATGTTTATTATGATTCAGCTATTAAATTATTTCATTAACAAATAAAAATAAGATAGGGCAACCTGAGCTTAACGGCGTTGAACATACAGCAATGAGAGGTTCAAGTGCCGACACGACAGAGACTGGGGGAAAACTACCCCGCCCCCGGGAACTACCTGGTCACCTGGTGCAACACCGGTACTCCACCCTGGAAAGAGAAATTTCCGGGGATTACTGCTCATAGGGTTACACCCAAAAAATGGTACAAAATATGTGCCTCAAACCCGCCGGTCAACGAACCGTAGCACTCCACCACTACTTTTCGTTGTCCTTTAGTTTCATATTAAAGATTTCAGCATATGTTTACCTGTCCAGAAGATTTAAGCATATCTTCTGAATCCTCATAAAGAAGAAGCATATCTTTATTAAAGATGAAGTCTTGCAAGTATCCCTTTACACTTGAAACACTAGTAAGATTCCGGCATCTTTTTATCCCATAAAAAGTCTAAGCCTATCTTAATCTCTAATCTGGCTTCTCCCAGAAGCCCTCATAGATCGCCGTCTTGAAGGCCGTGATACCCTATTGTATCAATCAATTGTTTGGCAAATTATCGCGAATTGCAAATCAGTTAACCCTCTCCGACATATGACGCGATTTTGAGCCTATTGGGGATACTTTAAAGCCTTTGTTACCATCAGGAGTATTTAGAAACATTAGTTTAGTTACTTCAACCTCTGCAGTTGTCTTTGAGTTAGCTGTGGGCAAAAAACTAATTTTGGAGAGTTAATTATAAGAGTGAGAGAACTCTATTTCTTATTGTTAATCTGGCAACCTCTGCGTCATATGTGCGTGAAAAAGTTAATATAACCACCCAAAGGTACAACCGCCGGGTTTTATATGCAATGTCAAACAATTGTACCTGCCCCAGACCTCGTTGTAAAAAGGTCGCCGGGAGGGAAAGACTAAACAAACAAACGGCATTGTGACAATGGCTTAGTAAAGATTTCAGCATATCTTTTACCTGTCCAAAAGAATTAAGCATAACTTCTTCATCCTCATAAAGATGAAGCATATCTTTATTAAAGATGAAGTCTTTCAAGTATCCCTTTACACTTGAAACACTAGTAAGATTCAGGCATCTTTTTATCCCATAAAAAGTCTAAGCCTATCTTAATCTCTAATCCGGCTTCTCCCAGAAGCCCTCATAGATCGCCGTCTTGAAGGCCGTGATACCCTGTTGTATCAATCAATTGTTTGGCAAATTATCTCGAATCGCAAATCCGTTAATATAACCACCCGAAGGTACAACCGCCGGGTTTTATATACAAGGACCCCAATGGAAATACGCCTCACGGCCTTATTGGGCTATCCTTAGTTGGAATTATGCAAGGCTGGTACATGTCATATTTATAACATACTATGTGGTACCAACTCTGTAAATTGCTAACTGAATAAATATTATTATTATTATGAATATTATTATTATTATTAATGTCAAACCAATTATACCTGCCCCAGACCTCTTTGTAAAAAGGTCGCCGGGAGGAAAAGACCAAACAAACAGACAGCATTGTTTCAATGGCTTTGAAAAGCAGAGAAAACCAAGGCCAACAGGTGTCAGCCTGATCAACTGAGTGGAGCCCCCCTCGACGGGAATAACTCAGGAAACCTGAACCCAGGCTCGACCATAGAAAACGCAGTTTCTGATGAGCCCTCAAGCGACCAAACTCATCGGGGTAACTTACCTATTTTAGCCACCCTGACTAAAACTTGGTAAACAAAAACGGTGTTCTCGGAGCAACGAGAAAAACGCCGGAAAGGTAACCCACACTAAACTATTCATTACAGGAGGGCGTAATGCATAAAGCAATGAATAACACAGGAAGCCTGATCCCTGGCTCGACCACAGAAAACGCAGTTTCTGATGAGCCCTCAAGCGACCAAACTCGTCGGGGTAACTTACCTATTTTAGCCATCCTGACTAAAACTCGGTAAACAAAAACGGTGTCCTCGGAGCAACGAGAAAAACGCCGGAAAGGTAACCCACACTAAACTATACATTACAGGAGGGCGTAATGCATAAAGCAATGAATAACACAGGAAGCCTGATCCCAGGCTCGACCACAGAAAACGCAGTTTCTTATGAGCCCTCAAGCGACCAAACTCGTCGGGGTAACTTACCTATTTTGAGCCATCCTGACTAAAACTCGGTAAACAAAAAACGGTGTTCTCGGAGCAACGAGAAAAAACGCCGGAAAGGTAACCCACACCAAACGAGACATTTTAACACATTTTATACAAAGAGTGTGCGCAAAAATAGGGATACCTGAACAGGAGGGCGTAATGCATAAAGCAAAAACCGGGGCAAAGGTAGCCATGACAGAGACTGGTGGGAAACTTGCTCCAGGTTCTGGATAGACCCGCCGGGACCCAGCTCTGGAAAAAAAGAAAATTTCCAGGAATTAATGCTCATAAAGTTAACCCAAACATGTTCGCACACAAGTGTTAAATAACCCGCCGGGTAACGAGACGTAATACTCAACGACTACAGCTCGCTACGCGGTGGGGTTTCCTAAGTAAAAGATTTCAGAATATCTTAATTTGTCCAAAAGATTTATGAATACCCTCTGACATAATATATAAAGACCAGCATGGCGTTTATAACTGATTAAGTCTTTCCGGTGGTGTTTGTTTCAAGATTCAATTTTGGAAAACAAAAAACTAAAAAAGACGCCGGCCCCCGAATAATCTCGTAGATCAAAAACTGGGAAACCTGACGAATATACGAGATCTAACTTCTCCCGAAGTATGTTGACGGCGGCGATACAAAACGTATCCCTCAATTGTCTGGTTAACTAACCGAATTGTAAATTCGTAATTCCCACCCTTCCAGGGAGCACCCACCGGGTGTGAATATTAGTTTAAAAAACGTTAACCCCAATTGCGCCGCAAGCTGAAGGCGGCGATACAAAACGTATCCCTCAATTGTCTGGTTAACTAACTGAATTGTAAATTCGTGATTCCCACCCTTCCAGGGAGCACCCGCCGGGTGTGAATATTAGTTTAAAAAACGTTAACCCCAATTGTGCCTTAAATTGCCGTATGTTGAAGGAGGCGATACACAATGCATCCCTCAATTGTCTGGTCAACTAAACCGAATTTTGTAAATTCGGTCATCGCACCCTACCAGGTTGCACCTGCCGGGTGATTTAAAGTTTAAAAGTTAACCCCAATTGTTCCTAACCCCACATCTTTGTAAAAGATCGACGGGGAGGAAATACAACAACAGCATAGTTTTATATTGGCTTTGCAAAACCGAAAAAACTACAAACAACACGTGTCCGTATGAACACTGATAGATGGGTACAGCCAACTCGCCGGGAATCAGAAGGAGCCTGAAACAGGCACCCCAGAGACGCAGTCCTGGGGAGCCACAGACACCCACTCGCCGGGGAAACAAGCCTGTTTTGAAACCACGCGTGGCCAAAACTCGTTAACCAGCCGGGTTTTTTCATGGTGTAACCGAGAAAAACCCGCCGGAAATAACCCACCCCGTCCAGATACCATCTGAACGCAACACAGGACCGAGGCGTAGCCAAAACACAACTAACGCCGGGCCCAACATAGTCCGTGGAATTAGCCAATACACAACTAACCCAGGACACATAAATAGACCGTGGAATTAGCCAATACACAACTAAACCAGGACACACATCACACAGTAGTACATATTTAGAAAATAAATCAATAACACTTGTATATGTGGTAAAGCTACGAGAGGCTGGCTAGGCCTAGGCAGACGGATAATATTAACATGTCGGAATATAAACAAAAAGCACTGAATTATATCACAACAGGAACCACCGCCAACACACCACTGTACCAAATACTTCCGGCAAAGGGAAGAACTGACTCGGGACCCAGAAAAAACTTCACTAAGTGAAGAAAAATACGCTGGGAACGTCAGCAAAAATACGCTACCTCATCAGAAAGATAAAAGGAAGCAATAACGCGTAATGAAAGGCGCCTGCAACACAAAGCTAGCTAACTGTGACAAAGTTCACCTGTCCACAACCGGACCACGAGGGTACATCCGAAATAGATGCCCCAAACACACGACCCAAAATACACTGCACTGCGGGCAACCAGCCCAGGACACTCCTGCTACGCATATCCTAACCTTACTCGATACATCCCGGAGTAAACAAATGAGAAAAAACTCACTAGGGACGCAGCAAATGCGGAACCAGCGGAGCGTGGAGAGACACGTCCGGGCCGGCTGATCGCAGAGCAGAGAAGGAAGAATGACGCCTGAATCAGCGTCTGGTCAAAGATCCACACAAGTACATCCACGATATGATGGAAAGCTTATTGGATAGTTATTCTTATTTTCTTTTTGTTTTTTGTTTTTTTTACGAAGTTTTTTTGTAGTGAGAACCCAATTCATAATGACTGAAGCCATGAGTGAGGTCACGTGCGCTCATGATGAAGGCTCCTCAGATTTTAAATGCTCTGCGCGGTAGATTCAAACTACGGCGGATTAGTGTTTGAAGAGGATGCCTTATGTAATAGGCATGTTCGTCAATGATGGAGGGGCCACTAATAAATGTATGTATTTGATTGTGTAAGAACCATGTCTAAGGATCTCGTCGAATTACGAGAGTCCTATCAAACCATCTCATAGAGATGCTTTCTAACTTCTATAAGAATTATATAACAACTTTGTACATGCCTTCTTTAACAACTAACGATTCTCTATTAAAATCAAACAAACCACATACAGACTTTCTTCAGAGTTGGAGAGACAACCAACGAACTTTTTGACCCTTTGCAAATCCCTAGATAAGGAAATGACCACCAGCAGTACCAACCAATACAGTCGAGAGTATAGAAGTCTTAATTAAGTGTCAAGTAGACTTGGGTTTGCATGAATATTGACATGTCCAGACTATCAATATTAAGTATAGTAAGTAACCCTAACCTAAATAGAGATTGTGAGATATGTTATGATCAAACTATAAGGATTTATCTGTCAAAACTATTCTCTTACAAACTCGGGAGGGAAGTCACGTGACCTCAAGACGCCACAAATATAGCCAAGTCCGCATTCAAGATTGTCATTCTCTTAAGTTAATATGAAGCCTGTATAATGTATATTATTAAGTTAGAAAATAGTATGTCAATCGACCCGAGAAACTACCCTTAAAACATATTCCTTCAAGTCTCTTTTAAAGATTTGCCAGCTGTATGAAGTATAGCAGAGAAACCTATAAGCACGACGGGCCAACCGACTCCCCCCTCGTGACCCCCTGAAATGACCCCTTAACCCGCATCAACAAGTTAAGGATATTATTCAATATATATGTTTCCTATGTATTATTATTGTAAACAAATACTAACAAATGTTTCAGAAGTAGAGGAGGAGTGATGTATGTAATTTTACTAATCATACCCATACCCACTTGGGTATAGATAAATCATACCTTCCTGAGATCCGGCAACACGCAGTTTAACCCATTCGTAGCGGGGGCGGACTAAAGTCCGCCTCCAATTTGCAGCAAGTTAGGAGCATTATTAAGGCTTTTAAAGGGTTAAAATCGATTGCAAATGGCCGGGAGCGCAGCGGGCCAGACAGCCGACTCCCAGGGCTTACCGCCGCCCACTGACTCATGTTCCCTCTGTTCTCGAGAGGCCGGCAGCATTGCCAGTAGTGAGCGTAGTGGGAACAAATATGCCGCTATACGCTAAACTCCCATGTTGGTGGTAACACTGCCTGAGAACGACGAGTGCTACGTAGCTCGTTCTGGTCTCATTTTGAAGCTTTTTGTTATGCCCTGTTTTTCTACAGGTTTAACTTGGGTAATGTGAGTTCTAATTGACTGGGTATAGAAGGCTGCATGCACAATACAAGATATGAGGAATAGAGAACACAAAGAAACACATGGTAGCAAGTTACACGATCACGTTTATTAATATACCACTGCAGAATACCTGTGTAAGACAATATAATAGAATCGAACAACACTAGCATAAGTGGATCTGGATGGAGCCTAGTCTCCCACTTCCAACGTTCAGGTATTAATCTTCTGATCACTGGCTTTGATTTAACAGGTTTATATACCGAAGATCATCAATGTTACTTATAGATTCCTATTCACTGTTATATTTATTACTGGTAGCTCTGGTGCACAAGTAGTAGTTCACAGACTAGATTAGACACGCGTATTTTAGAGCACGGGAATTCTAGTAACCTCAGGGGGTACTGATCTAAGTTTTATATCCTTGTTTCAGAAATACATAGAACGCAAATCAGTGGGCGAACGTTAGATATCACTAGAGTTTTAATATCTGAATAAGGTAATTACGAGAGTCAAGGTCGCCTGTTAATTAATGAGCACTGATCGCTTAGTACGTCCCAAATGGAATGGTTAAGTCTGTATTACACTGGGCAAGGTCTTAGCCACTTCGTAGAAATATTTAATTAGTGAAATCTCTAAACAGCACTGTAAGATGTAGTACTGCTAAAGAGAATCTTGGGTAGTATCTGATGGGTCTGGTCCTGGTTATCTTGCGTCCATGATGTTGGGGGCTAACGACTGGTTCCGCGGCCGTCCAGGGTGTCCATATGTGTGAAGTTCTTAAATACGTGGGCAGGTCCTTCTATCCAAATCTGCCACGGAGTCTGCCGGTTCTGGGATCTCACTCCGGAACAACACAAGGGCAGAGCTAGAGGTTAACTGCAGGGTAGTGACCCCTGGTTGGTGTCTAGCTTTCAACTGATTTGACTGGGGGCGGGAGTTAGATTTATAGGCTCGGTTCTGGACCCTGTAGACAGTAGGGATCTCGAGTCTTATGAACTTAATTGAGCTCTCAATAGAAATGGAGACTAGGTAAGATGGTATTTACTGTTGTGGCACAGGGCTATAGGAAAGCCTTTATATTTCATATAACTGAGCCTTAGTAAGAGGTACTATTTTGGCTATACTGGACGTATTTAGGGGAGAGAGACTGGATCTACTTTGCGAGGAGGATGGGGACAGCTGTGATAGGAACGTCTCTCTAGATTGTTCAATCTTCATTCTATGGTATAGCTGAGGTGCTAATTTAGTGATCAGAGCATGCAAGAAAGGTAAATGGTTTATTGTGAGTTAATAGAGGTTAGTAAAGGTGTTAGTCATTCATGGTTAGTTCATTGATAGGAAGAATTCCTGTGCTACCTGGCAATGACTCGAAAGTCAAAACAGGGGCCAGGTATACCTCCGCGGGGGTGGGGGTCTCCCTCCTCGGGTGGGCAAAAAAGGGGGAGCTGGGCGCCCTCTCTCTGTGAACGTCGTCCGGCGGCTGTGGCTAGGGGCTTGCCATATCACCAGTGTTTATAATAACCCTCTGTGTATGAGACAGATGTGGGTGTCTTTAATACCAAAACCGAAGGTGCCTTAGCTAGCTGGTTTTACTCGGTTGGTTGTTAATTGTAGAGTTTGCTGGATGTGGTGGAGACTGGGTTGCTAACTCTGCCACATTTATCTGGAAGTATGGCAATATAAGTTAGTAACTGGCGGGGCGGCTAGCCTCGCACCGACGACCATTGGGTGCAGGGTTGTGAATGTGTTGTAAGAGAATAGATGGCATGCAAGGGGCTAGTAAAGTTCTAATGTTGTTCTGGCCTACTAAGTGAAGGTAGGCTGGATAGGAGTATATATATATAAAAGGTTGGAGAGCGTTAGCAACGGACAATTCAAGGATCTTCAAGAGGTATGAGAGAGAGGCTAGGTCGGACAAGAGTCGAGAAGCGCGGGAATTCTTACTGAGAGGGGGGGAGAGTTCAAGGGCTACAGGGAAATTTTGCCCCTAAGGTCCCTGGGCGTGGGGGTGGCATTAGGCTACACTTGATATGGAAAGTTTGAAAAGGCAGTAGAATACGTTAGCCAAAATATGCTACCGGGGAATGCAACTATGGGGTGGTATATGAGTCTGGAAAAGATAGAGTTATGTGATCAGTCCGAGGGTTATGGATACTATTAGTTGGTCCTGGGAACTGCGTTTTCTATTAAATATAAATATAAATACCAACAAAAGCGGCAGTTCGTAGGGGTACTTAGTTATTGTTTCGGGGTACTTATGACAGATACTGGTAACCAGGTTATCTTATACAATCTCTGGTTGGGGTAAGAGGTGTAAGACACGAAGTAAATTGGCGTAGTGTGGGCTGTGGATACGAAGGAGGCAAGGGGAAGACGTATGACAATTGTGGAAAGTAAATGGAAAAAGGTGAACACAATGGCGGATAAAAATACTTAACCTAAGGATTGCATACATAGATTTATGGGGCGATGGGTCTTCATAAAGCTTAGTCTGGCAAGACAAGATGTTAGGGAATGTTAATATAAATACTTAGTTACTAGAGGAACAATGCAAGGGGCGACTGAGCACGGGTTACATATATCTATATTCGTCATGGAAAATGATATACGAGGTCTAGGGACAATCGTGGGTGTTTTAACTTCTAAAATATATAACATCTACTTCTCGGATGTAAGAACATACATAGATATAATTATGGCTGTCTGATGTGTTGGCATTGGCTCAACGTCGGGACAGGGCATGGTTGTTTTTAATATGAATGTATATTCCTGTTCATCATCTTTGTAGCAAGGACAGTGGCGCTGTCGTATCAATGCTGGTGGCAGTTAATATTATAGACTTAGTTACTAGAGGAACAAATGCAAGGGGCGACTGGGCAGTGGGCACGGGTTACATATATCTATACTAGTCATGGAAAATGATATAAGAGGTCTAGGAACAAACGTGGGTGTTTTAACTTCTAAGATATATATAAAATCTACTTCTCGGATGTAAGAACATACATAGATATAATTATGGCTGTCTGATGTGTTGGCATTGGCTCAACATCGGGACAGGGCATGGGTGTTTTTAATATGAATGTATATTCCTGTTCATCATCTTTGTAGTTAGGAATGTAGGACACGAGGGGGTTAGTGTACGTGAGGTGTGGAAAAATGGTCAGTTTAGAAAAGATAAAAAGGTGCGGCCATGAGCTGCTTAGCCCTGCGGGCTTGGGCCTGTCTGAAATGGCTGGCTCGGTCAGCTGGTCCTTTCGTTCTGTGGACCTTTCTTCCGGGTGTTTCTGTGTGGTGTTCGCTCGTGGCTTCTGTGGTGGGCTTCTTGTTCCGGGGCATTTTACTTCCCTCTCCTTCATTATAGGCTCGTCCTCGAGCCTCAAGGGTGAAGTAAAAAGAATCATAGTCAGAAAAATGTAGGTTAACAAGAAAAGTAGTATGACTAAGGGAAAAAAAAATAATATATACAGTATATGGAAAACATGTAAATTTAAGAAAGGGAAGACAATTAAGAACAGGAAATTAAGAAGAGGTAAAGTGTTTAACAATGTATAAAGCAAATTTAAAAGATAGTCAGAAAAGTGTAGGTAACAAGAAAAGTAGTATGACTAAGGGAAAAAAATAATATATACAGTATATGGAAAACATGTAAATTTATAGAATCATGCCCAATCGCTTAGGAATTGAAAACATTCAACACAATTTAGTACAATAATATCCTCATCATCATCGGGGGGGGGGGGGGGGGGGTATTTAGAGTCGCCGTTAGTCTGGGTGACGGTCTGGTAATAGGGGGTGGTGGTTCACTTTCACTTTGGAAGGGCGGGGTGGATATACCGTTAGTTCTTGTCGTTAGGAATGTGGGTCTGGGGGCGAGCTGGCCCGGGGCCAGTTTTGGAGGGGGGGTCTAAGCGGTTTCGGTCGGGGGTAGTGATAGGGGGGTTTTAAAGATGAAACGGGCAGGTCGAGTCGGGGTTGTTGTTGCGGAAGAGGTTGGTGCTGGGGAGGGGTTGAATTGTGTAGAGAGTTGTGGTCGTGAGTGGGGTTTGGGGAAGGGTGAGTAAGGCTGAAGGTTGAGTGTTTACTATGATCGGGTGGTTTGGAAGTTTGGTGTGTGGGGATTTGATAGGGAGATGGTGGCGGGGGTCTGGGCAGGCAGGGTTGTGGTTTGAGAGGGGTTGAATTGTGTAGAGAGTTGTGGTCGTGAGTGGGGTTTGGGGAAGGGTGAGTAAGGCTGAAGGTTGAGAGTTTACTATGATCGGGTGGTTTGGAGGTTTGGTGTGTGGGGATTTGATAGGGAGATGGTGGGGGGGGGTCTGGGCAGGCAGGGTTGTGGTTTGAGAGGGGTTGAATCTAGACTGATTTTATTTCCGGGAGAGACATGGATGGGATTTCGAGGAGTGGTTGAAGTTGAGAGGTTGATTATGTTGTTTGGGGCGAGAGAGAGAGTATTTTGGGGTTTAGCCAAGGTGGAAAAAGTTTTGTGGTTGGATTGGGATGGGAGTGGTATTTTGTCGAGCGGGATCTTTGGGGGGGGAATTTGGGGCGGGTGGGGTAACGGTGAAGAGGGGGAGGTTGAAAGTTTAGCGGGGCTCATGATGGTGGGGGACCGACTGGTGAGCAGGTGTTCGGTACGCATGAGGGGGGGGAAATCACTTTGGTGGGAGTCACGCGTGAGGGGGGGATTAACGGCGCGTGTGGGAGGATCAGAGTGGTGGGGTGTGTCGGTGGCAGTAACAGTTTGCTTAGAGGTTATCTGGGGTTGGTGAGTTTGTCTGTCATGAGGGGGTGAGTCAAGTGTGGGGTTTTGAAGTTTATTAGGGGTGTGAATTGTGGGGGGGTGGAAGGGAGCTACTGACTGAAAACTGTCACAAGGGAGATTTTGTTGGTGGGGGAATAGCTGAGTATTTCTGGGGGAAGGGGGGGAACATGGTTGGGTCCCTAGGTCGTCACGCGTGAGGGGAGGATCAGTGGTGGGGTGTGTCGGTGGCATTAACGGTTTGCTTAGAGGTTATCTGGGGTTGGTGAGTTTGTCTGTCATGAGGGGGTGAGTCAAGTGTGGGGTTTTGAAGTTTATTAGGGGTGTGAATTGTGGGGGGGTGGAAGGGAGCTACTGACGGAAAACTGTCACAAGGGAGATTTTGTTGGTGGGGGAATAGCTGAGTATTTCTGGGGGAAGGGGGGGAACATAGTTGGGTCCCTAGGTCGTCACGCGTGAGGGGAGGATTAACGGCGCGTGTGGGAGGGTCAGGGTGGTGAGAGGTGAGCGAGTTAGGAAACGGGATTTGTTGGGGGGACTGCGGCGGGTTGGTGGGGGAAGAGTTAGGTGTAGAACAGGGGTTATTGGTAGAGGACTGATGTATTGATTTGGGGTTTTTAACAGGACGAATTTTGGGAATCTTCTTGGTGGCAGTCACGGTCTGGTTAGCGGTTATCTGGGGTTGGTGGGTTTTTTTTACATTAACAGGACGAGTTTGGGGAATTTTCTTGGTGGCAGTCTCGGTCTGGTTAGAGGTTATCTGGGACTGGCGAGTTCGTTTGACATGAGAGGGCGAGACGAGTGTGGGGTTTCGACGTTTTCTAGGGGTGTGAACTGTGTGGGGGTGGAAGGGAGCTACCGACTGAAAACGGTCACAAGCTACCGACGGAAAACTGTCACAAGGGAAATTTTGTTGGTGGGGGGATAGTTGAACATTTCTGGGGTCATGGGGAAAATAGGTTGTGGTAGGCCTACATAGGTAGGCATAGCTAGAATACGGGCTTGTTGGGGGGTTGCGGAGGGTTGGTGGGGGAAGAGTTAGGGATGGTCGGAGAGGATAGAGGCAAGGAAGAGTGCACTGGGGTTGGACTTTCACCGGAAGTCATTTTGGAAGGGTGCACAGAGTCTTGGATAGGGGCTGAAGGGTTGGATAGGGGATTCATCGAACTGCGTAGGCATTCTTCTCTGATGGAGAGCATATGTTCTTCGAATAAGCCATACGGGTCGAGATGGGCGGTGATGTGGGGTGGGAGGATGTTTAACAAAGCGGTGAATAAGAGTTCATTTTGTTGGTCGTAATCTTCATAGCTATACGTGGTCCTCACGTATCTGTAGAGTTGTATGAGGGTCACATTTATATCCCCTTCATACTTGATCTCGTCGACTTTTATTATTTTGGGGGCGACGGGGGAACCCAAAAGTGGATCTAAGGTCCGGATCACGAAGGATCGAAACTGGTTCCAGGTACTCTCTGGCGTATTCTGTGCCACCATTTGGTGGATAAATTCTTTATAGGTAGGCTTATCAACAAGTTGGGAAACGGCTTCTCCCAACTGTATAATATGCAAAATTGCCATGGCGATTTTTTCGCGGTCATTATAAAATACCACATCGTATACTGGCTTTATTATGTCTAAGTAACTGGTGATATCATACGTGTTTAAATCATACTTGGGAATGTGTGCGAGTGGCTGAAGATTTCGACCTGTTGCCATGCTTCTACTGTTCCAAACTTGCAGTGTAATGCAACCTTTTATCCGAATCAAGAACCACCGCTGCCGCCAATGTTATGCCCTGTTTTTCTACAGGTTTAACTTGGGTAATGTGAGTTCTAATTGACTGGGTATAGAAGGCTGCATGCACAATACAAGATATGAGGAATAGAGAACACAAAGAAACACATGGTAGCAAGTTACACGATCACGTTTATTAATATACCACTGCAGAATACCTGTGTAAGACAATATAATAGAATCGAACAACACTAGCATAAGTGGATCTGGATGGAGCCTAGTCTCCCACTTCCAACGTTCAGGTATTAATCTTCTGATCACTGGCTTTGATTTAACAGGTTTATATACCGAAGACCATCAATGTTACTTATAGATTCCTATTCACTGTTATATTTATTACTGGTAGCTCTGGTGCACAAGTAGTAGTTCACAGACTAGATTAGACACGCGTATTTTAGAGCACGGGAATTCTAGTAACCTCAGGGGGTACTGATCTAAGTTTTATATCCTTGTTTCAGAAATACATAGAACGCAAATCAGTGGGCGAACGTTAGATATCACTAGAGTTTTAATATCTGAATAAGGTAATTACGAGAGTCAAGGTCGCCTGTTAATTAATGAGCACTGATCGCTTAGTACGTCCCAAATGGAATGGTTAAGTCTGTATTACACTGGGCAAGGTCTTAGCCACTTCGTAGAAATATTTAATTAGTGAAATCTCTAAACAGCACAGTAAGATGTAGTACTGCTAAAGAGAATCTTGGGTAGTATCTGATGGGTCTGGTCCTGGTTATCTTGCGTCCATGATGTTGGGGGCTAACGACTGGTTCCGCGGCCGTCCAGGGTGTCCATATGTGTGAAGTTCTTAAATACGTGGGCAGGTCCTTCTATCCAAATCTGCCACGGAGTCTGCCGGTTCTGGGATCTCACTCCGGAACAACACAAGGGCAGAGCTAGAGGTTAACTGCAGGGTAGTGACCCCTGGTTGGTGTCTAGCTTTCAACTGATTTGACTGGGGGCGGGAGTTAGATTTATAGGCTCGGTTCTGGACCCTGTAGACAGTAGGGATCTCGAGTCTTATGAACTTAATTGAGCTCTCAATAGAAATGGAGACTAGGTAAGATGGTATTTACTGTTGTGGCACAGGGCTATAGGAAAGCCTTTATATTTCATATAACTGAGCCTTAGTAAGAGGTACTATTTTGGCTATACTGGACGTATTTAGGGGAGAGAGACTGGATCTACTTTGCGAGGAGGATGGGGACAGCTGTGATAGGAACGTCTCTCTAGATTGTTCAATCTTCATTCTATGGTATAGCTGAGGTGCTAATTTAGTGATCAGAGCATGCAAGAAAGGTAAATGGTTTATTGTGAGTTAATAGAGGTTAGTAAAGGTGTTAGTCATTCATGGTTAGTTCATTGATAGGAAGAATTCCTGTGCTACCTGGCAATGACTCGAAAGTCAAAACAGGGGCCAGGTATACCTCCGCGGGGGTGGGGGTCTCCCTCCTCGGGGGGCAAAAAAGGGGGAGCTGGGCGCCCTCTCTCTGTGAACGTCGTCCGGCGGCTGTGGCTAGGGGCTTGCCATATCACCAGTGTTTATAATAACCCTCTGTGTATGAGACAGATGTGGGTGTCTTTAATACCAAAACCGAAGGTGCCTTAGCTAGCTGGTTTTACTCGGTTGGTTGTTAATTGTAGAGTTTGCTGGATGTGGTGGAGACTGGGTTGCTAACTCTGCCACATTTATCTGGAAGTATGGCAATATAAGTTAGTAACTGGCGGGGCGGCTAGCCTCGCACCGACGACCATTGGGTGCAGGGTTGTGAATGTGTTGTAAGAGAATAGATGGCATGCAAGGGGCTAGTAAAGTTCTAATGTTGTTCTGGCCTACTAAGTGAAGGTAGGCTGGATAGGAGTATATATATATAAAAGGTTGGAGAGCGTTAGCAACGGACAATTCAAGGATCTTCAAGAGGTATGAGAGAGAGGCTAGGTCGGACAAGAGTCGAGAAGCGCGGGAATTCTTACTGAGAGGGGGGGGAGAGTTCAAGGGCTACAGGGAAATTTTGCCCCTAAGGTCCCTGGGCGTGGGGGTGGCATTAGGCTACACTTGATATGGAAAGTTTGAAAAGGCAGTAGAATACGTTAGCCAAAATATGCTACCGGGGAATGCAACTATGGGGTGGTATATGAGTCTGGAAAAGATAGAGTTATGTGATCAGTCCGAGGGTTATGGATACTATTAGTTGGTCCTGGGAACTGCGTTTTCTATTAAATATAAATATAAATACCAACAAAAGCGGCAGTTCGTAGGGGTACTTAGTTATTGTTTCGGGGTACTTATGACAGATACTGGTAACCAGGTTATCTTATACAATCTCTGGTTGGGGTAAGAGGTGTAAGACACGAAGTAAATTGGCGTAGTGTGGGCTGTGGATACGAAGGAGGCAAGGGGAAGACGTATGACAATTGTGGAAAGTAAATGGAAAAAGGTGAACACAATGGCGGATAAAAATACTTAACCTAAGGATTGCATACATAGATTTATGGGGCGATGGGTCTTCATAAAGCTTAGTCTGGCAAGACAAGATGTTAGGGAATGTTAATATTAATACTTAGTTACTAGAGGAACAATGCAAGGGGCGACTGAGCACGGGTTACATATATCTATATTCGTCATGGAAAATGATATACGAGGTCTAGGGACAATCGTGGGTGTTTTAACTTCTAAAATATATAACATCTACTTCTCGGATGTAAGAACATACATAGATATAATTATGGCTGTCTGATGTGTTGGCATTGGCTCAACGTCGGGACAGGGCATGGTTGTTTTTAATATGAATGTATATTCCTGTTCATCATCTTTGTAGCAAGGACAGTGCCGCTATGTCGTATCAATGCTGGTGGCAGTTAATATTATAGACTTAGTTACTAGAGGAACAAATGCAAGGGGCGACTGGGCAGTGGGCACGGGTTACATATATCTATACTAGTCATGGAAAATGATATAAGAGGTCTAGGAACAAACGTGGGTGTTTTAACTTCTAAGATATATATAAAATCTACTTCTCGGATGTAAGAACATACATAGATATAATTATGGCTGTCTGATGTGTTGGCATTGGCTCAACATCGGGACAGGGCATGGGTGTTTTTAATATGAATGTATATTCCTGTTCATCATCTTTGTAGTTAGGAATGTAGGACACGAGGGGGTTAGTGTACGTGAGGTGTGGAAAAATGGTCAGTTTAGAAAAGATAAAAAGGTGCGGCCATGAGCTGCTTAGCCCTGCGGGCTTGGGCCTGTCTGAAATGGCTGGCTCGGTCAGCTGGTCCTTTCGTTCTGTGGACCTTTCTTCCGGGTGTTTCTGTGTGGTGTTCGCTCGTGGCTTCTGTGGTGGGCTTCTTGTTCCGGGGCATTTTACTTTTAGTGCCTAGTTTTTTGCTGAATACATTTCTTTTCATGCAGATACTTGATTTATCATTCAGGAGGGCCTGAATATGCTCAAATAAGCCCAAAACCCCCCCCGCTCGACAAGGGTTAAAAAAAAACTTGATACCCCTCTGTGCAAACAGTAGCGGCATCACCGACCTCCAGTGACACCAGGGCTGCCAACTTAACACTCTTGCCAGCAAGCAGGCAATATGATATCAAATATATGTTCCCTATGTCTACCTCTAAAACTATAACTGTTATGACCTGATTTTATGCAGGATTAACAATTGGTTAAGGTGAGTTCTTCTAGACTGGGATATTGGAATTCATGCAAGTACATATACATAATCAAATAGAGGACATACATAATCTCAACAGATAATTTGTAATACAGCTTTATTTGCTTATTCACTAGAACAAATAATTATGATGAATTGTATAAACACTTTTTAACACATGGGGTACTCATAAGTGGTACAACTTCTCGTTTTAAAATCTCCCAGTACGTTCGTGGATCTGGATAGAAATCAGGTATAGATTAATTAATTAATTAATTAATTAGATTAATTAGATTAATTAATTAGATTAGATTATCCAGTATTCGAGAATGGATAATAAGTCGTAGGCGTGTGCATAAACCTTTAACCGTCCTGGTGGTGTAATGGTTAAGGTGGCAAATATCTGTGTGTGATAACCCGGGTTCGAATCCCGGCGGATCATATATACTTTAATTAATTTCATTGGGGGTGTTTGGTGTTGTGGTGAAATTAATAAAATATAGATTATCAGTAGGTTCAGGGATATTTCATCGTGAGGCCGGTCTATATGATCTGTGCCCCATGAATATTCTTTCCTCTCACTTAATTAAACATTAGGCCTACCATAGCGCGGTTGGGAGTATGAACATGATTAGATTAATATCCAGTATTCGAGAATGGATAATAAGTCGTAGGTGTGTGCATAAACCTTTAACCATCCTGGTAGTGTAATGGTTAAGGTGGCAAAAATCTGTGTGTGATAACCCGGGTTCGAATCCCGGCGGATCATATATACTTTAATTAATTTCATTGGGGGTGTTTGGTGTTGTGGTGAAATTATTAAAATATAGAATATCACTTCAACTATATATTTATAATTCTTCTTGAGAATTATGTGCACTTCTCTTATTGTGAAAAAGGTAACAATGGAAATTACTAAATTGAGAATTGCTTCAGTTTCACTAATATATTGGATGAACTTAATCCCCGAATGATAGTGGATTATGGGATACGTGTTCCCGTATTTATTGGCACTAAATACGAAAACTCAAGCATAAAAGTATTTTCAATTTCGGCTCAAGATTGTGGACTCTAAAATATTATAGTCTCCACTGCGATATTTTCAGAGTTCATGAAAGTATAGTAATTCTCGTTATTTATATTAAAATTCAGACTTAAGGTATGCAAGGATCGCAGACGTAATTCTTATATGAACACTTCACTAATAGGATGGTAAGGCTCACTGGATAAATTTACACTTCACTTATATAACTCGAAATTCAGGGGAAACGGACTCTGTTTATTTTCCACTTGACGGAAATATGACTGAGTTACTGAACAGGTAGAAATCCGTCTAAAAATCGGTATATATGTTATCTGAAGAGTGAGAATGTCGCCTTCAAGTTCATTTAGGTTAGGAGGTCTTGATCTTCCTTATTATTGATATCTGAATTTCATAGACACTGATTATACTTTTCCACGTATTTTAAGATGATAAAAACTCTGATTATTTCGATCACTTTGAATTCTAACTTGATACTGTAGTATCTCGTCACTGATACTGAATTCATGTATTTTCCATATTATTTCTTTTCTTGCTGGTAGAGATGCAATTCGTCGAGTTGTCTTCTGATGTTCCGTGGGCCGTCCAGGTTGTCCGGTCGTATGGAGAAGTTACAGTTGGATTAATGGGTTTGGGGTCTTAAATATGGTTCCGTAACTTATTAGATAACAGTTGGTCACCATATCGGATTAACGCAAGTATTCTCAACATTTTGCATCCAACGAATCTTGACTATCCTGACCTTTATAATAATCGTTGATGAAGTTTTGTTAAGGTACTCTTGAATTGAGGTTTTGAATGCATAAGTTTCAGGTCTTGCCGGATTAACTTATCATCGGACGCACGCAAGATGAGCTGAGGTAATTGCTCTTCTTGACTGTCCGAACCCTTATAAGAGGTTCAAAGAACTCGAGGCGGTGTTAACCTTTCAGTCACAAATTCTGGTGGATTGCCACAGACAATTTGAGCCTAGGATTTATGTATGCAAAGTGCCCGTAAGGGTATCTCGCTAAACCCTTCTAACGCAAAAGATCTCTCTATCCTAGATCTCTGTGAGAAGTGTGGGTATAATTTCTAAATAGAAAAATACTGAAAGGGAGGTCTTACCTTACTCTTTCAATGTTTTATCTAGATAGAAATGTAACCAATAAATATAACAATCTTAATCTTTGTGAATGCCAGAAATAAGAAGGTTGTACTCATCTAGTTTACTTGTTACACTATAATACAAAACTATTTTAGGGCTCTATGTTAAGTAATGGTGTTGCCACAAATAACAAAGATCCTAGAATAAAGTAATTGTATCTACAGATAGAATAAAGACTTCGGGGTGCCGTGATCAATAACTATGCCGTAAAAATCAATGATTCTTTAGAGCGGGTTGCCGATCCAGAGAAACATTCTTTCTACTTATCTTTCTTCTCTCCGCTCGGAGCTTATATAATCGTGCAAAAGGGGGGGAAGGTTTATAGAACTGATGTTCTCGGGACATGGAAAGGTTATTTATTCTGATGGGAATGGTGCATGGGTAAGCCTATTGGTAATGAAAGTTAGAGAAGGAAGTCGCTTTCTATTTCTGCAACATTTGTTCATGATTAGTTTAGAGAAATATATAGGGAACATAGATTTCTATAAAAATTGCTAACTTGTTGTCAAGAGGATTAAGTTGGTAGTTCTGGGTCACTGGAGGTCGGTGATGCCGCCACTGTTTGCACAAGGAGGTATTAACCTGACAAGCGCGAAATAGACCTAGGGGCTAGGGTAGTTATTTGTGCATTTCTAGCCTTGGATTCTGACAGAATTAGTTATATTTACAATATAGAGCATTATTTGTTTTCGGTATGCTTTTATTTTACATATATGATGTATATATGAACCTTCAAGAGTGCTAAAATAAGTGGGAAAAGCATTTGGGTGGTGAAAAACGAAGATATTGGCCACCTGGTCATAATCTCAGGCGAGAGAGAGCCACAGGCAACCCTCCTCTCTCGCTGTCTGTGAGGTAACTGAGACGAGCGGGGCGGTGTGGGCCGGTGTCTGGGTGTTACATAACGATCTTTTCTGCAACCCACTTGTGCTACATTATCGCGGGAGAGAAAAATAACCGATAAATGATGATAATAAGAGGAAAAATAGGTGATAATTGAGGAGGGGAGGGAGGGGGGAATAAGGTGGGGAAGGAGGGGAGGGGGGTGGGTGAGATTTACATGGATGAGTACTGGAGGGGAATTATCTCACCTAGAGACAAATTCCTTTGTTTTGATAGGCCCTTTTTTTTTTTGGAAGGCTTTTTTTATGGTCTTGCTTCCGTGAGGCCTATCGCGTTCCCTATAGGAAGCCTTCCGTGAGGCCTATCGCGCTTGCCGGGTTAAGGAGTGTTTATAGCTGGGTGTTGCCTGAACTCAGGAAGGTAGGATTTATCTATACCTAAGTGGGCATGGTTATGATTATTAAAATTATATACATCACTCCGCCTCTACGTCTGAAACATTTGTTAATATTTGTCAATAACAATAATACATAGGTAACCTCTATATGGAATAATATCCTTAACCTGTTGATGCGGTTAAGGGTCATCTATAGGGGGTCACGAGGGGGAAGTCGGTTGGTCCGCCGTTCCTATAGGTTTCTCTGCTATACTTCATACCGCTGGCAAATCTTTAAAAGAGCTTGAATGAATATGGTTACAGGGGAGTTTCTTTGGTAGAGTGACATACTATTTTCTAACTTAATAATATACATCGTACAGGTTTCATATTAACTTAAGAGTGTGGCAATCTTGAATGCAGACTTGGCTATAATGGTGGTGTCCAGAGGTCACGTGACTTCTCTCCCGAGTTTGAAAGAGGGAAGCTTTGACAGACGAATCTTATAGTTTGATTAGAACACATTTCACAACCTCTATTTAGGTTAGGGTTACTTGCTATACTAATATATATGTGGGTGTTCTAGACACGTCAATATTCATGTAAACCCCTGCATACTTAATACTTAATACTTCTATACCTTCGACAGTATCGGTTGGTACTTCTGGTGGTCATTTCTTTATCTAGGGATTAGTAAGGGTAAAAAAGTTTGTTGGCTGCCTCACCACCTCTGAAGAAAGTCTGTGTGGTTTGTTTGATTTTAATAGGGAGAATAGTTAGTTGTTAAAGAAGGTGTGTATACAATTGTTTGTTTATCATTATCATAGAAGTTGAGAAAGCATCCCTAGGAGATGGTTTGATAGGACTTTCGTAATTTACGAGGTCCTTAGGCATGGTTGGGTTTAGTACATTTGGTAACTCTTTTTCGTGACAGGTGGCCTTAAGATTAATTACACTCCTCTTGTTCATTGTATATATTCTTTAAATGTTTATTTCTTACTTAATATTAATTACATATATATACAGGTATTTCTTATTTGTTTTTAAAAAGGTTGTTAGAACAGGACTCTTCTGGGGATCGCGATAGTCCTGTCTCTGTGTATTTCTTTTCCTGGCGTGACGGAGTTTCCTTGGTCCAAGTTGGCGATCCTCCCGTTTCTTGTTTCCGTCTTCCGGGCGGTTGACCTTGACATTGTTGGCTGGGGTGGAGTCGAGGCATTCCATTTCGTTGTTGTCTTTTCTTTGGCTTTTTCTTGTTTGTTTCTGGTTTCTTCTTATCTTCTTCTTCTGTGTTTTTCCTTTTCTTCGTTATTTCAATAACTAACCAATGTTGCAGAGAAAGAAGATGAATTACTCATGTAATTTTTACTAACAACAACAGTGCACAGCTACCCTAAGAATAAACAATACTTTCTCAGAGCCAGACAACACCCCAGGTTTAACCCTTTCCATGTTTGAAAACTTGCCAATAAATTAACAATATTATACCAAGTATATGTTCTACATACAGTATGCTACTTGCAAATAACCAACCATAAATGTTAATAAGAAAGAAGACGATGTACTGCTATAATTTTTACTAACCAGATCAGTACCCAGCTCTTATAAGAATAAATCATACTTTTCCGGGGCCCGACAACATCTAGTTCCCCCCCTTTTCCCCCTCTCTGAAAAACTATATAAACCCCGGGAGATGAGAAAGGAAGTAAGTAGAAAGAATTTTTCTCTGGATCGGCAACCCGCTCTATAGAAACATTGATTTTTACTGCATAGTTATTGACCCCGGCACCCCGAAGTCTTTATTCTATCTGTAGATACAATTACTTTATTCTAGGATCTTTGTTGATTGTGGCAACACCATTTCTTATCATAGAGCCTTAAAAAAGTTCTTGTATTATAGTGTAACAAGTAAACTAGATAAGTACAACTTTCTTATTTCTGGCATTCACAGAGATTAAGACTGTTATATTTATTGGTTATATTTCTATCTAGATATAACATTGAAAGAGTAAGGCAAGATCTCCCTTTCAGTATTTTTCTATTTATAAATTATACCCACACTTCTCACAGAGATCTAGGATAGAAAGATCTTTGTGTTAGAAGGGTTTAGCGAGATACCCCTACGGGCACTTTGCATACATAAATCCTAGGCACAAATTGTCTGTGGCAATCCACCAGAATTTGTGACTGAAAGGTTAACACCGCCTTGAGTTCTTTGAACCTCTTATAAGGGTTAGAGACAGTCAAGAAGAGCAATTATCTCAGCTCATCTTGCGATAGTCCAATGCTAAGTTAATCTGGCAAGACTTGAAACTTATGCATTCAAAACCTCAGTTCAAAAGTACCTGAACAGAACTTCATCACTGATTAATATAAAGGTCAGGATAGTCAAGATTCGCTGGAAGCTATGGCCGACAGTACCAAACATTCCCTTCCCTCGAAGATACCCTTCCTTTCAAAATTTGTAGTATAAAAACATTTGTTGGGATTTGTTTGGCTGAGCGAATGCTTTTGTAAACGGTCGCCGCGACCGTTTACGTCCAATATTATTGGAATCTGAAGAGGACCTTCGACCCTTCTCTTCGATGGTCGTCGGATCCCTTCGTTTGCTAATTGAAGTTTATTATTTGTATTATTGTTTCAATTCGTAAATTAAAGGTTACAGAAGACATTCTTTAATGCAAATCAATTGCATAATGTACGAAACTATTAATATATATTATTATGGGTTACAATTAGCACATTTCCAAAGACTTTCGATATATCTTCAATGACGTTGGTGAACTTGACAGGAGCCGTTGTACAGGCACCTTCACCTGATAGGCGTATGTCGGCCAGCCTTGACAACTTGTAGATCGCTTCATCAGATTTTATTCACCCAATTACTGCCCAGGTAAGGAAATTCACGACATTCCATTATACTTGCTTGTATTTTTGGCTTGGAATCCTCATTTGGTGACCATTATTATCTATCTATTTGAGGCATATTTCGGTTTAATGTTATTTTAATACCACAAATTTTGTTGATATATTTGGAGATAAATAATGAATCTATATGCTCTAAAGATCATAAGAACATTTGTTTTAGCCCTCGGCAAAACCTAATAAAAAAGTAGGGTACTAAAATTTATTTTTCGTCACATGGTTGTCAATATGGTACTTTCAGTCATCGATAGCTCTAAAGATCATATGAACATGTGTTAAACCCTCGGAAAAACCTAATATAAAAGTATGGTACTAAAATTTAATTTTCGTAACAAGGTTGTCGTATAATACGGTACTTTCCCGTTATCAATGTACAATCAAGCTGAAGATTGCAGAGTAAACACCATAGACTTCATCGACTTTTCTTTCACCTTCGTATAATCGACAGTCAATTTTTTTTTTTTTTATTAACCTAAGAAGTGCGCATGGGGCGTATGAGACACCACACTCCTGTGCTGATGTATTTGAGCTGTTCCCATCACTAACATCGTTATTTTACCATAAATAGCATTAATACTTATCCATATGCGCCTATTATAGGTTGATTATAAAGGTATTAACCTGTTACAACAATAAAACAAGTGGAAACAGTGTTTGGATGGTCAAAATCGGCGATACAGGCCGGGAGTTACATAATGTATGGCTGAGGCAACCTCCCTGCCCTCCACCCCTCCCCTTGTCTGGAGAGACACTGTTCTGCAATAGTCTCTCTCTCGCTCTTTCCCACACTTGGTAACAGTGATGACAACGCCCTGCTACCAACTCGCTAATGTTAGCACGAAAATAAACCACAGAATAAGGGAATAACAGGGAAAATAGGTGATAACTGAAGGAGGGGAGGAAAGTGGGGAAGGAGGGGAGGTGGAGAAGTGATATTTGGCATGGCCAGGGGCAAAACAAAAATAAAAAAATAAAAAAATACAAACAAATTTTTTTTTTTTTTGGGGGTGTTTTAAATGGATATTTTTTTCCCGTTACTCTTAACTTACTCTTACTCTTCCCGCAGTCTGCCGGGGGAACTCTTAAGAGTCTCCCCGCAGTTCCTGGGTTAAGGGATTAGTACTCAACCAGCGGGGGTGTGGGGGTGGCAGCCCCACCCATAATACTAGGTACATAAGTACTAGGTTAGGTTAGGTAAGGTTGTTTGGTTAGGCTAATGTCTTTTCAAATCACTATCGGGGAGCGTGTCTCAACATCGATCGATAGGCCTAATGGGGAAAATAGGTTTTCCTGAGATTTCTAATTACAGTAATTACAAACACTATATATTGATGCAAATTACCAATTTTGCTTATAAAAAACACTCGGAAAATTTGTGGTATTAAAATAACATTTTTCCCATATTTCCTGAAATAAGTCTTGCAATTAACGAGGATGGGTATGAATGGGATCTGCCGTGTGTGGGCCTGTCAGCTCTGCAGACTCGTTATATATGTTCATTTATGGAAGTATTTAAAGTAGGGGAAAAACTCAATTTTTCTGTCACCAATTTTCCCATGGATTTTTTTATTTTTCCCTGTTAGTTTTCATCAATATATAGTGTTTGGAAATAATTACAACCCTCGGAGAAACCGTTTTCCCTATTATACAACGATCTTAAGACACGCCGCCCGAGGGCTATGAAGTTCAGGGAAAATGAGGGGTTAAAAGCGTAACAAAGACATTAACCTAACCTAACAACCTTACCTAACCTATCCTAGTATTATGGGTGGGGGCTGCCGCCCCCACACCCCCGCTGATTGGGTAACAGTGCAAAAAACACAGTATTAGGCTATGGGACATACCCTACTCCGCCACCGAGTGGCAGTGGGAGGGCCGAGAGGTTCACAACAATAACATGAGTGCGGCGGCGGACGCAGTGTTGCCATATTCTAAATGCAGAATTATCGTATTGTGACTACAAAATTATGGAATTTGCACCAAAATTATCGTACACATATATATATATATATATATATATATATATACTGTATATATATATGGTCAATATACAGGAGATGCAACAATATAGGTAGCAAATTTATAATGGTAGTTTTGGGTTCCTATCATCATTGTCGGGAATAGGGTAATGATCCCGACAGTTTTAGGTCCATTAGGACATTTGAATTTGGCGGTATCGTATCGCATGTACGATTTCGGCTGGTTCTTTGTGTATTGTAGTTTATTCTTAAGTTAGGTTAAATATTAACTGTAATGTATAAATATCTACATCAGCTCTAGATGTATTATGAAACCAAGTTATGGGTTATAATTATTATGAGCCGGCAGCCATATGTAATTTCGCGAAGCGATCGGACGCCGGCCCTCAGTCTCTCAATCAACACCATACCTTCAACATCTCCTCCCCCGGCTCTGACTCAACCCACAGTTCACCATGTGCTACAACTAAATATAACAACAGTCCTACATCACCAGTCCTCTAAGCTAAGTTCATTGTATGATATTGTATTATGTTAACATTCCTACATGTCATGCAATTGAACTAGCCGTTTGTGGGGGACTGGATTAAACCCATCGACGAATACCTCGTTGGTAAATATATTATTTAACTATTTGTTGGGATATATGGGTACCAGTGATATACGATTTAACCGTTAAATAAGATTCCCGACAAATATTGGTCCTTCGTGCCCTCTAGATATTAACGTAGTCCCGTTTTGTTTACTACCTTGACGCTTGTGGGTTTACAAATGGCTGCCGCCTCGCGCGTTGTTGGCCGACTGCCATTTCCCTAGATTTGTCCCAGCTTCTTCCCTCGTGTTTTTTGCCGCATGGACGCCGTCTGTCTTTTTTGGGCCTAGGTTCCTGGGTTTTTTGGGCGTGTGATCCTTGGCGTTTTTTTGGTGGGTTAGCTGGGCTGGAGATTGGGGTTGGGGTAATTTCGTCGGTCGCCATTTCGCGCTCCTAGGCTAGGCTAGGCGGTCTGGGCCTGCAGGTGTCTGTGATAGCTTTTCTTTTTGGTGGTGTGCCTGTGGTGTTAGTTGTGTTGTCATTGTGGGGCTCGTTATTCATTTTGCTGTGGGGAGGGTTCTCATGTGACTCTTTATATTTGACTATCATAATAGCCTAGGCCTAGTTGCTTAAGGTGGCAGTCATGAGTGTCGGTCTTTGTTAATTCCTAAGCGATTGACAGTTAATAGTCAGACCTCATGATTGTAGCTTAACCAACTAGGCTTACCTATAAAGGGCTTATAATAATTAGTGCTTCACCTTACCCTTTCTTTCGATTAACAGTTTGTAGTCTGACCTCATTGTAATTTAAGTTGCTTAAATTTAGACCTTAACGATGACAGATTTGAAGAAACTTAAGATTCTTAAGGGAGGGATGAAGGGAAGTTTAAATAGATGTTTAAGAGATCTTGATGAATTTTTAATAAGTGCCACGGCTGATCAGATAAAGGGTAAATTTGCTACTGTTACTAAATCGCTAGCTACTTATGATAGTTATGCTCAGCAGGTATATGGTTTATTGACGGTTACTGACGATGTGGAAGAAGAAATGTCGGCAGATCTTGTGTACTTTGAGGACGTTAATACCGCCTTAGCCAGACTATCTTCCACCCAAGAAACAACCTCTGTTAAGGATACCGGTACACCAAAGGCAACTGGTTTTAACCTGCCGAAGCTTACTTTGCCTACCTTTTCCGGGGATTCGGCTACCTGGACTGGATTTTGGGATATTTTTGAGTGTTCCGTCCATCATAATCAAACGCTCACATCCATCCAAAGGTTCACATATCTCCGTGGTCAATTGAAAGGGGAGGCATTGAAGTTAGTCGATGGGTACAAGCTAGAAGCTACCAGCTACGAGTCTGCAGTGGAGTTGCTGAAGAGAACTTACGGGAGAGTGGAAGTCATCAAGACAGCTTTAATTACCAAATTCTTCACACTAGATCCTCCATCCTATGATGTGGCGGACCTAAAGGAGTACTATGCCTCCTTTGAGAGCCTCCTCCGATGTATGGAGACAATGGCCGTCACCAAGGAGGAGATATTTAGTGTGAATATCTTGAATAAAATACCCTCTCCCCTAAGGGAAATCTTAAGACGACAACTAAGCGACTCTCCACTAAACTTGGAAGCGTTAGTGCAGGTGTACCAGACTGAAGTCTTCAATATGGAGAGTACTAGACACTACCGACAAGTGGAGGTGTCGCCATCTACTGCAGCTTTCCCGGTACAGACTTCTCCTAAACAGAAAAGGCCAATATCATTAGGTTGTAAGTTGTGCAGTGTCCACGGTCATCTGTGGTATCAGTGTCCTAAGTATCCTAAGGCTACACAGAAGATTAGCAAGGCTAAATCGCTTAAGTTATGTACCAGCTGTCTGGCAAGAGACCACTTCAACAGTACCTGCACCAATTCCTATATCAAACCTTGTAAGTATTGCAAGGGGAAACATTGGTTTTCCCTTTGCACCCAGTCTGATCGGCACGACGGCAAAGAAAAGGGGAGAACCCCCAAAGAGTCACATGAGAAAAGTAAGAGCGAGGGTGATAAAGTATCTGCCATGTCCATTGCTTCTCGAGAATGTCAATTGCTTCCTACTATGATGCTGCCAGTAGTGGGTTGTAATAATACTACTATAATGACGCGCACCTTACTTGACCAGTGCTCACAGAGGTCATTCGTTCTGCGGTCATCATTACCCCAGCTCAAGTGTACCAGCAAGGGTCAAGAGAATTTGCGTCTCCATGGTTTCACTGGTGAAATAGATTCCAGTGACTATGATATGGTGGAGATTTCCTATGTTTGTAGAAGAAAGGTATGTCCCATCAAAGCTGTTGTGGTCGACACACTACCCAGTTTCTATATAGCATCAGAGATTCAACCACATTTGAAATATCTCAGAAGCAAGGGGTATAAACTGGCTGATGATCAACTCTCTGCTAACAATGGTATTATGCTACTGGTCGGAGCTGATTATTACTACGACCTGGTTCACCCTGGATATCGGCGGGTAGATAAGCTAATAATGCTCCCCACGATCCAAGGTTATGCCATTTCTGGATCCTATGCCACTTCCTCTCAAGACACACAGGTGGAGGTGGTTACGGTCCTCAAGGTAGCAGTAAGCCCCATAGATAAATATATTAGGCCAAATGTGCCTGATAATACATGTACTGATATAGATAAGCTATGGGACTTGGACAATATTGGAATTGACCCACATGAACTTGATCGTGAGTCCAAGCTAGCGTTAAGCTCGTATGAAGAGACTGTAACGTATGACTCTGGCAGAGGTCAGTATGTGGTAAGGCTCCCTTGGAATGATAACAAGAGTAAGTTACCTACTAATTTCCATCTAGCACTTGGTAGGTTACGTGGCCTTCAGAAGCAGTTTGTCAAGGATCCAAGTTATTGCGAGACTTATGCGGCAGTTTTAGCCGAGCAGGTACAACGTGGATTTGTGGAGAGAGTAGATCTCAATGAGTATGGGGATAACATCCATTACCTTGCTCACCATGGGATTAAAAAGGACAGTTCCACCACTCCTGTTCGTATTGTGTATGACTGCTCTGCTAAATCTAGTGATCGCTCCTATAGCCTGAATGATTGTCTGTACACGGGTCCGTCCCTGGTCTCTGATCTAGCGCAAATTATGTTGCGCTTCAGATGTCATAAGTTTGCATGGGTCGCCGATATTGAGAAGGCCTTCCTGATGCTTCAACTCCATCGTGAAGACAGGGACTCGACAAGATTTTTATGGCCACGGGACCCAATGGATCTAGATTCAGAGTATCTGGTCTACAGGTTCAGAGTCGTCTTATTCGGGGCGACCTGTTCCCAGTTCCTTCTCAACGCTACTATCTTGCGTCATCTTGAGGAGGCTGGACTAGATCCTGACTTCAAGAATGAGATCAAGCAGGGGATCTATGTGGACAATCTTCAAGGCACCGGAGACAATGAAGATTTATTGCTCAAGAGATGCTGGGAGATCCGTGATATATTTGCCAAGGCTCATTTATGCTTAAGAGAATGGGCCACTAATAGTGATCTTTTGATAGGTCAATTTGCTTCTGACGGTGTAGCTACTGAGAATAGTGAGGTGAAGTTTTTAGGCCACAAATGGGACACTACCACAGATTGTATATCCTTCTGTCACACCCCATGCGGCAGTGAGCTTATGACCAAGCGAAACTGCTTAAGCTTGTCAGCGAGGTTGTTTGATCCCCTAGGTTTTTTGCTGCCTGTAACAATCCGTGCTCGTATGTTTTTACAGCAACTGTGGCGGCTAAAACTAGATTGGGATACGCCCCTCCCGATTGAGTTACAAGATACTTGGCAGTTGATTCGGTCGGACCTTTCCACATGTTGCAAGGTCCAACTTAATCGTCAGGTTATTAGTGGTCAACAGGTGGATCTACATGCCTTTTCTGATGCTAGTAATAGTGCGTACGGTACTGCCATATACATATGCAATGGTAGTGAAGCGACGCTGGCTATAGCGAAGGCCAAAGTAGCCCCTATAAAGAAGATTACAGTTCCTAAATTAGAACTTACTGCATTGCTTCTGTCTGCTCGTCTAATAAAGTTTACACTGGATGCTTATGCAGACATACTACAGATTAATAACGTCTATGTCTGGAGCGACAGTCAAATAGCGCTTTCATGGGTACACAGCCAGAAAGTGTTACCTGTTTATGTTTCTAATCGCACTGATGAGATACATAACTTAGTTCCTACGGCTAAATTTCGCTATGTGAGCACCAGGGATAACCCCAGTGACATCATTTCACGGGGGATCTCGGCACAGCAGTTTATGTCTTCCTCTATTTGGTGGCATGGACCTCCATGGCTTACATCTCCAACTGAGTGGCCTCAGGATTTCAGGGATTACATATCTGATCCTTCAAGTCGGCCCCAAGATGATGTGTTAAGTAGTTCGAATGTGAGTACTACACATCAGGATAACAAGTTGGTAGAGTGGGAACGTTACGGCAGCTATGATCAAGTAATACGGGTATTTGCATGGATATACCGTTTCATTAACAACATGAGAAGTCGGGCTCACGGGTCTTTCCTTAGTGAAGATTCGAAGCATATCAGACTCCATGAATTGAGATCAGCAGAAGCAAAACTAATATGTTTAGTACAAAAGGAATCTTATCCTACTGAACATCAAATCCTGAGCAAGGAGTCAAAGGCCAAACCCTCAAACTTAATGAGGCAGCTAGGATTATATATGGAAGGAGGCATTATTAAGTGTAGAGGCAGGATACAAAAAGCGGACATTACTGATTCTGCGAAATATCCTGTCCTCCTTAGCTCCTCTCATTTGATTACCAAACTGTTGATTCGCCAATGCCATAGGACCTGCCTACATTTTGGCGTAAATTATGTTCTGGCGTATATGCGACAACGTTGGTGGATCCCTAAGATGCGACAAGCAATTAAAGGGATCCACAATAGCTGTACTATCTGTAAAAGATTACAGGGTAAGCCTTACTCCCCAGTTGATCTACCTCCCTTGCCTGAGTTCAGGGTACAAAGGACTGAACCATTTCAGGTAACTGGGGTAGACTACACCGGAGCGATTCATGTTAGAGAATCGCCCGGTAATATCATAAAGGTATATGCCGTCCTATTCACATGTGCGGTAACCAGAGCGATTCATATTGAATTGATTGACGACCTATCCAGTGAGGGGTTTTTGCATAATCTAAGACGCTTTGCAGGCCGCAATGGTTTCCCTCAAATTATTATGAGCGATAATGCGACTTGTTTTGTCGGGGCCTCTAAATATCTCCAGAGTTTAATGGATGACCCGCAGGTTGTGGCTACCCTCACTGGAAAGGGTTGTCAATGGAGATTTATACCAGCACGTGCACCATGGTTCGGGGCGATTTGGGAGAGAACTATCGGTATCGTCAAATCTGCCATGAAGAAGGTATTAGGAAGGGCACTGGTGACCAGCCGGGAGTTGCAAACCATCTTAATAGAAATTGAGATGTCAGTCAACGACAGGCCCTTGACCTATACATCGGCAGATGTTGATGACCTCTTACCCATTTCGCCTTCTATGCTAACACGTGGACGAACCCTTAATACCTTTCCTAAATCGTCCGTAAATGACGAAGATCTGCTAGACCCTACGTTCGGCAATGCTGACGCCACACGTCGTCGCTTCCAGTATGTAAACAAGGTGTCCGACGATCTATGGAAACGGTGGACCCAAGAATATTTGCTGTCTCTTCGCGAGCGTCACTCTCATAAGATCAAAGGGACGAATCAACGATGGCCTCGTATCGGGGATATCGTCCCGATTCATGATGAGCGTCCTAGGTTATTTTGGAAGCTTGGGAGGATTATCGATTTGTTCCAGGGCATTGATGGTCTTATAAGGGTTGCTAGAATACGAACTTCGACTGGGGTTACTACTCGCCCAGTCGTAAGGTTATATCCCCTGGAGCAGGATGTAGAACTGCCGGATGATCCTGGCGTCTCTACTGATACCCCTCCGCGGAAGAGTGCTGGTGACCGTACTCCTCAAGGTGGGGCAGCTGATAATGAGAAGGATGATCCTCCTCAGGCTTCAGGTGGCGCTCGTCCCAAAAGGAGGGCGGCTATGAGTTCCGTGGATCTTTGGAGATCAAAGATCAAACTAGGTGATCTTTGACTTCGATGTCCTTTTGTTGTTCTCTGTATATAGCTCCTGTATATCATTTTTGGTGGCGGGCAATATGTCGGGAATAGGGTAATGATCCCGACAGTTTTAGGTCCATTAGGACATTTGAATTTGGCGGTATCGTATCGCATGTACGATTTCGGCTGGTTCTTTGTGTATTGTAGTTTATTCTTAAGTTAGGTTAAATATTAACTGTAATGTATAAATATCTACATCAGCTCTAGATGTATTATGAAACCAAGTTATGGGTTATAATTATTATGAGCCGGCAGCCATATGTAATTTCGCGAAGCGATCGGACGCCGGCCCTCAGTCTCTCAATCAACACCATACCTTCAACATCTCCTCCCCCGGCTCTGACTCAACCCACAGTTCACCATGTGCTACAACTAAATATAACAACAGTCCTACATCACCAGTCCTCTAAGCTAAGTTCATTGTATGATATTGTATTATGTTAACATTCCTACATGTCATGCAATTGAACTAGCCGTTTGTGGGGGACTGGATTAAACCCATCGACGAATACCTCGTTGGTAAATATATTATTTAACTATTTGTTGGGATATATGGGTACCAGTGATATACGATTTAACCGTTAAATAAGATTCCCGACAATCATATGCTTCATTTCTATATACTTTTTATCCCCGGGAAAAAAACAAAAAAAATCTTGGGTTTTTTATTTTTTTGCTTGATTTTTTTTTTTAACCTAACCTAACCTAAATGTATTTGGGGGCTATTAGGCTAGGTTAGGTTAATGACCAAAACAAAAATCTCAAGAAAAAAATGAAAAATCCCAAGATTCTTTTTTTTTTTTTTCCCGGGGATAAAAAAGTATATAGCAATGAAGCATATGATGATAGGAACCCAAAACTACCATTAGAAATGTGCTACCTATATTGTTGCGTCTCCTGTATATTAACCATATATATATACAGGTGTATAGGGAATGTTTGTTCTAAATGGCGTGTGTACGAATCGGTGCCGTCTATAGGAAGGCTTGGTATAACCATGTTACGAAAAAATTCCATTTTAGTACCCTATATTTTTATTAGGTTTTGCCGAGGGTTGAAACTAATTTTAATGTGATGCTTAGAGCATATAGATTCAATATCTGTCTTCAAATATGTCAAAATAATTGGTGACAAATAAATGGAGTCAAAATAATTGGTGACAAATAAATGGAGTTATACTAAAGTAGGCCTAGGCCTAGCCCAATCAGGGAGAACATGTTAGTCCCTATTTATAGCCTACTTTAGTAGGGTAGGCTAGGCCTACATTTTTTAATGCAATAGGCCTAGCCTATGTTAAAATAGCCAACAATAGGGTACCTAGGTTAACAAGTCCCAGATATTGAAAGAAAAAAAGGTAAAAATTGAAGAGACCTTGGACAGCCTTTTTACCTAACGTAACAAAAACAACAAAACATAATTAGGCTATAGGCCTAGTTTAAAAGGCTGTCCGAGGTCTCTTCAATTTTACCACTTTTTCTTTCAATATCTGGGACTTGTTAACCTAGGTACCCTATTGTTGGCTATTTTAACATAGGCTAGGCCTATTGGATTACAAAATGTAGGCCTAGCCTTAGAGCCTACCCTACTAAAGTAGGCAATAAATAGGGACTAACATGTTCTCCCTGATTAGGCTAGGCCTAGGCCTACTTTAAATATTTCCATAAATGAACATATATAACGAGTCTGCAGAGCTGACAGGCCCAAACACGGCAGATCCCATTCACATCCATCCTCGTCAATTGCAAAACTTATTTCAGGAAATATGCCTCAAATAGATAGATAATAATGGTCACCAAATAAAGATTCCAAGCCAAAAATACAAGCAAGTATAATGTAATGTCGTGAATTTTCTTACCTGGGTAGTAATTGGGCGAATAAAATCTGATGAAGCGGTCTTAACCTAAGAAGTGCGCATGGGGGTAATTAGAAACGTCCGCCTGTGCCGACGTATTTGAGCTGTTTCCATCACTAAAATATTCATTTTACCATAAATAGCATTAATACTTATCCATACGCGCCTATTATGGGTTCATTATAAAGGTATTAACCCTCTCACATCCGGACGCGATTTTTGAGCCTATTAGGGATACTTTAAATCCTTTGTTACCGTCAGGGGTATCTATAAACCTTTAGTTTGTTTACTTCAACCTCTGCAGTTGTCTTTGAGTTAGCTGTGGGCAGAAAACTAATTTTGGAGAGGTAATTATAACAGTGAGAGTAATCTTTTTCTTATTGCTAATCTGGCAACCTCTGCGTCCTATCGTCGTGAGAGGGTTAACCTGAAACAACAATAAAACGAGTGAAAACAGCGTTTGGATGGTCAACATCGGAGATACAGGCCGCGAGTTATATAATGTATGGGTGAGGCAACCTGCTTTCCCGCCAATTTCCCCCAAGGCCACTGAGACACAGTCGATCGATACTCTCTCTCTCTCTCTCTCTTGCTAACAGAGATGACAATGCCCTGCTTGCAACTCGCTAATGTTAGCACGAAAATATACCTCAGAATAAGGGAATAACAGGGAAAATAGGTGATAACTGAAGGAGGGGAGGAAAGTGGGGAAGGAGGGGAGGTAGAGGAGTGATATTTTGCATGGCCCAGGGGCAAAAAAAAAAAAAAAAAAAAAAGAAAATCTATGTTTAAAGTTGATTTTTTTTTTCTCTGACTCTTAAGAGTCTTCCCGCAGTCCGCCGGGGGAACTCTTAAGAGTCTTCCTGCAGTTCCCGGGTTAAGGACCTATCCATGTGGAAGCATACAACAGGAGTTGTGATTAGATGATACAATATTATATAACGGGTACCTATGTATGTAAGAATTGCAATAAATTATGTAAAATATATTTTTCTTTCTTTATGCGGTACCTATAATTGTCCAAGCATCATATATTTAGTCATTTATGTAATGCCCTCAAAAATGTCCCGCAACCCTAATAATGTACTACCCGAGTTGACGTCAGGTATAGTGTAAAATAGTCGTGGATGGTAAGTCCAATAAACTCATCACGTGAAAACACCACGAGACTATCACCTGGTTCTTAAAAATTGGACTAAAGTTGCTATACTTTTAGTACGTCCGTGGTAGTACAGTGGGTTAGCGCGCGGGCCTGGTGGTGATGGTGTGGTCACTAACCAGGGTTCGAACCCCACCCAAGGCATCTCAAAACCTGTGGGTTTTTAGGAGGGTTAAATTCCCTTCAGAGGTTCGTGCCCCACGCCAGGTACTAGGAAAGGTTGATCCTAAAGTGGGCCTGGGGAAAATTCAGGACAGAGAAACTCCCTTAAAAACCTAGCATTTCATTCGGGGTAATGAGGTGGGGGTTGAGAGGGGATGAGGTTGAAGAGGAAGGTATGTGTTTTCGTGGGGGGGGTGGGGGTTGTTACTTCTGGAATATAGTTAGAGGGTTTATGGTGTTTATTGGTGATTATTCGTCTTCTTTCCCTTTGTGGAGGAGAAGTCGACGAAGAAGAAGAGGAGGAGGTTAGTGGTCTGGCAGCCCTATGGAACTTTGTTAGCAGGGTGTGTTTCCTGGAGGTTTTAAAAAGTTTTTGTCGTGGGCGTAGGTTGTAGCGTGAGGTTACTGAGGTAGATTGTGTGGTGTGTTTGGGTGTGTACTTGGTTTTGGGTGGGGGGTGTGGTTTTCTTAGTGTGGTGCCTGGGGAAGGTATGTCAGGGCTAGATGGAAGAGTTTCTGTTGTGGTCGGGGTTGTGGGGGGAGGCTTTCGTACTTGGATAAGCGGGGGAGGTACTTGATTATCAGAAGTGAAAGAAGGTGTCATGGTGGAGGAGGGTGTGATAGTGGGGGTTTGGGGTTTGTGGAGGTTAGTTTGGGGGGTATGTTGAGGAATGATCTGTCTGTTCAGTGTCGGAGGGCTTAGGTCCTTAGGGGTTTGTGTGGGGATATTTATAGCTGGAGTGGACGGTTTAGTAGGGGTGTTTAATTCTGGTTCAGACGTGTGGGGTGGGGTATTGTCTTGTGGTTAGAGTGGTTTAAACGCTCGGACGAATCTAGTTCGGAACGTGCGAGTCACGCCGTAATAATCGATGTTGACTTGATAGGCGTTTGGGACTTGTGTGATGGTGTAGGGCCCGACATAGCGAGGGCCTAACTTGTTGGTGATAGGGAGGTTGGCTACCATTACGGTGTCATGAATGGCGAAAGGGTTTTTGTCATTGGTGTTATCAGTTTTGGTGTCCTGACAGGTTTGGGCGGTATGGAGGGTGTTTTGCAGATGTTGCAATGGGTCAATTGTGGAGGTGGTGGAGGGGAGGTGAGCGTGGTGGTGGAACGGCAGTAACAGGGGGGGTACGCCGTAAACACGTTCATGAGGGGAAATACCGTCTTCTCAGGGACAGGTGTTCATGCCCCATTGTATCATCTTTAGTTGTGATGGCCAGTCTGAGGTGTTAAGAGCAATAATTTTTGTCCGTAACTGATTGTTGATGGTGCGATGGCTGCGTTCGCATATAGCATTTCCTTGAGGCCAGTATGGGGATGAGTGTTTAATCTTAATACCACATTGTTGGGTGAATTGTTGCCAAACGTGTCCACTAAACTCGGGGGCATTGTCGGACAGAGTTACACTGGGCAAAGTTATAGCCACTTCATAGAAAAGTTAATAAGTGAATGTCGAACTAGTAATATAACACGTTAGTACTAATAAAGTGAATCTTGAATAGTATTTGTTGGTCTGGTCCTGGTTATCTTGCTTCAGGTGATGTTGGGGGCTAATGACTGGTTCCTCGGCCGTCCAGGTGGTCCAAATGTAGGAAGTTCTCAAGTCGGATCTCTTGGCGATCGGTGCTGGCTACACACTTATATACCCACTAATTTGTGTGAAGGTTATAAGGTGCACGTTGGTACTTGTACGTGGACAGATCTTCTATTTAACTTCTGCCACGGAGTCTGCCGGCTCGGCAATCTCTCAACTCAGGAACAATACAAGGGCAGAGCTAGAGGTCAACTCCAGGGTGGGTACCACTGGTTGGTGTCTATCTTTCAACTGATTTTACTGGGGGCGGGAGCTGGGTTTATAGGCTCGGTTCTGGACCCTGTAGGCCATAGTGATCTTGAGTCTTATGGACTTATTGGAGCTCTCAATAGATATGGGGACTAGGTAAGATGGTGATTACTGTTGTGACACATGGCTATAGGAAGCCTTCATATTGTGATATAACTGAGCCTTAGTAAGAGGTACTATTTTGGCTATACTGGAAGTATTTTTGGGAGGGAGACTGGATCTACTTTGCGGGGAGGGCTGGGACAGCTGTGATAGGGGCGTCTCTCTTATATTGCTCAGTCTTCATTCTATGGCATAGCTGAGGTGCTAATTTGCTTATCCGAGTATGCAAGAAAGGTGAATGGATGATTGTGGGTAAAAAGAGGTGAGTAAGGGGGTTAGACATGCATGGTTAGTTCATTGATAGGAAGAATTCCTGGGCTACCTGGCAATGACCCGGAAGTCAAAACAGGGGTCAGGTATACCTCCGCGGGGGTGGGGGTCTCCCTCCTCGGGTGGGTAAAAAAAGGGTAGCCGGGCGCTCTCTCTCTGGGATGGTCGTCCGGCGGCTGTGGCTAGGGGCTTGCCATATCACCAGTGTTTGTAATAACCCTCTGTTTATGAGACAGATGTGGGTCTTCTTAATATCCAAACCGATGGTGCCTTGGCTAGCTGGTTTTAATCGGTTGGTTGTTAATCGTATGGTTTGCTGGATGTGGTGGAGACTGGTTGCTAACTCTGCCACATTTATCTGGAAGTATGGCAATAGAAGTTAGTTACTGGTGAGGCGGCTAGCCTCGCACCGATGACCATTGGGTGCAGGGTTGTGAATAGGTTGTAAGAGAATAGATGGCATGCAAGGGGTTAGTAAAGTTCTAATGTTGTTCTGGCCTACTAAGGGAAGGCAGGCTGGATAGGAGTATATATATAAAAGGTTGGAGAGCGTTAGCAACGGAAAAATCAAGGATCTTCAAGAGGTATGAGAGAGAGGCTAGGTCGGACAAGAGTCGAGAGAGTTTTTAACATCTACTTCTCGGATGTAAGAACATACACAGTCAGACCGTGGTGGAGGGCGGACGTGCTTGAGACAGCTGATTCAGCCAGCGCCTGTTTGGTGGTTTGGTATTTTTGTAGCGTTCATGTGTTGTCCTTTTGTTTATTAATTATAATTTAAATGCAATTAGTGAATATACTCCCTAGT
The DNA here is from genome assembly GCA_037953745.1 of Lithodes maja. Classification (NCBI taxonomy): domain Eukaryota; kingdom Metazoa; phylum Arthropoda; class Malacostraca; order Decapoda; family Lithodidae; genus Lithodes; species Lithodes maja. Next base: position 106,615 of record JBAKBP010001834.1, on the reverse strand, counting down.
TAAAACAGGTGAGAGTTGAGTTTGATTTGAGTAGGAAAGAAAAAGTAATGGATATTCCCACCGAAACTTGTGGAGCCGAACAGGTGTAAACAAAGGCCAGCTGGCAGTATGGCCAGCGGTGGGAGGAACCGGCTCAGCCTGCCCCCAAGCAGGGTAACCAGAGACCCTTATGATCGTGATCATGAGGTATTTGATATTTCAGGGTTCTCAGAGGAGGGAGTAGCAATATCTGCATTTGCGGTGAGGTTGAATAAACTGGAGCGGAAGCTAGAGGAACAGGAGACAAAAAGCTTAGATTATGAACGAAGAGAAAAAAGAATGGCAAACCAAATTGGTATTTTGAAGGATGAGAATTACGTGTTAAGGGTTTGTATTAGCGAAATGCAGGAAGAAATGGACAGGATGAAGAAAGATATGAAGGATGTTGAATTAAAGAAGGATGAATTTCAAAAGAACGAGGAGGTAAGGAATTTGAAATTTTCGGAGATAGTAAAGGAGCAACAGATACATAGGCAGGGAGGTAACTTTGAAAAGGATGTAGTTAAGGTAATTAGACAGAAGGAAAATCTAGTGAGGGAGACTGCTGGAAGAAGGAAATGTATTGTGATAAGAGGAGATAAGGAGAAACACAATGTAAAGAGAGAGGAGAGAAGTGGGATAGAGAGAGACCGAGTGAGGGAGATTCTACAGGTAGTGGACGAGGGTGTGAGAGAGTGGGAGAATGAAATTGAAGACATGCATAGAATTGGAAAATATAAACAAGAGTCTAGCTTGTCTAGGCCAATGAAAGTGCAGTTTCGCACAGTAGGAATAGTAGAGGAAATCATGAATAATAAATGGAGGTTGAAAGATAAGGATTGTCTGAAGCATATTTACATCGAAAAAGACTTGGACTTAGATGAAAGAAACAAAATGAAAAGTTTGAGGGATGAGGTGAAGGAATTGAATGCCAAAAGAACAGAACAAGAAGTGGATTTTTTTTATTGGAGACTGGTAGGAACGAAGAAGAGGAAATGGTTCATCAAAAGCCCACAGAGGAAGACGGAGGGGCAAACAGAGAACTTAGGGATGAACGGTCGGACAGGGGAAGCGAGTACCAGTACCGAAGGACAGGAGGGAGAGACTGGTGTAAACCAGGAACAAGTGAGAGGAACAGGGCAGGTGGAGAGCACGGGGGAGCAAGGGAGAGAAGGTGGAGTGGAAGCGGGGGGGGAGTAGAGTCTGGGAATATTAGGGAAAGAGAAAAAAAGAAAGGTGTAAGAAGGGGGGAGATGAAGCTGATGTATAGTAATGTGGATGGCTTGCTGTCTAAGAAATTAGAATTGAATGACTATATTGAGAAATATAAACCACATATTATGTGCTTAGCAGAAACAAAGTTGAGAGGTGGTACTGAATTGGGAGTGTTGGGATGGGAAGGGTACAATGTGTGGAGAAAAGATAGAGAAGGAAAAGTGGGCGGTGGAGTGTTAATAATGACTGACAGAAATATAGAAGCAAGTGAGATTAACCTAGGCAATAATAGATCAGAAATTATAGCAGTGACAATAAAAGACAAGGACAACAAAGCAACTGATATAGCAGTGGCTTATATACCACCACAAACTAGAGCATGGAAGCGGGATAAATATGATCAACTAATCACGGAATCTCTAGATGCACTAAAAATACTTTTTAATAGGAGAAATAAATTATTATTAACAGGTGATTTCAATTGTAAGGAAGTCAATTGGGAAGGGTTAGATGCGGGAAATAATAATGAATCTTGGGGCAGTAAATTATTGAATCTAGTAACAGAAAACATGTTAACACAACATGTTAGAGAAAACACACGAATCAGAGGGATGGATGAACCATCCAGGCTGGACCTAGTCTTCACCAGTGATCCACATGATGTTAGAAAGATAAATTATCGTTGTCCCTTGGGAAAAAGTGATCACAAGATATTAGAAATGGAGATGGATTTGGGGAAAAATGAGGAGAGAAAGGAAGGACATAAAATAAATAGATACAATTATGCTAAAACTGATTTTAAATCATTGAAACATTATTTCCAAAGTATAAATTGGAAGGAACTAGAAAGCCTGGAAATGGTTCAAGACAAATATAGACTTTTCCTGAAAGTATATGAAGAAGGGATACATAAATATGTCCCAAGGTTCCAATCAGGGGTAAAGAAGGAAAAAGAATGGTTCAATATAAGATGTAGTAAGGCACAGGATAGAAGAAACCGAGCCTGGAATATAGCACGGAAGAGACATAGTGAAAATAACTGGAATAAGTACAAGGAGAAAAGAAATGAATACGTAAAGATACGACGCGAGGAACAATATAAATATGAAAGGAATATTGTAGAGAAGTGCAAAAATGAGCCAAAACTATTTTATAGATTTGTAAATGGAAAAATAAAAACAAAAGAAGGTATTGTCAGACTAAGAGTTGGAACAAACAGCTATGAGAAAGATAAAGAATTGTGTGAAGTTATGAATGAAAAGCTTCAGTCAGTGTTTGTAAAAGAGGAGGAGTTTATAGAACCTAATAGAGAAATGAGAACACCACAGATGCCTGAAATGAAAGTGACAAAAAGTGAAGTGCTGAAATTGATGCAGGATTTGGACGTGAGGAAATCAATGGGACCAGATGGAGTGGCTGGATGGATCCTCAAAGAATGTGCGGAAGAGTTAGTGGAACCAATCTATGAAATCATCAAATCTTCACTGAATGAGGGAGACCTGCCAGTGGAATGGAAGAGAGCTAACATAGTACCAATTTACAAAGGAGGAGACAGAGAAAATCCGCTTAACTACAGACCGGTGTCCCTCACCAGCATTGTTTGTAAAATTTGTGAGAAAATTATAAGGAAAAAGTGGACACACTTCATTGAGGGACAGGGGGTGCTTAGCGAGAAACAATTTGGATTCAGGGAAGGGAGATCTTGTGTATCTAATTTATTAAGCTTTTATAGCAGAGTTGTAGATGTTACACAGGAGAGAGAGGGATGGGTTGACTGTGTTTACCTGGACCTGAAAAAGGCCTTTGACAGGGTGCCTCACAAAAGGTTATTGTGGAAATTGCAGGTTGTTGGAGGTGTACATGGTAGGATGTTAAAATGGATGGAAAACTTTTTAATAGGAAGAGAAATGAGGACCACGATACGAGACGAATATTCACAGTGGAGGAGTGTGACGAGCGGAGTACCACAGGGATCAGTGTTGGGTCCGATAATGTTCCTACTTTATGTAAACGACATGCCAGAAAACTTGAATAGTCATATGAATATGTTTGCGGATGACGCTAAGATCATGAAGAATGTCACCTGTATAGAAAGTTGTCAGGATCTTCAAAAGGACCTAGATGAGTTGCACAGATGGAGCCAAACCTGGAAAATGAGTTTCAATGCAGAAAAGTGTCATGTTTTGGAAGTGGGAACAAGTGAGATAAGGCCAAGCTGGGTGTACAAATTAGGAACTGAAATAATCGGCAAAACACGGCATGAGAAGGACCTTGGAGTGATAATACAAGATGATCTATCCCCGGAGAAGCATATTAACATGATCATTGGAGGAGCATATGGAATAATAACCAATATGAGAGTGGCATTTAACTATTTGGATGAAGAAATGTTAAGAAAATTGATAATGACTATGATAAGACCAAGATTAGAATATGCAGCAGTGATATGGTCACCACATTTGAAAAAACATATAAACAAATTAGAGAAAGTCCAAAGGATAGCAACGAAGATGATCCCAAGATTGAAGGAGTTGACATATGAGGAAAGACTTAAGACACTACAACTGCCTACCTTGAAAGAGAGAAGGGAACGAGGCGACTTAATAACGATGTTCAAGGGAGTAAAAAGTTTGGAACGAGTAGATAGGGAAGATCTATTCGTGAGGGATAATGGAAGGACAAGAGGGCACGAGTTTAAGCTGAGGAAGGGCAGATGTCGTAAGGACACAAAGAAATTCAGCTTCCCATATAGGAGTATAGAGACTTGGAACAACTTGGAGGAGGAGGTGGTGAGAGCGAGGAACATTAACATGTTCAAATCTAGGTTGGATAAAAGTAAATATGGAAATAGGGCAACATAAGTTATGATATGTTAGTCCAAAATACTGGGAACTGGGAATATCCATTACGATACTTGTCTAAGTAAAATGGATTGATTATAAAGTAACTAAGACAGGACAACACGAGCGCTGCTCAATTCCTGTAAACTACAAATAGGTAAATACAAATAGGTAAATACATAGATATATGGCTGTCTGATTTGTGCGCATTGCCTCACTATATTTTCCCAGCCTACAACACCGCCCAAGAAAACCCCAAAAAACCCAGACTCATATTCCCCCTTCATCCCCAGCTCTGTTGTCACGCGTGAATCCCCCTTCGGTTAGTAACCCATTCACCACACTAAACAGACCTCCTGTCAGTCCCACACACCTCACTCCGACCCCCACGGGGGAAAGCTACAAACCATTCATACGGAAGGTTAAAGTAAAAACCCCCACTGGACGCTTAGCCTGTATACAACGCCCACATCAAGCCCGGGCAACCACCCGCCACAACACAGAGGACACATTCTTACAGGTATACATTGACCTGCAAAAGAAACCTGACCGTCACTCTCTTGCTTGGTGGAACCTTCTAAATACCCTCAAAATGACCCACCATGACTATGCTTCTTTTTACTTCACCCTTGAGGCTCGGGGACGAGCCTATAATGAAGGAGAGGGAAGTAAAAATGCCCCAGAACGAGAAGCCCACCACAGAAGCCACGAGCGAACACCACACAGCCCGAAAGAAAGGTCCACAGAACGAAAGGACCAGCTGACCGAGCCAGCCAATTCAGACAGGCCCAAGCCCGCAGGGCTAAGCATCTCCAAACCGCACCTACCTACCCCTTCTAAACTGACAATTTTTCCACACCTCACGTACACTACCCCCTCGTGTCCTACACTTCTACCTACATGATGATGAACAGGAATATACATTCATATTAAAAACACCCATGCCCTGTCCCTAGGTTGAGCCAATGCCAACAAATCAGACAGCCATATATCTATGTATGTTCTTACATCCGAGAAGTAGATGTTATATATTTTAGAAGTTAATACACCCATGCTCTGTCCCTAGGTTTAAGATATTAATATTAACATACCCTAACATCTTGTCTTGCCAGACTAAGTTTCTGAAGACCCATCGCCCCATAAATCTATGTATTCAATCCTTAGGTTAAGTATCTTTATCCGCCATTGTGTTCACCTTTTTCCATTTACTTTTCCACAATTGTCATACGTCTTCCACTTACCTCCTTCGTATCCACAGTCCACACTACGCCAATTTGCTTCGTGTCCTACACCTCTTACCTGCCCGATTCTACCTACATGATGATGAACAGGAATATACATTCATATTAAAAACACCCATGCCCTGTCCCTAGGTTGAGCCAATGCCAACAAATCAGACAGCCATATATCTATGTATGTTCTTACATCCGAGAAGTAGATGTTAAAAACCACATGTCCAAACTCATAAGAAATTAAGATACCCACAGGTACACCAGGATATAGAACCATTGCCCCCGTAAGACTTAGACAGCCATGACTACAGATGTTAGCTGCCATGCTATAACGTAATTCTTACCCCAACCAGAGATTGTATAGATAACCTTGTTACCAGTATCTGTCATAAGTACCTCGAAACAATAACGAAGTACCCCTACGAACTGCCGCTTTTCTTGGTATATATTTCATAGAAAACGCAGTTCCCAGGGACAACTAGACGTGCAAAAGCTTGTGCCAACTAATAGTATCCATAACCCCTTGTACTGACGAAGAATAATACACCATGTTTTCCCCACTTTACCCACAGTCAAGCACACACCTACAGTTCACCTCCTTCTCCCCCCCCAGCCCCACAGTCCACATAATTCTATCTTTTCCAGACTCATATACCATCCCATAGTTGCATTCCCCGGTAGCATTTGGCTAACGTACTTTCACTGCCTTTTCAAACTCCAATATCAACTGCAGCCTAATGCCACCCCCACGCCCAGAGACCTTAGGGTCAAATTTCCCTATAGCCCCCCTGAACTCCTCCCTTCTCATTAAAATACCCCGCGCTTCTCGACTCTTGTCCGACCTAGCCTCTCTCTCATACCTCTTGAAGATCCTTGATTTTTCCGTTGCTAACGCTCTCCAACCTTTCATATATATACTCCTATCCAGCCTGCCTTCCCTTAGTAGGCCAGAACAACATTAGAACTTTACTAACCCCTTGCATGCCATCTATTCTCTTACAACCTATTCACAACCCTGCACCCAATGGTCGTCGGTGCGAAGCTAGCCGCCTCACCAACTTCTATTGCCATACTTCCAGATAAATGTGGCAGAGTTAGCAACCAGTCTCCACCACATCCAGCAAACCATACGATTAACAACCAACCGATTAAAACCAGCTAGCCAAGGCACCTTCGGTTTGGATATTTAGAAGACCCACATCTGCCTCATAAACAGAGGGTTATTACAAACACTGGTGATATGGCAAGCCCCTACCAACAGCCGCCGGACGACCATCCCAGAGAGAGAGCGCCCGGCTACCCTTTTTTAACCCACCCGAGGAGGGAGACCCCCACCCCCGCGGAGGTATACCTGACCCCTGTTTTGACTTCCGGGTCATTGCCAGGTAGCCCAGGAATTCTTCCTATCAATGAACTAACCATGCATGTCTAACCCCCTTACTCACCTCTTTTTACCCACAATCATCCATTCACCTTTCTTGCATACTCGGATAAGCAAATTAGCACCTCAGCTATGCCATAGAATGAAGACTGAGCAATATAAGAGAGATGCCCCTATCACAGCTGTCCCAGCCCTCCCCGCAAAGTAGATCCAGTCTCCCTCCCATAAATACTTCCAGTATAGCCAAAATAGTACCTCTTACTAAGGCTCAGTTATATCACAATATGAAGGCTTCCTATAGCCATGTGTCACAACAGTAATCACCATCTTAGCTAGTCCCCATATTGAGAGCTCCAATAAGTCCATAAGACTCAAGATCCCTATGGGCTACAGGGTCCAGAACCGAGCCTATAAACCCAGCTCCTGCCCCCAGTAAAATCAGTTGAAAGATAGACACCAACCAGTGGTACCCACCCTGAAGTTGACCTCTAGCTCTGCCCTTGTGTTGTTCCTGAGTTGAGAGATTCCCGAGCCGGCAGACTCCGTGGCAGAAGTTAAATAGAAGATCTGTCCACGTACAAGTACCAACGTGCACCTTATAACCTTCACACAAATTAGTGGGTAAATAAGTGTGTAGCCAGCACCGATCGCCAAGAGATCCGACTTGAGAACTTCCTACATTTGGACCACCTGGACGGCCGAGGAACCAGTCGTTAGCCCCCAACATCACCGGAAGCAAGATAACCAGGACCAGACCAACAAATACTATTCAAGATTCACTTTATTAGTACTAACGTGTTATAGTACTAGTTCGACATTCACTTATTAACTTTTCTATGAAGTGGCTATAACTTTGCCCAGTGTAACTCATATTTAACCATTCCATTTGGGACGTACTAAGCGTATCAGTGTTCATTAATTAACAGGCGACATTGACTCTCGTAATTACCTTATTCAGATATTAAAACCCTAGTAATATCTAACGTTCGCCCACTGATTTGTGTTCTACGTATTTCTGCCATAAGAATATAAATCTTAGATCAGTACCCCCTTGAGGTTAGTAGAATTTCCGTGTTCTAAAATATACGCGTGTCTAATTCTAACTGTGAGCCGCTACTTGGGCACCCGACCTACCAGTAAGAAATCTAATTCGTGAAAGTGAATACATAAGTACATTGAGGTCTTCCAGTATTATAAAACTGCTAACTAAACCAGTGATCAGAAGAGTATACCTGAACGTTGGAAGTGGGAGACTAGGCTCCATCCAGATCCGCTAATGCTAGCAGTTCCCTTCTATTATTTGTTTTGTACGAGTATTACTATCTTTCTATGCTCTTTATTCTATCTATCTATCTATCTATTGCCTAACGCCGTGATCCCCGAAGGGGTGGCCACGAACGAACCGCCCCCATGCACCTCTGTCCCCAGTCAGTCGACGCCCCTCCCCCAACCAGCACCGCCTTCATTCATGTAGTTCCTCACTCCATCCTTCCACCTCATATTCGGTCTACCTCTCCCCCTCTGTCCCTCCACCTCGCTCTCGTACACCCTCTTAGTCATTCTCTCGCCTTCCATTTGTTCCATATGGCCGAACCATCTCAAGTTGTTCCTTTTCACACTTTCCAGCACATCTACCTCCACACCACACCTCCTTCTTACTTCCTCATTAGTCTGTCTATCCCTCCATGTAATTCCGCACGCACTCCTTAAGTAATTAATTTCCACTGCTTTCACTCTTGGTCTGAGTCTCTCTACCAACGTCCATGCTTCGCTTCCGTAAGTCAGTGTCGGGATTACCACACTGTCATGCAAGGACTTCTTCACTTCCATACTGACCACCCTATTTCTTGTTACTGCTTTTAGCGTTCCTACAACCCTCTTCCCCTGTTGTACCCTCTCCCGCACCTCTTCATCCATAGTCCCATCTTTACTCAACACACTGCCCAGATACTTAAAAGAGTTGACGATCTCCATAGCCTGACCGTTCAGCTTCACCTCACACTCTGTGACTTCACCCCTTTCGAAGACCATAACCTTGCTCTTCCCCGTATTTACCTTCAAATTCCGTTTTTCGCACACTGTTCCAAACTCATTTACCAGACCCTGCAACTCCCATTCATTATCACTCATCAGAACTGTATCATCCGCAAACAGCAGTATAGGTAGCTTCCACTCAATTCCCTCCCTTTTCAGCGATACACCAACATCCACTGCTCTTGATAGTATTTCTTTCATAACTCCATCCATATATACAGTAAACAACCACGGGGACATCACACACCCCTGTTTCAAACCAACATTCAGGTCAAAGAACTCGCTCTGCTCACTCTCCACACGTACTGCCGCCTTTGCACCCTCATACATGCTCTTCACTGCTTTCAGCAACTTGCCCTCTACTCCGTATATTCTAAGTACTTTCCACAAACCTTCTCTATCCACTCTGTCATAGGCCTTCTCCAAGTCCATAAAGGCAACATACACCTTTTGTTTCTTCTCCAGATACTTCTCCACAACATAATTCAGGGTAAAAATCTGATCTACACATCCTCTTCCCTTCCTAAAGCCTCCCTGCTCGTCGCCTATCCATTTCTCCGTTCTCACTCTCACTCTCTCAATCACTACCCTACTGTATACCTTCCCTACTACACTTAGAAGACATATTCCTCGGTGGTTACCACACACTCCTCTTTCCCCTTTGCCCTTATATAGGGGGACTATTATGCCAGTCTTCCAGTCATCGGGTGCACTCCCCTTCTCCCATGCTAGTTTGCACATTTTCCATACCCATTCTATCACTATCTCACCACCATACCTCAACATTTCCCCACACACTCCATCTGTTCCTGGTGCTTTCCCCAACTTCACTCTTTTCATGGCTTCCCACACTTCTGACCTCCTGATCCCCACCTCCTCCTCCACTACTTCTCTTCTTCTCTCTCCCATACCATATCCAGCTATGTTTGCTGGCTCTTCATTCCTTTCATTTAGCAACTCACTGAAGTACTCCCTCCATCTTTCGACTCTCTCTTGCTTCTCGGCTAGCATTCTCCCATTCTTATCTTTTCACACCCTTACTGTTTCCCTTGCTACCTTCCCTAACTTTCTTGACTTCTTTCCAGAACAGTTTCTTACTCTCCCTCCATTTTACACTCAGATTCCTTCCAAATTCCTCATCTACTCTTCTCTTACTTTCCTTCACTACTCTCTTCACCACCCTATTACTCTCCACGTACCTCGCTCGTTTCTGTCTCTCGGAATCTTCATTCCCTCTACTACCCAACCACTCTCTATATGCTTTCTTCTTTTCTTCCACAGCTATTCTTACCTCTTCTGTCCATCATGCTGTACCTTTCACTCCCCTCCCTCTTCTCCTCACTCCACACACCTCCTCACATGCTGCACAGATCTCATCCTTAAACACCTTGCTCATCTCCTCCACTTCCTCCATAACTTCCAGGTCGAACCCACCTAGTCGTCTTTCCACTGCTCTCCTGTACTCCTCCCTGACTTCCTCCTCCTGCAACCTCTCCACCCTCCTCACCATTCCACCCTCCTCTCGCCTCCCTCCCGCTCTCCTCACCCACTTCTTTTGTATCCTAACCTTAGCTACCACTACATAATGATCAGACAGACCCCCTCCAATACCCCTATACACCCTAGCATCCATCACAGATTTCTTCATTCGTTCATCCACACATACATAATCAATCAATGACTTTCGTTCCACCACTGTCTTATCCTTCATCGTCAACATCCGTTTCCATGTGTACCTGTGGATCATTCTGTGTCGGAAGAAGGTGTTGGCTATCCACAGCCTCCTCCCCACACATACGTCCACAAGTGCACTACCATTCCCATTCACCTCTGATGGTGCTCTTTATTCATCTACTTAAATAAACGTGATCGTGTGTCGTGTTACCGTGTGTTTATTTTGTGTTCTCTATTCCTCATATCTTGTATTGTGCATGCAGCCTTATATACCCAGTCAGATAGAGCTCACATCACCCAAGTTAATCCTGTAGAAAAACAGGGCATAACATTGGTGGCAGCGGCCAACCCCAATAATGTACTACCCGAGTTGACGTCAGGTATAGTGTAAAATAGTCGTGATGGTAAGTCCAATAAACTCATCACATGAAAACACCACGAGACTGTCACCTGGTTCTTAAAAATCGGACTAAGGTTGCTATACTTTTAGTACGTCCGTGGTAGTACAGTGGGTTAGCGCGCGGACCTGGTGGTGATGGTGTGGTCACTAACCAGGGTTCGAACCCCACCCAAGGCATCTCAAAACCTGTGGGTTTTTAGGAGGGTTAAATTCCCTTCAGAGGTTCGTGCCCCGCGCCAGGTACCAGGAAAGGTTGATCCTAAAGTGGGCCTGGGGAAATTTGGCATTTATCCTGAACTACAGCTGGGCTAATGATGGTGGGGGATTGACTGGCGAGCAGGTGCTTGGTACTTATAAGGGGGGCAAGGTCACTTTGGTGGGGGTCACGTGTGAGGGGGGGATTAACGGCGCGTGTGGGAGGATCAGTGGGGCGCGGTGTGAGGGGGTTAGAAAACGGGATTTGTTGGAGGGACTGTGGAGGGTTGGTGGGGGGAAGGGTTAGGTGTAGAACATAAGTTGTTGGTGGAGGACTGATGTATTGATTTGGGGTTGTTAACAGGACGAATGTGGGGAATATTTTTGGTGGCAGTCACGATCTGATTAGAGGTTATCTGGGACTGGTGAGTTTGTTTGTCATGAGAGGGCGAGTCAAGGGTGGGGTTGTGAAGTTTTTTAGGGGTGTGAATTGTGTGGGGGTGGAAGGGAGCTACTGACGGAAGACTGTCACAAGGGGAATTGGGGTGGTTGGGGAATAGCTGGACGTTTGTGGGGGCATGGTGGGAACATGGTTGTGTCCCTCGGTCGGCACGCGTGAGGAAATGCTAGGTTTTTAAGGGAGTTTCTCTGTCCTGAAATTTCCCCAGGCCCACTTTAGGATCAACCTTGCCTGGTACCTGGCGCGGGGCACGAACCTCTGAAGGGAATTTAACCCTCCTAAAAACCCACAGGTTTTGAGATGCCTTGGGTGGGATTCGAACCCTGGTTAGTGACCACACCATCACCACCAGGCCCGCGCGCTAACCCACTATACTACCACGGACGTACTAAAAGTATAGCAACCTTAGTCCGATTTTTAAGAACCAGGTGATAGTCTCGTCGTGTTTTCACGTGATGAGTTTATTGGACTTACCATCCACGACTATTTTACACTATACCTGACATCAACTCCGGTAGTACATTATTGGGGTTGCGGGACATTTTCGAGGGCATTACACCACATTCCTTTTTATTTAGGCTAGTCCCTAGCCTCTATAAGGTCGTAAGGTATCGTAGCCGTATCACCTTAGCAATCTCAATATGGTTTAGGGTCCGCGTGACGGGTGCTCTATGTAGCTACCAGGTCACGTTCCTTGGCTGCCACCAATGAAATGCTAGGTTTTTAAGGGAGTTTCTCTGTCCTAAAATTTCCCCAGGCCCACTTTAGGATCAACCTTTCCTGGTACCTGGTACGGGGCACGAACCTCTGAAGGGAATTTAACCCTCCTAAAAACCCACAGGTTTTGAGATGCCTTGGGTGGGGTTCGAACCCTGGTTAGTGACCACACCATCACCACCAGGCCCGCGCGCTAACCCACTGTACTACCACGAACGTACTAAAAGTATAGCAACCTTAGTCCGATTTTTAAGAACCAGGTGATAGTCTCGTGGTGTTTTCACGTGATGAGTTAATTGGACTTACCATCCACGACTATTTTACACTATACCTGACGTCAACTCGGGTAGTACATTATTAGGGTTGCGGGACATTTTCGAGGGCATTACAATTTAAATAAGTAAACCTGCCTACTAGACAGGGCAGGTGTCAATTTGATGCAGAATAAGTATTGAAAATAAATGGTTTTCTATATTAGCCTAGTCAAAGGGGGTGATCACATTACTATTAACTTGAAACCCGAAACTTTATGATATTGCTGCACTGTATGGTACTGGATTAAAACCTGGCACTTTTCATGTAGCAGAACTGTACAGTATAAAACTTGGGTCAAATTGGTGCAACTGTGGTAAATAACCCCATAAAGTATACAGTACCCGGTACCTACTAAGTTGTTGTTGTTGTTGTTCCCTAAGCTGCCTGGCCGAACAGCCCCGAGTCCCTGAGGAAGGCCATGGCCACGATCGGGCTTTCCCACAGAGCTCTCATTGAGTGTAGATTGTGTTGTTGGCGTAAGTGGTTGTGTGAAATGCAGTCTTCTATGATGTGTTTAATGGTATGGGGTGCTGTGTTACATCCCGGGCAGGCGTCGACAACGGAGTCATCCAGTCTCTTCTGATAGATCAGGAGAGCTGGATGGTGTTCGCATCTCAGCCTGACCAGGTGGACTCTGTCCTCGCGAGGAAGGGAGGATTCGGAAGGATGGATTTCGGGAGGTCGTGCATGCAGCTGCGTGTTGTCTGTGAGTGAGTGGATGGATCGGTGAGAGATATGAGTATGGATGTGCTTCTGGAAGTTGGTTTGGGGTGGGCAGGGAGGGAGAGAGGACAAAAATTGTGTGTGATACCGTGTGCTGGGTGTTGTTTTGATATTTCTTGGTGTCTGTGGGTGTGTTGCCATGTAGTTTAGTGGGTGGTCTTGGTTCGTGGAGGCTGCTGCCAGGAATTGAGTGCCTCTGATGTCCAGATGGTCTTTGACTTTGAGGATTTTGGTTTCTTGATGTAGGTGATCTGTGGGTGCAGTAGCTGTGCAGCCTGTAATGATCTTCAGGGCTTTGTTTTGAATAGTCTGTAAGGTATTATGATGTGTTTCAGCTAGGTTAGAAGCCCAGGCTGGGCTTGCGTATTCCATCACTGATCTTATGTATTGTTTATATACTGTGGTGGTAGTTTCTTTGTTGTGTCCAAATTTTGTGTGAGCAAGTGACCTGAGGGCGTTAAGTCTGGGTGTCAGTTTCTTTTTAATATTTGTGGTGTGCTGTTTGAATGTCATATGAGTATCATAATATTATGTTACTCCTAGGATTTTGGAGGTGTGTGTATGTGTTAGGGGTGTGTTGTTTATGGTGAGTCGAGGGATGTATTCGTGTTCTGTCCAACTTGTGAGCAGGGTTGCGGTGGATTTGGCTGGGGCTAGATTAAGTCTGTTTGTAGTGCACCAGCCATGTAGTGTGTTGAGATAGGGTTGAAGGAGATCTGTTGCTCTTTACTAAGTGATCTGTATAGGCTAGGATTCACTATTCTGAACTTATACAAACAGGTATTTGTTTTTGTGGGAATACATATGAGTTGAGACAGGCAAAGCCAGGGTCAAATTGGTGACCAGGCTACTGAACTAGCTCTACTGAACTAGAGCCACAGGCCTAGGCCTCTTCCAGAAAAAAACATCTGTGAGTATTAGGCTATGGTAATATTCAGTTGAGAAACTCTGCCTCGTAAAGCTAAACTAACTCGAACCAATCCCACAAGCGGATTGCTACAATACTATACTGTGCCTAACTTACCTAATGTAACTAACCTTACAGACCCCATGCTGGCAATATATAAGATGACAATTAATTCATTTATTAATTTATTATTGTATCCCACGGCAGTCAAAATATAAAGGAACGTGATCGCGAGCGTACAAGTAGTGTAAACAAGGTAGGCGATACGTTTGAATACTACATCCTTCCCCCAACTTTTAGAAGCCGATTTGCTTCGGCTGGCTTCTGATATTTACGGGATAGTCCTATACTCAAAAGTAAGGAGTATCGTTAGGCTACACTACTTCAAGAAACCTATCCTAGGCCTATTCTAAATTTGTAGGTTAGGTTAACTCAGAAATCGCTTTCCCCATCAGCTAACATAACCTTGGCTATATTAATTTGCCAACAATTTTGCATTGTTTAAAGAGTAGGCTACATGTTGATTAAATATGCAAGTCCCATGGAGATTAAAAAATAATATTTAGCCAGGAAATCTTTTACTATAATTAGGATAGGTGACTAGCCTCTCCCTAGATGTCTAAAGCCGATGAGAACAATTGTGTGATCCAAACACTCCCTGCTAATTTTTTGGAAAAACTCGGAGTCAGAGGTTACCTCACTTGGATAGCTAGAATAGATTAGTTTTATTAGGTTATCATGGTTATTATAAACTAAATAATCCTAACTAGCCTCTCATGCCTAACCCATCATCCAAAATCCAACCCTGGTAACCTCTTGAGGTTAGGCTAGGCCTACCCTGTTTTCAGTAGTTTTAATATATCAAGATAATTACTAAACAATATAGGCCTAGGCTAAATGCTCATCAAAATTGCTCATAGGCCTATGTCCAATTTAAGCATATCTCTTACTATGAAATAGAGGATTCAAAGCTTTACCTTTCCCATTTGGGAAGGGTCAGCCAGGGGATAGATAGCCTATGGCAATTTACAGCCCACTATCCTAGCTCTGGCCCTTTTTGAGTTAGAGATAGGCTAGGTTAGATTTCACGATTTATGGCCATAGATCTACTTGGAACAGGTGAACAGGGCTAGGCTTGAATATAACAGAAAAGCTTGCCTGATATTTTAACCAAGCCACTTTTCCAGAGTGCCAAGCAGTGCAAGCACAACCCAATTATTCAGCGAAAATCCATACCACAACCCCATGGCTATTCCTAAACTCAAAAATTGATTGGTGGTGACTGGACGACTCGGCCCATGGGACAACTCGGCTCGGACAGCTCGGCCCACTTTTGGACAACTCGGCCCATTATTTGAGACAGCTCGGCCCCATGTTTTGCTATGGGGCAATTTGACGAGACCAGTCAGGATTAGGATGGGGAGAGCTAAGTGGAGGGTTTATGGGTGAGGCCATGTATGCAGCACCAAATCCTGTCCTCTGCGTATGCGCGGCCTTTTCCCTAATATTTTTATTATGTTATTTAGGCTCAACTGTTAGGTTAATTTAAGTTAGGTTAGGTTAAGATAATATAATAGTATAAAGGAAAAAAAAATTGTGCCAAGGGGCCTAAGATTCTCACGCATGCGCAGAGGACAGGATTTGCAGGATTTGGTGCTGCATACATGGCCTCCCGTTTATGGCGTGTGTGTAATGTGGGCGAAATGTTCGTTTATTGTATAATTATGTCATAGGCTAGTTCTCTCGATTCATAATGTGTAAGTTAGGTTAGGTTAGGTTAGGTTAATTAAGAGTTGTCTCGTAATTAACACGGGGCCGAGCTGTCTCGTTTTTACTGGGCCGAGCTGTCTCGCCGGGAGCCGAGCTGTCCCGTGGGCCGAGTAGTCTAGCATTCTTGATTGGTGGTTGAAGGGAAATTAGGCTAGAGAAATTCAATGGTCCTCTGGGGAATCACTAGGGCCTAGGCTACCTTATTTTCGTCAAATTAGAATGTCCTAAATACAGATTAATAAGATTAATGCAATACACTGGGTAAATAATACACCAGGAACCATCACTTTATTACGATTCGATTCCGTCTGTACTCCTGTGAGGCTGCCCGAGGCAGTAATTTGTAAACAAAACGTTCCTCAGGTATACCAACCGTAAGAAATGCACCGCGGCGAGTTTGACAGGCTTACCAACCCTACGTCCGACGGTATCGCATGAGAGATTCGCAAACTGTAACTTCTCCACACGACCGGACAACCTGGACAGCCCACGGAACATCAAAAGACAAACTCAACACAGTGCATCTCTACAAACAAGATAAGAAATAATATAGAAAATACGTAAATTCAGTATCGGTGACGAGATAATATAAAGTTAGAACTCAAAGTAATCGAAATAACCAGAGTTTCACCATCTCAAAATATGTGAAAGTGTATAATAAGTGTTCTATGAGATTCCGATATCAATAATAAGGAAGATCAATACCTCCTATAATAAGTGAACTTTAAGTCGACGTTTTCACTCTTCAGATAACCTATATACCGATTATAGACAGATTTTTACCTGTTCAGCAACTCAGTCATATTTCCATCAAGTGGAAAATAAACAGAGTCCGTTCTCCCTGAATTTCGAGTTATAGAAGTGAAGTGTTAAGTTATCTAGTGAGCCTTACCATCCTATTAGTAAAGTGTTCATATAGAAATTACGTCTGTAATCCTTGTAATACCTTAATTGTGTATTTAATCTAAATAAGAGGATTTACCTATACTTTCATGAACTCTGAAAATATCTCAGTGGAGGCTATAATATTTTTAGAGTCCACAAACTTGAGCTACAACTGAAAATCCATCTATGCTTGGGTTTCCGTATTTAGTGCAAATAAATACTGGAACACGTATCCAATCGTCCACTATAATTCACGGGATTAAGGCCGACAGTACCAAACATTCCCTTCCCTCGAAGATACCCTTCCTTTCAAAATTCGTAGTATAAAAACATTTTTGGGGATTTGTTTGGCTGAGCGAATGCTTTCGTAAACGGTCGCCGCGACAGTTTACGTCCAATATTATTGGAATCTGAAGTGGACCTTTGACCATTCTCTTCGATGGGAGCATCTGTACGCAGCCGGATACCTTACCCTCTACGCATGCGCGAAAATGTAAGCCTGCCTTGGCCCCGCCCCCCGCGTTTAAATAAACCCTTCAAACCGTTCCTGCCAGCTCGCTCTGTAGTACAGTCACTAGAGCTCCCGCGTGGCATTCAGATATCCAGTGTTCGATCCCACTCGAAGTTTAGTATATTTTTATATTTTTATTTTGTTATTTGTGTTATGTTATATTATATTATATTATATTAGGGTTAGGTTATTAGGTTATATTAGGTTAGGTTAAGTTAGGTTAATCTAATTTAATATAATATTTTTACATTTTCGGCAGTGGGCGGGGCCAAGGGAGGCTTACATTTTCGCGCATGCATAGAGGGTAAGGTATCCGGCTGCGTACAGACCCTCCCCTCTTCGATGGTCGTCGGATCCCTTCGTTTGCTAATTGAATTTTATTATTTGTACAGTATTATTGTTTCAATTCGTAGATTAAAGGTTAGCCTACAGAAGACATTCTTCAATGCAAATCAATTGCATAATGTACAAAACTATTAACATATATTAATATGGGTTACAATTAGCACATTTCCAAAGACTTTCAATATATCTTCAATGACGTTGGTGAACTTGACAGGAGCCGTTGTACAGGCACCTTCACCTGATAGGCGTATGTCGGCCAGCCTTGACAACTTGTAGATCGCTTCAATCAGATTTTATTCGCCCAATTACTACCCAGGTAAGAAAATTCACGACATTCCATTATACATGCTTGTATTTTTGGCTTGGAATCCTCATTTGGTGACCATTATTATCTATCTATTTGAGGCATATTTCCTGAAATAAGTCTTGCAATTGACGAGGATGGGTGTGAATGGGATCTGCCGTGTGTGGGCCTGTCAGCTCTGCAGACTCGTTAGGCTATATATATGTTCATTTATGGAAGTATTTAAAGTAGGCCTAGGCCTAGCCCAATCAGGGAGAACATGTTAGTCCCTATTTATAGCCTACTTTAGTAGGGTAGGCTAGGCCTATATTTTGTAATCCAATAGGCCTAGCCTATGTTAAAATAGCCAACAATAGGGTACCTAGGTTAACAAGTCCCAGATATTGAAAGAAAAAGTGGTAAAAATTGAAAAGACCTACGACAGCCTTTTTACCTAACCTAGGCTAACAAAAACAACAAAAAATAATTATAGGCCTAGCCTAGGCCTAGTTAAAAGGCTGTCCGAGGTCTCTTCAATTTTTACCACTTTTTCTTTCAATATCTGGAACAACCAGCACCTCCTAACCCGGACTACCAGTGCCCAGACTGTGGCAGGATATGTGCATCACGGATAGGACTCTACAGTCATCGTAGAACTCCCAACAGATGAATGCAGGAAGGTAACGTCATCATCGGACTATGATGGACTACCATAAGCAAGTATATGCACCTATAACTGTCCAAGCATCATATATTTAGTCATTATAACTTGCCTTTTAGACAGGGCAGGTGTCAATTTGATTCAGAATAATTATTGAAAATAAATGGTAAAAGTAGCTAATTAAATATGGAGGTTACCTACTGCTTCGAGATATTCACTCATTCATTTTGGAGGTTTGGGACAAGGAGTACATACGTCAGACATGGAAAGATGCAAATATTATCACAATTTACAAAAACAAGGGTGATAAATCTAATTGTGGCAACAGCAGAGGCATTTCTCTTTTAGCTGTGGCAGGGAAGGTGCTGTCAAAAATCATGCTTCAAAGACTGTTGACCAAAATTACTGAGGAAATACTGCCAGAGTCACAATGCGGTTTCCGTAAAGATCGAGGAACTATTGACATGATTTTTACTATACGTCAATTGCAAGTAAAATGCAGGGAACAAAATAAAGAAATTTTTATAGCCTTCATTGATCTGTCAAAAGCCTTTGATACCGTAAATCGAGAAACATTGTGGAATATTGTCCGTATCTTTGGCTGTCCACCAAAATTTGTGGCACTTGTAAGGCAGTTTCATGATGGCATGACGGCGAGAGTCACTGCAGGAGGCCATGCATCAGAACCATTTGTTGTTAATGCCGGAGTCAGACAAGGGTGTGTACTGGCACCAGTCCTTTTCAAATTTTGTTTAATATGCATTATAATACTTCTTCATAGGACTATAGCAAACAGAAGTGGAATCAACATTACGGTTAATTTAGATAAGTGGACTGTATATTATTGATATTAAAGGAACATTAACCATATAGAATATGTTACCCTTTGATGAACTCAGCTGGTGATTGGAGGATGGCGGAAAATAGGCTAGATGACTGGAAGTGGTTAGTATAGTAAACAGAGTAGGAAAAGAGGCTACAATAGGCTAGGATAGGCTAGATATTTACGTTAAGTTGTGCTAAGTAACAAAGATGATGATGTAGTGACTATGGAGTATGAGATGAAAAGTGAAGCGAACACACCTGGTGAAGTAACTAGGAGAAAGAAGGCTTAGCGTGTGTAGCTGGGACGAGGTTGGTTGGAGAGTGCGCGAGCGCGTTATGTTTGTCTCTGTCGTGACATACCGCGCACGCGCATAACATATGGAAAATGTATCCCATCCTTTTTACAATGAGATACTTATGAACAATCTTAAATAATACAAATATATATATGTATATGGGAATTATAATCCTACAATACTTTCCCATATACAACTATAGAATAATATATTCTACCCAATCATGGAACGTTCGACCAAGGTTATGGAAGCGTTCAACTTAAGACTACGGAACGATACGTAACGCTACATCAACCCAGATTACGTAACATCGAGACTGTTCATACTAGCTTGAGTACACTAAGTATGGACATATTCCCACCAACAGAAAATATACAAAATTTACATATTAGATTTGCCCGGAGGCAATCTTATCCCGCCAAACTTGGGAGGATATCTGGGCTGCCTGTCGACGTGGGCGTCCGCCGGACGCGTCAACAGGCTGCGCCGAAGTAGAAGCCAGAGAGGGGACATCAATGGATAACTGATCCGAGGGGGTGTCCTTGCGATCGAGGTCACCCTCAAGAGGATATAGCCGGACTGTTGGCCGTGTGATTACTCCAGTCCTGGTGTGAACCTTTGCTACCCGAACCTCACCATCACGACCTGGTAACAACTCCTCTATCCGACCCAATTTCCAAAATGCGCGCGGGCCCTCCTCATGGATGGTTACCACGTCCCCTACCCTAGGCCAATGACCTTTTAATGGTGTTAGTTTATTCTTTTGCGCTTCCCTTAACCCTTCAAACCCGGTTGGTACACACGTGTACCATTTTTTTTTGGCCCCAGGAACCCGGGTGGTACTACATTGTACCATTGCTTGAAAGCCTGTGAGCTTCGTGTGCGAGGCGTCGGTCCGACGCATGTAAACAACAGCCGGCTGGACCGACGCTCCGCATCTCCGGCCACAAGAAGGAGAGCGTCGCTTGTTCGTGTGTGCCTGTATGTTGTTGTTCAGTATCGAAAAGTGGTGTAAAGTGGCTGGTTTGGCCATAAAGTTATCTCCAATGAAATCATCATCACAGCTCACCCAGTTGACTTAGAGAGCTCTACTTAAGGCCATTTTACAGGTAAATAACACAGCTACGCTTGGGGATGCGCGGGAATGCGGGAAGCAGTCTGATTAACGAATATACGGTAGCCTAGCCTAGACGTTTTTCGGCCAAAACACCCGGATTTCGAGGAATATATATATAATATATAGCCGGGGCCGGAGGGTTAAAGTCACCAGATATTCTGTTGACCAGCGATGCCAAATATCTCGCGATAATTTACGAATATATTTGTAGCGGGCCGATATCACGTCCTTACTTATGTAGTCTGGATCTTCCATAGTATCCTCGTCATGCTCTTCAGGAAAATCCCGCAGTCTGTATCCACGTACCAGTACTGAGGGTGTGATTGGAGTAAGGTCTTCCAAATCACCAGAAGCATAGTATAGAGGGCGATCATTTACGGTGGCTTCAATCTCCAAGAGTATGGTGTTGAGTTCTTCCTCAATCGAGATGAGAGCTCTACCCAACACCTTCTTCAGACCCGCCTTCACGATGCCTATGGCTCTCTCCCATATGGCGCCAAACCAAGGCGCTCTGGCGGGAATGAAACGCCATTCGCATTTTACATCCGCTAGGCAGGTCTGAATCTTAGGATTGTTGCTCACTTCTTTGAGATATGTAGATGCCCCTATGAAAGTCTTTGCATTGTCACTCAGCATGATACGCGGATATCCCTGTCGACTGCAGAATCTTCGGAAGGCATGTAGGAAGCTATCACAAGTGAGGTTGGTGACCAGTTCCAGGTGAATTGACCTGGTAACAGCACAGGTGAAACGTATCATATACACCTTAAGATTGGGTGAATCTTTCACAGGGATTGCTCCACTGTAGTCAACCCCAGTAACTTTGTAAGGGTCACCTGGGGTGGTTCGCAGGTTTGGTAAGGGATGAATTCCGACGGGGTGTTTGCCACAGGATTCAACCCTAGTGTTACTGCTGAGAATCTCAAGACATACTTGGCTGATAATCTACATATAAATATAGAGGTAAGACAGCTGACCACCCTCTCCAGGTCCACTACCTGTGCCTCCTTTTGTATAACTAGCGAATGTCCAGATCCAGATGTTTTCATGAATCCTGACCTGTGGCCAGAAGATGCATATGTCAACTGGTACAGAGAACCAAGACAATATCCCAATGAGGACAGTGCAGAGGCTTCTGGGACTTGGAGGCATCGCACACCACTATCCAACTCGCAGTAATGGAGGGGATACCAACAACAGCAGCAAGTATAAAAGTAACTTCATACAATTGCAGAGGACTCCCCAAAACAAAGAGGAATTTCCTGTTGCGACCTGACATCGTATCTACATTAAGGACCAGTGACATAGTCTGCCTTCAGGAAACCTGGTACACAAAACAGGACTTAGGTAATTTGAACATATTAGATTGGGAGGTTTGACGTACCTCCCAACCTACCAAATAGGAAAACCTACTATTTGGTAGTAGTCTTGGAAAATCCAACGTCAAGGCTATTAACCTAATTGCAATGACGACTTGTCTATTTTGACTGCTATGTCGTCATTCCAACCGCGGTTAAAAAGAAAACGTCTAGAGTCTACTCCTTATCTTGCTCTAGGAGACGTTGTACATTAACCAAAACTACCACCGAAGGTGAAAAAAGCATAGAAGAGAAGAAAAAGGGGTTTACCTTAGTTACCGCTTAAGGCCCATCCCGTGTTCCGTCATGTGCAGATCACTGTCGAACGTGCGCATGAGCGACCCTCTCTTGTTATCACAATTCACGTCAGCAGAAGAACGCGGATGGGCAGGGGTCCGGCGTGAGGGAGGGTATTATGTACGTTGGATTTTCCAAGACTACTACCAAATAGTAGGTTTTCCTATTTGGTAGGTTGGGAGGTACGTCAAACCTCCCAATTTGGTAGTAGTCTTGGCAAATCCAACGTCAAGGCTGCATAACAAATAGGAGGAGGACATCCAAGCCCAACCTACCAAAAAAACCAATGCATAAAACAAAAGTATGAATGACAAAGACACAATTTAAACAAGAGAGTCTAATAAAAGAGTGAAAAACTGAGGAGTAGCTAAAAAGAACAGTTTTAACACATGCCTGTCATTCATAGTAATGCAAAAACATAGACTTGTCTGAAACCAAAAAGGTACCGTACCCAAAATCCCTTTTCTTCAAAAACCAACAAAAACACTGAACACAAGAACAAAACACAATTTTCAATGTGGCAAAAACACTTATGTACTGTATACATATAACATAATCCCAAACTTGTAATCCAGTGTTGCAAACCCGTACACCCCCCCCCCCCCCTTTGTCATATAAAACAAAGGAAAAGAACGAGGGACAAGGGGGGAAGAACAGGGATCTTCGCCAGAGCACCAGGAAACACGAACCCCCGAGAGCAATCACCAGCCGAGGGGGTCGAACACTGGACACGGAGAGGTAGGAGGAGATGAAGGAATTGATAGAAGACCCACAAAACCGCTGAGGCGAAGGCAGGGAAGAATCGACGGGGCAGGAACCGGAAGGAGGCAGCAAAGGATCTGACATCGTGCGCAGAACCCCTACAAACAGGGCGACGGGCACGAACGGTCCGACTAACGCGGCGGCCCAACTGCACCAGCGAGAGCCTCCCACCTGTCCGAGGAGACACCCACACAGCAGGACCCGAAGGCGGCGCCACAGACGCAACAGAGGAGTGCAAGGCCGACACCGGGCACAACACAAGGCGAGGATGCCCAAGCCGGAAAGCCTGGACGGCGAAAGGCCGGAAAGCGGGGGCCGCCCTCCCAAGTGTGGCAACAAAAGGAGGGGAGGAGGCGAACGAGACGCCATGCAAGGACGGGGAGAATCGCACGCAGTCCCGGGGCCATGACAATGCCGCTAGGGCAGACAACCGAACCCCAGTGGCCAGAGTGACAAGGAAGAGCGGACGCCCGAGCAACAGAACCGGCGTAGCGGCCCTTGTAGACGTGGGCGAAGCCAGAAGGACCAGAGCCCGCCCCAGATCCCACTGCGGAGGGACCTGGCGCGGAGGGGGTCGATCCCGGAAGACAGCCGTCAGGAAGGAATCCAGCACCTGTGGCAGAACGACCAGCCCAGCGACGGACCCAAAGAGCCCCCGGACGGAAGACAAGTGGGTACGTATAGCGTCGACTCGAAAGTGACGTGTACGGAAGAGGTGAAACAAGGAGCGTAGGACGAGGGAAGGAGAGCCAACAGGCAGGCGAGCGGCCTGTAGCCACCTAGGAAAAGACCTCCAGCGGGACCCGGAAGGCCCCCAAGGAGAAGACGGCCAGGAACGCTGCAGGAAGTCAGTCAGGGCCCGGCCAGGGCCCGGCCCGGGACCGGGAGCCACCGTGCCACATGAACAAGCACGATGCGAAGGCCAACGAGGCCCGCAGGCCCCCAACCGAGCCCAAGCGGAAGCCGGAGACAGGTAGAGGGACCGGACCCGGGCACCACCGCGGCAACCGGGCGGACCAAGCCCGCGCCGGCCACAGAGGCGTGAGGAGCCCGACGCAGCCGTGGTACAGCCGCAGCCTCGCGAGGACTGGGCACAGCAACAGCGCGTCTGGGGGCGGAAAGATGTATATCGACCGCCACCCGTACCAGGCCACCATGAAAGCGGCCGGACCCCCCCCGGAGCGCGAGGCCGGAGGGAGAGGTCCAAAGGCAACTGGCGCGGCACCCCCGATGCGAACAAGGCGACCTCCGGAACACCTCAGGAAGCCGCGAGGTCGGCGAACACAGACCGTTGCAACGCCCATTCAACAAGAACGCCCTGCCCCCACGACAGGGCGGCCGCCCTGCCCCCACGACAGGGCGGCCGCCCACAGGGTGGCAGGCCCGGGCAGGGAGGAGGCATGCAAGGAGAAGGGGTGCCGGGCCGCGAGGAAGAACAACTCCACCGAGACCCCCAATAGAGTCAACGACCTGGAGGAACCCCCGCAGAAGGAAAACAGGGGACAGCCTGTCTGAGTGTCTAACCCGAAGGCCACCGACTGACCCCGAAGGGCCAGCGCGTGGTCCCGCAGGAAGAACAGAGGAACCAACAGTCCGAGGGCATAGAACGGGTAAGTG